>CM061532.1:64378815-64978815 GCA_030545055.2 Neoaliturus tenellus
TCATTAGCATTGTAGTAGCATTGTGTACTAATAATTCTTCATAAAGCTGATTTAGTCTGTTCCAATTTCTAATTATTGGGCAACACCCACCTGGTTTGAGTAGTTGTAGCGGAGATCCTTGTCAAGTTTTAAAAACACACCACACACAACACAAAAACCGGATCACTCGCTACCGTCCCGACGTTTCGCACGAACTAAAAACATCGCGCCTCTTCGGGGGAATTAATTATTCCCAACTACTCACTACTCAAACCAGGTGGGTGTTGCCCAATAATTAAAAATTGAATAAATACCCCCCACCTACAAATAACAAATCATGTCATTTAGATCTAGAATTAAATCCCAACATGGGCAAGGTGTTTTGGACATGATTAATAAACTAGAAAAGTCGCTAGTCAGTGAAGCGTTGAACAGGAACCATCTGACATTTTTAACTAAATGCAAAAAAGAAAGATTACTGCCAAAAGGGTTGAGGCTTAAATGTCCACTTTCGAGCTTGAAAGCTAGGAAAATAATCAATTCAGTTGAAGAAAAAATATTGTTAGAAGCTATTCGTGAGGTCAGGATTAAAAAGTTACATGAACAGGAGGTTTCTTGTAGATTAAAAGAATCACTACAAAATAAACTAGAGCCTAATGAATTTAATTTAATCATGAAGTCTTTGACCAGCAAAAGTCTTAGGGTCCACAAAAAGAAAAAAATTGAGCAGATAAATAAATTTGCACGGTTAATGATGGAGAAATCTAAATCGGATGATTATTTCAATAATAGCACGAAAGATAAGAAATTCGTAGTAAATCTGTCGAAACGAACACTCAGTGAAATGGAGACTAACTTATTGTCTAAAGGCTTAAACTTTGGGTTAACCCCTAGATTTATTGATAATTTGGATTTTATTGTTCCTTCTGAAATGGCTTCATCAGTTTTGCCAAAGGATTCTCAGGATTATTATCGCAGTAACATCCGGCAAGTTCTAGAAAGAGCTAAGGTAGTAAAACCCAACCTGTCAGAGCAGGAGTCGAGGGCCCTGGCCGGTTTGCGGCATGACGACTCGGTTATCGTGTTGCCAGCTGATAAGGGCCGGGTCACTGTTGTTATGGACAGGGAGGCTTATAAAGGAAAAATCAATGAATTATTAGCCGGAGGTGAATATGCTCCTTTGGTGAGAAATCCCACGAGTGTAATAGAAAACAAATTAAAATCAATTCTTAGAGACCATAAAGACTATTTTTCCAAACAACAGTTCTTTGAGCTATCCCCTCAGTTTTTCAAAACCTCCACATATGTATGGTCTGCCTAAGTTACATAGAGAGAATATTCCACTTCGACCTATAGTTAGTTCCATAGACTCGCCAACGTATAGCCTTTCCAAACATATGTTGCCCATTTTGACCCCTTTATTTGGTAATTCAACATCGTACATTATAAATACTGACGATTTTTTAGAAAAAAATAAAACACATTAGGATCTGCAATGATAGCGTAATGGTCAGCTATGATGTTAAAAGTTTATTCACAAATGTTCCAGTTGCCGAGATGCTTAACATACTACAACATAAGTTAGAATCCGACCACAATCTAGCAGATAGAACAAACATGCCAGTGCCTACCATTATGGAATTAATTTCAGTATGTGTTCATAACAGCTATTTCCAGGTAGAAAGAGATTTTTTTAAACAAACATCAGGTTTACCAATGGGTGGAGTATTAAGCCCCATCCTCAGTAATATTTATATGGATTTTTTTGAACAATTAGCAATAAGCAGTTTTGTTAATGCACCTCTGTGTTGGTTTCGCTACCTCGATGATATTTTCTGTATATGGAATGACAACTCATTACCTGGTGATTTTCTAAATCACTTAAATAGTCTCAGATCTACGATTCAATTTACTTTAGAAATCGAAACAAATCACGAACTACCATTTTTAGATGTATTGGTATTCAAAGATAACAACACTCTAGCGACAAAGGTATACAGAAAACCAACAAGCACTGGTCAATATCTTAATTATAATTCAAATCATGCTGGAAGTGTGAAATTAGCCTTAGCCCAGGGGCTGTTCAGTAGAGCGTTAAGGTTCACTAGCAGGGAAGCAGACCGACAGGCTGAAGTCAAGGTGGTGTTCGATGAGCTCAGGAATAATGGCTATCCAGTTTCTATCCTTAATAAAGCAGTTAAGAGAGTAACGAATTCCCTCAATCATGAAGAAAATCTCGAAAAACCCTTAACTACTGTTGTTATTCCTTATGTTAGAGGGATTTCGGAAAAGATTAGGAGAGTGAATAATAAGTTCGGGATAAGAACTGCTTTTAAGAACAAGAGGACGATTAAAAGTATAGTCACTGGTACTAGGCCGGAAAACAGAGAGCAAAAGACGAAAAATGCAGTATATAAAATTGGGTGTAGTTGTGGGAGGAATTACTATGGACAAACATCGAGACCAGCGCTTGTTAGAATTAATGAACATAAAAAACTTATTTCTAAAGGGGACCCAAAAAAAGGGGACTCCAAGCTTGCCGAACACAGTATGTGTGAACAGCACAAGGTTGAATGGGCCTCGGCAAGCATTGTGTTCACTGAACCAAAATGGAAACAGCGCAACATACTGGAGGCAGCGTGTATGGCGGTTGACGGGAACTGCATATCACAGCCCAGCGCCACGCTCCATCCGATGTTTGTACCGTTAGTAGAGAAGGAAATCAAAAAGAAAATCGACAGAGCCAAGACAATTGAACCCCCGCCCCCTACTGCTTATCAGCAAGATAACCCACCGGACAGGTCAGTCGCAGTAAGACGCTCGGAGCGACTACGCGCCAAATCCACCGTCGGCGCAAATAATTAATTCCCCCGAAGAGGCGCGATGTTTTTAGTTCGTGCGAAACGTCGGGACGGTAGCGAGTGATCCGGTTTTTGTGTTGTGTGTGGTGTGTTTTTAAAACTTGACAAGGATCTCCGCTACAACTACTCAAACCAGGTGGGTGTTGCCCAATAATTAGAAATTGAATAAATACCCCCCACCTACAAATAACAAATCATGTCATTTAGATCTAGAATTAGTCTGTTCCCCCCTAAAAGTTTAAGTCAAACCATGTCTATTGAGTCGCTGTGATGGAACCTTGTTTATTTGTCGTAAACACATCAAACATTGTTATATATTTGCTGTTAATGTCTACTGCACAAATGCGACTCCAGAAACCACTTAAGTTCTATGTTACATCAACAATCAAGACACGAAAAATTATTAAAAAAACTGCAACTTGTGCCATTTGCGAGTGAAGTGGCACATGGTCGAAAACTGTGTGTACATGAACACAGTATTTCAGAGGACATCTAGTACTGAATCATCTGACAATTTTATTAAGATATTTTTTAGATTAAACACGGAAACCAGTGGATTTATATGTCTACATCAGCAGTGAGTTACTGTCACATAATGTTTCACTTTCACAGAACTGCGTCCGGACATCTGGAAGTTGGACTTCAGGGTTTTCACTGTATTTTAATGAGTAATTTAAATGTTTCAGATAAAATTTGCCTGTTTTTTCCCATAAAGGATGGGTAATTGGTAGCCCACATAAAGCTGACTCTTTTATAATAACAATAATCCTTTTTTTGTAGGGTTACATAAATATCATTGGCATAGTCATAATTGCAGTGAAAAAACCAGTCACAAAACTACAAAACACTTCTAATTATCAAGTACCCTATCTCTCAGCATCAATTGTGCTAACAATGACTTAAAACCTTCCTCCCAGTAAGTCATTGGCTGAGACTACCTGAGGGCACTCTCCACCCAATATGCCAGACTTGCCATTAGCGATATAACTACTTCCCTTACGAGGCCTTTCACATAAAGAAATTACTTTATTAATATTAATTAGCAAAGTCACATTACCCAGGTATTTTTTAATTACATCCTCTAAACCATATGTTTTTCTTCTTTTCTGCATAACTAAATGTGGTTATGTACATTGGTAATGTGGTAATTTCTCGTAAAGTAAGAAATAATTAATGAACTCACAGTCGATTAAAATAATTAAATAAACAAATTTTATTTAAAAAAGTCTTCATACCTTGATTTCACACGTTAGTAACATTAGTACATGTTTTCAGCCTTCTACGAGTTTATGACCAGTTTAAGAAGAAAATACCAATAATTGAGATAAGTTCCAACCAGTCACTTTTGGCAATGGTCAAAGATGTGGTCATTCAAGTTCGAGCTCTAGGGCCAGAAGCTGTGAAAGAGAAAAAGAGAGCCGCTCGCCCCTTGGACTGACACAACAAATTATTCTACTCACAAAACAAACTTCACATTTCTAGTGTTAGTAGCTAGTGGAAGCTTTATCTCACTTGATTCTGCAGCTATTCATGTTTCCCAATAAAAACTAGACTTTTATTGTGTTTTCATTTCATCTTGATTAAGTAAAATTTAAAAAACAGATCAGTGTTTTACACATTATTTAGGGTGTAGACTTTTCATCACTAGACTTTTGTCTTCTTTGGTTGTCGTCTACAATTTCAAAATATAAAGTTGTCGATGAAATTTGTGCGTTAAATTTAAAAACAAATCATGTTTTATAAATAGTTGTGCCTTATTATGTTTCTTGTATTTTTCTCAAATATAATAAATATCGTTTTTACACTTAAATTGACAATAATAATAAATAATAAAACAGGGTATGGAGGTTACAACAATAAAAACACGTGAATAATAAAATTTGATCCTTTATTCTACAATTATTATTATGTTTGTAAGTAACACAATCAACACCTTTCTGTAAGTCTCACAGAAAAAAATAGAATCTACAAAACTTTAACAACAAAAAACCAACATCTTTTCAGAATTACAAAAGTTCTCTGAGGACAGGTCACACAGAGGGAGAATTTAGAATGATTGTATGAACGAATGGAGGTGATTAACGAAGAAACAAATCCGTGACCCCGACGTACATGATAATAATAATAATAATAAATAACTAAAGTAAAATAAAATGAATGAAACAAAGCACGAGTTGGCACAAGTCACCCCAGCGTTCGAGGACAGATGGAGAAACGACGGAGAGACGTCCCAGGCCTGCCGACAAAACAGCCAATCAGTCAGGACAACCAACAAAACAACCAGCCTAGTGTTTTAAGAAAAATTTGTAAAACCAAAATAAAAGTTATTACAATCTGTTAATAATAATGAACCCTCTATGGATACATACAAACCACCACTTTGTTTTTAGTCCTATGAGTTTTAAACAAACACAACCTGAACTTTAAATTTTGAACTGGACTAAACTTGAAGACAAACCGACTCATTTAGAGCACGTACACACCCTTTTCTTTACATAATATAAGACCAGAAAGCTCCATAATAATAATACTGGTGTTTTCAAATGAGCGGGGTGAAAAAGAGCAAAATAGAAAAAAACTTTTATATTTTGCAATTAAACACATTGTGCTAACAATCAGAGTAGCCTAAATTCTATTTTTAACAAAATAAGACGGTTCCATCCACATTTTGCCAAATAATAATATTTTTTAGGAGAGGATGAGACATGTAGCCTATAGAATTGAGAATTTTCCCATCAGTTGCACCAATCCTCCATTTTATTCATATCGAGAACCAATAGTTTCTCTACTTTTCTAGGTTTATTCAAATATGTCTTGCTGTTTGTAAATTGTAATATATGGATTTTAGGACAAAATTACCTATTGGAGGAAATTATCTATTCAGGCTCATTGTATTTTTTAGAGAAGTATATGTTATAAAAAATTAAATCACCAAATAAATATGAATTACAATCCAAAATGTTGCAAACCAAATATTATAATCAATGCGTCTACTGTGTAGCGGAAATTACTTGGACTCAACTTTTTTGTACGGTAAACATTATAAAGCAGAATATACTCACCAGAGTGAAGACTAGACTGAGAGGGAGACAAAGCTGTTGTATTGTGTGATGTTGCGTTTGAGAATGTCTGCGCATGGTCCCAACAACCGCTCGAATCTGCACAGACACACAGTAGTTATGATGCAAAGTGGTTTGTAACTGGAAAAATTTGGGTTTTGAAACATGATACAGCCAAACATTATAAAATACAGGATGACTCAAAATTATCAAAGCCAACTTCACCTGGAACTCCTTTCTTTTCCTTTGTTCCTTAGGCGTGAACAAAATAAATTCATTATGTAGTGTTCTGCCTGTTGAGCCGTGACGTTTTCCCCTCCATGCGGCATGTCACGTCTCATGTTTGTCTTTTAGTGTTTGTTAAAGTTGTTTTTGTTATAGTGTGCTAAGATACTGTGAAATAAGTGTGCCATCATGGCTACCTCCTGTAAATATTCTACTTTTATCATAATGCCAAAAAAGAAAGAAAAAATGAAACAATTATTTGAGTCTAGGGAGCATTAATTGAAGTATGAATTGTTTTTGAGGTAAATCCCAAACTTGATGATATATGATCGTGTTTGGTGTAATTGTACAGGTGTATGTCAACTCGGAGCTAAGGTGACAACAGGGGGCGAGGGCGGGAGCTTTTCCGCCGACTTTGTTCTTGAACATTCGGCGGTGTTTTCCTTGTTTACACCAGCTTGGCAAGTGCCGATGATTTCTTCTTCATACGTGTGTGGTCAATCAACTTTATTGGGTGTTTCACTGATACATTCCAGCTGAACAAAGTTATTATGCTGTCAAGTTTTAAGTTATTTTTGTGCCTGTGAACACATGTCAATGTTTGTCTAAGCTCATCAACTACACCGTTTGGGGTCCAGTTTGGGGACTCAATGTGTGACCTCAGCAAGGCCTTCAACTGTGTCGAACGTGAGATACTTTTGAAAAAACTGGAGTTTTATGGTATAATTGAATCTTTATCTCACAAATCGGCATCAAAAAGTTATTGTTCGGGGTTCAATGTCAGTTGCTACTCGTGCTGAGTACGGCGTTCCACAGGGATCAGTCTTGGACCAATTCCTCTTTGCGGTAATGGTCAATGACCTTTCTGACAATGTATCGGCCAGTACAATTATGTTTTGCAGATGATGCAACTTTTTTTAATATTGGGAAAAACCACAAAGATCTTTGCAGCACATGTATGATGTTGTGTTGAAGGAGGCTACTGAGTGGTATTCTGAAAATAAATTTCTTCTCAATGTAAATAAGACTCAAATTGTTACTTTTTATTTAGATTTAAGTACTCTTAGTGAAGCAGAGAATGAAACTCATGTAAACTCTTGGGTATTAATTTTGACCCTAAGCTCATTTGGGATGTACACATCTTCATAATCTGTTCAAAGCTCTCAAAAGTTGTTTACATGTTAAGAAAATTGAGACAAAGTCTGCCAATACAGTATTCAAAATCATGTTACTTTGCACAGTATTTTACTTTATGGTATTCTAGCTGTATTAAGGAAACAGCTCAATAATAAATGATGTCTTATTGGTCCATAAAAAGGCTAGCATAATCTTGACTAATGCTGATGTAATAGCTCATTGTAGGCCTCTTTTCAAGCAAGAAAAATTTTTAGCCATTATAAATATTTTATCTTGGTTTGTTTAATTCATTTTAAAAGAAATATAGAAAATCTCACCATGTCAAACCAGGTTCATAATCACTTCACAAGGTCAAGCCACCATGTACATATAGAATATAGTAAATTAAGGAAAACCAAAAATACCAGTGAAAAGAAATTTAAGTCAGTTATTTTTAAGTGGTTTGCCGACAATCCCCTATATAAGATTGATGAATTTCTTGAAAGGACGTTCAATGACACAATGTTACCATTTAACGACAAGACCTAGTCTTTCAATGTTAGTTTTAGTAATTTTATTTTAGTAATTTTTTTAGTTCATATGATTGTGTTTTCATCGTGTAAGTTGTGTATTGTTGAATTATTTATTATTTAGTTATTGTTAATGTTGAAATTCATTATTTAAAAAGTTTTTTATTTAGGATTTCTCAATTAAACTCATTGAATTTTTCTGTTGGCCAACCTCAGACATTGCCCTTGGTTATAGAGAGTTTCTAGAATTATTTATTGTGGACTTGGGAAAATGTTGTTATATTTCTTTCTTGTTTCTGATTTGTTATGCAGATAGTGAAAGTTTTCTTCTAAAATAATTTAAGGCACTTATTTTACGTTAGTTTTTTTGGACTCCTGAGTGGTTTTGGTGAGTCAGTCGTTACTGTATTTTGGTAGTCAGTTTGCAGGTAGGGGAGGGGGCGAGTACAATGACCTTACAATGAATTGTACAATGGGTACAATGAGATAACGTGGTTTTTTTGTTAATACTCAGGGTGCCATGATGCGGCGGATGAGGGGGAAAGGGTAAGAATGAGCCATTAAAGCTTTTATCTAACGCAAAAAATGTGTCGTTACTGTAGTAAAATGTATTTCCTGATAAACTTACAGTTATTTTTAGTGGCAGCTTCCCGCGATTTTTTAGCATTGTTTGGATACAAAATGCTGGGAACCAAGAGAAATATTTGAATTAAAAAAGATTTCGAATTAAAGAAGTTTGAATTATTCAGGTTCCACTGTACTGTTAGAGCTCATTTGACATATTTACAAATTTTCTTTTTAAGCCAAATAAAAAAAAAAAAAAAAAAAAAAAAAAAAAAAAAAAAAAAAAAAAAACACACACACACACACACGATGAAATAAAGAAGAAACAATAGTTATAATTTATATTACCTTGCTCTGTCCAGTTTGACACATTTGAGTGGACCTTTGGCAATTACAGTCGCTGCTCTTGGTCTGTCTAGCAGAAGAGCGATTTCACCTGTGGAAAACAACAAATACAAAATTATTACAAATTTTATCAAAGAAAAGTGTTGATCCATAAATCTTTCAATTAATACCAAATACAGAAGAATTAATTACACTGATCCAGCTCCGATTTTCCTTGCCTATGGCCTGTTCATTCCGATCATGAGGAATGAATATAATGGACAATTTGAAAATGGTGAAATGTTGGCGGGTGTCAAAGTTGGACGATTTTAATTTTGGAAAATATTGCACCCCTCTAAAAATTATGAGCCTGACGTGGCCTATTGAAACTGTCTGTCCATTGAAGATGGTTCACCTGTCCTTCACATTACCCTGAATTTGAGCTAACTGCCTCAGATATAAAAATAACTTAATTTGATATCTGGTTTAATTATATATCTTTATTATGAAAATGATTTCTGCTTGTAAAAAAAGTATTTTTGGAAACATAATTCATATAAGCATTTGTAATCAGCAACAAGGTGCAGTAGAACTCCACAACCTCGACTCAATGTGGACTTGTTGAAATGCGATACTGCCGAGTTTGGTGATTGTCAAGTTTTCCGCAGCAGATGTTTTCCCGCCGTTTACTCAATCAGACAGCGTAATATTGGTTCTCAATCAAGAATAAATTGCTGAAAAGTGACTGTTAATGCTAAAAACCGCAGTAAAAGCGGAAGCTACTGATTGAATATAATATAATATCGCACGTCATCAGTGGTTATAACGCAAAAAAGCAGCCAAAATAG
This sequence comes from Neoaliturus tenellus, assembly GCA_030545055.2. Classification (NCBI taxonomy): domain Eukaryota; kingdom Metazoa; phylum Arthropoda; class Insecta; order Hemiptera; family Cicadellidae; genus Neoaliturus; species Neoaliturus tenellus. The sequence continues at coordinate 64,388,322 of CM061532.1, forward strand.
CGCCGGAATCTCTGCAAAGACTGTAAATTCTGTGTCTTATAGAGGATTGAGCCACATTAAAAATGGCATAAGTAGTGTCGGTTTTACGGAGTGTCACGTTAGTAGTTCGAGTGTCGGGATTCGAGCTAGTGGAGTTTTACTGTAGGAATACTTCTTTCTAGGAAATGGGACTGTTTAGTTGTTGTAAAACCAACATTTCAGACCATATAACAGAAACAAACAACCTCAAGAATTACACGTTGTTCCTCTGATGTAAATTAATCACAACTTAAACCAAGTAGTATTGAGCCCCAAAGGCAGGCATCTCTCTCTCAAACACACTGTCACATCTAAAAAATATGAGATCTAAACTCAAACAAAGGAGCATTGATCTTAAAAATTAGTTTTAAAGGTAGAAATATTTGTGCCAAAATATACATTTAATAATACTGACTTAAGATAGTTCTAAAATGTTTTTTCATATCCAAGTTTTTTAGGAACTATTTATACTGTTTTGCCATACTGTACTCTATATCAGTGTTGAGTGCAGTATGTAAACCCTGCATCGTAAAGTTTATATTTCTGGTATTTTGTTGGCAGGGAAGTTGGAGATAATTATACCAACTTTGAATCAGAGCCAAGCCAGAAAATGGAAACTCTGGGAGAATCAAACTGTCTCCTACAATAACTAATATTACCTGACGAAACTGCATAAGTTGTGTTTTATTTAATTTTAGTTGGGAAAGATGATTTGAGTTATATATTTATCTCTTCATCAGGCATGGAGTGTATTCATTCAAACAAGTATTTTTTCACCTGCTAAGGTATAAAAAACTAACGTAGTCAAATATTTTGCTTTCTTGAAATTATTATACTATATAGGTATGCCAATTGAGTGCAAAAATAATTTTTTAATATAATTTCGGAACCAGCTAGGTAGAAAAGATGAGTTGACCCATGATTATGCATATTTTGATGACTTTTACATGATTAAACGTGAAATACTACCGATTGTACCAGGTTCAATCATTATTTTACAAGGTGCTGTGACAAATGACAGCAGATGTTACTCAGGTCACTTTTTACTAGCAAATAACTTTAAGCATTTATACATTTATTACAACCAATTTGATTAATGTTTTATGATGATTATTGAAAATCTATTTATATTCTAATTTTGTATAATATCAATAGTAATATTAATTTAAGACAGTGTGGTCGTCTAACTGCCATTTTCAAAATTTTACAAGGATTGGGGAAAGCCGATTGCTAAAGTTTACTTGATGAGAAATGATTATTAAATTATTTCACCAGAAATTCAAAGATTTACAAATTCTTCAAGTTAGTAGAAACAAGTGATACGATTTCGGTTATCCTTAAAACGAAGTCAGCTTACTAACTCTTAAGGGTTACCAGTATAGGTGAGGATGAAATGGAAGAAAGCAAATTAAAGACCCCTTATCGGCATTGTTTTGTTTTGAGAGATTATTATTTTTATCACCTTTAAACTCTTAATAATTTGGTGCAGTTCTGTAAGGTATTTTTGTTAGGTATAAAGTTCCTCAAAGGTAAAAGGGTATTTTCAGAAAAATCCTGTTAAAAGTTTATCAGTAAATACAGAATCTCTAATTTTTTATTTGAGCAATGAATGTGGTATCAATGAAAACACTTTGATGTCTCTGCTTCAAAATGAACAGTAGTAGATTACTTAATTACAAGTAGAATCCCAGCCTGTTTTTTTTATATATTTTTTTTTTACTACAAGAAATTTAGGTCTGTAGACGTGACTCCATTGCTATTGCAGACTCTTTTTCACATTCCCATCATTGAAAGGTGACATCATAAAGTCAAATAAATGGTGAGAGTAAAATCTGCCCTGGAGAACTTGACACCTCACTTGGCAATGCTTAAGCAATGTTAGATCCAACAAGATAATTTACTTTTTCCACCTGTCAACCCTGGTCTGAGACCTATCGCATTAGTGTGTCTTCTGATGTGGCGGTTTCCTCACCAAAGTAGTCGGACTGGCCGAGGCGGCCGACCTCCGTGGGGTCCTCGCCCTCAGCCCGCCGCTGCAGCACCAGCGCCGTCCCCTCCACGATGATGTAGAAGTCGTCGCCGGGCTCGCCCTGCCGCACGATCGTGTCCCCATCCTCGTACGCAACCATCTCCAGCGCGTCGGCCACCGTCAGCCGCTCCCACTTGTCCAGCGACTCTGCATCAAACACGACACATGATCGTTTATTAGTCCTTAGTAAACAGAATAAAATTAAACTATCTTTATTCATAAAACAGTATTTACAATACATTAGGTAGTGTCAAGAGATATTTACAGAGAGCTTCCTGCAACTGGACCTCATAGGAAGACAATTTTACAAGCTTAAACCTAACAGTGATTACATAAGTTAATATCATAAATTTAGAGGAATTAACTTTTATGGAAATTGAACATAGCCAAATAAAGTTGCTTTCTGCCAGAAGGGGCTTTCAGCTCTGGCCGATACATGAGCATCCAGCATACTACCGCGTTTGAGATTTCTGCGGTGGGCGGGTACCTACTTTCTGCAACAATGTTTCACCATTGCCCGTTGCTCTACTTTAGGGAGACAGAGAGTGACGTTTCTTTTATTGTTATTTTCCAATCTAAAAACTTTTATTTAAACTTTTAATAGGTTACAATTTTATCATATTCTCTACCGCGATCATTTGGTTCAAAATAATCAACCTCTTTTAGGTGACGGCGGGGATGATGGTGCTTCACCTGACTGACCACCATATATCTTTTTGAGTAAACTGTCGAGTATAAATAGACCAAACTTTTAAAGACAAGTCAACTTTTCTTCAAAAGTTATCATTTATAAGATATGGAACGTTGAGTTAGTTGGACCTCATAGATTAGCACAACTACTCACAGTACTCTTTCAGGGAAAGTTAATTCTATTTGGTTTTATTCCACAGCATTAGCAAGACTACCAACATTTTTGGCCAGAATTTCCCTATGATTGAAACCATCCGCAGTTCAATATCAGGCTGCACTGACCGAGTATGGAGACACGGGAGAGGAACTCCTCGTACATCTTGCGTTTGCGGATGGTGGAGCCCATGAGGATGCGGCGGTACGAGTCGCGGTCGATGCCCCACAGCTTGACGTCGGTCTTGGCGCGTACGGTGGCGGCGCGCGGCGTGCCGTAGATCAGTGCCAGCTCACCGAAGCTACCGCCCTCGCCTACCGTCGTCACCAGCTCCGAGTTGACATACACCTGTACCATTACACCACACACGATCAGATATCATCAAGTTTGGGATTTACCTAAAAAACAATCATATTTCAATTAATACTACCTAAACTCAACGAATTGTTCCTTTTTAGCGAATTTCCCTATAGGGAATACGCTATTACGGTAGTAGTCATGGTAAGACCTAAGCCCGGGACCACTTTACTTTTTCATTTTGAGGTCCCCAGAAGCCAAAAACATCGTTCGTTCATTTTCATATATATGCATATATATGTATATATATATACAGGGTGAACAACTTAACTGTGCCACCATTGGCATATCCTAAACTATGAGATTTAGAGAAAACTTTAAATGGGGAACATCAGCTATTTTTTTAAGATGATAAAAAATATGAATTCCATTTTCTTCAAAATGTCCGCCATTTTCCAATATGGCGGCCAACTTTAAAATTTCTTATGGAACACCCTATATTTTAAATGTACATGTAATTTTAAGACATTTTTAGTCTTTGACATTTTTCTCTAAACCTAACGGTTAGGGAGCTACAGGCAATCAAAGTTCATTTTTAGTTCCTTAAGAATAACATGGGGCAAATTTTATCTGTCCATATCTCCGAAACCATTCTGTAAAATAAAAAGTACTCAAGAATGAAAATGTCTTAAAATTATGTTTAAAGAACATTAAACACATAAAAATTATCATTTATGCATAAATTAACTTATTTCCAATATGGCGGCCAAAAAATAAAATTTTTAGAAAATTGGTGTAATTATGAAAAAAATGGCATTAAAACATCAGTTTAAGACATTTTTATTCTTGAGTATTTTTTATTTTACTTAATGGCCTCGGAGATATGAGCAGATAAAGTTTGACCCATGTTATTCTTATGGAACTAAAAATGAACTTTAATTGCCTGTAGCTCCCTAACCGTCAGGTTTAGAAAAAAATGTCAAAGACTAAAAATGTCTTAAAATTACATGTACATTTCAAAAACACCATAAAATATAGGGTGTTCTATAAGAAATTTTAAAGTTGGCCGCCATATTGGAAAATGGCGGACATTTTGAAGAAAATGGAATTCATATTTTTTATCATCTTAAAAAAATAGCTGATGTTCCCCATTTAAAGTTTTCTCTAAATCTCATAGTTTAGGATATGCCAATGGTGGCACAGTTAAGTTGTTCACCCTGTATATATATATATATATATATATATGTGTCCGTGGTACTGATAACTCTTGAAGGGGACCTCCGATTTTGATGAAATTTGGTATAAAGGTGTAAGACCAGGTCTATTTTCATGAGTTCGCGAACCAGCACTGTCGGGTTATGGGAACGGGGTTTTATGGGGTTTGAAAGGGGTAAAAAATGGGTTTTTGGCATTTTTCGACCTCAATTTTCAAAATTAATCAATTTTAACTGAAACCATTTAAAAGAGCTTAAAAAAACAAACAATTTGGTGTTTTGAATTTTTATCTTAGCATAACTGGTTACGGGGAAAATCCAAAAATATGTTTTCCTTGTTATCCTTATGGGAAATCAAGAAAACCCTATATCTAGCTTATTTATTGACATAACTTAATCAAATTTGGTATGTACATTATCGAGATAGGGTTTAACTTATACTTGCTTACAAAACCCATATGGCGGCAAACCTACATACTCACCCCCATAAGGTTTTATGGGGAAAATAAAAAATGACCATAGCCTGATACAATTTTGTGTTTACATTCACCAATTATTGATTAACTTAGATTTTCTAACAACACCCCATGGCAGCAAACCAACATACTCGATCCTATGGTGTTTTTATGGGAAAAGTAAATAATCTGATATTCCATTGGAAATTCGCTGAGTACGCAGGTCTGCTGCGACGGGGGTATTTTGGGATTATGATAAAAAGAAGATATTTATGGGAGGTAGCCATGATGACACACTTATTGCACATTATCTTAGCACCTCCACAATTTATTTTTTAGTTACGGACTATGCCGTTTGTTAAAGCAGACAAGAATATTTTTATAGAAATTATTGTTTTAATCTATATATTAATACGCAAGCATGTTTCATTTCCTCCTTTTTTCTCAGCTCGTGGGCATCGTAGGATGAATCCGCGCATACCATTAGAAAGGTATAGTCATGTAGATGAGCAGAATCACATTCTAATTCACATCGGACCACAGGGCTACGCCCCACAGGCTTTCAAAGTTCCAATGTTAATCTTATGGAGAAAGGAAAATTGAATGAATCATAAGACAGCTGTTGCAAAACAAATGCTAGAAAATTATTAAGGACAGATGTTTTAGTTCTGAAATGATTTTAAGCTACTTGGGTCCAGATCAACTGAAATTTTGATCGAATTTCGATCAAGAGGCGATCTCTAGTATTTATAAATAGATACCCTCATTTTCACATTTGAGACATGGAAAAATCATTTGCAATAGTAATTAAAAGAAGTAGTGATAGCATCAGCACATTATTCTACTCTTTTTTTAGAGCAAAACTAATTTTTTAGGAATGCCCTTACTTATTAGGTTGTGTATACATTAAAAAATATAAAATGTGCTAGTCATCTTCAACAACGCTGAAAACATTCAGAACATTATGATAAAATCACAATGAGTCTGGGATAAACTGGATTTCCTCCATCCTAAAATAAAACGTATGCCTATCTATTTCTTACCTGATTATAAAACTTAGTGTTAAATTGAAACACCTCAATTAATTGTTAAACTATTAATAGTTCATTCTGGTTAACTTAACCAGACCAACTTAACCTTCTTGAACTAATTGTAATATTGGGCTCCATCTTAAATCCCAAGTCTTCCCATTGACCACAGCAGGCACCATGAGACCAGTAAATTCTAGACATTCTCCTTGAGTTATGCCACAATGAAGGGTGAGAAAGAGGCTTAAAATTACATAATGGTAAAGGCAACCCTTAAGAGGAGTAACTTGACCAACCAGTGTTCCCATAACACAGCATAAGATAAATGGTCAGAAGGCAGTAAAGTGGATTGTTAGTAACACAATAAGATGAAAGCAGTGGTTTACAGTGATGATAAATTACAAGCATAAACCACTGCCATTAGTCAGCCATCAGTAAATAATAATCCTATCCCCCTTAGTGTGTCACTGGCTCTCAGCCAATGAATCTCTATAGTGATTGTTGAATTAACTTAAACAAGAATGGTCGACACAATTCATGTGACAAAATACCATGTTTTTTTTAAGTTATAAGAAAATACATCCCTGCACCACTGGTACTATTGACCTATGGTTTTTTTTTTTTTTTTTTTTTTTTTTTTTTTTTTTTTTTTTGTATTTAAAACATAAAAGTGCTGAGATCTGGTATGATTTAAATAAATGACTGTGACAGTGATAGACAACTATTTGTATTACAGCATGAACTATCTTAGTGATTGTTGGTGTGTTTGGATAGAATAATTTGAGTTTATAGTCAATGGGTGTGGCTGATAGTAACAGTAACAACACACCAACACACTTTCAGCTAGAATTACACATATCAAAATTGCATTCTTGATTCTCTTTCATAAAGAGTTAATACTTTTAATATAAAATATTTGTAAATGCGAGTTACAAAAGTAATAAATAAAAAAAAGAAATAATAACATACAAAATACAGTTTAAGATAGTTTAATTGTATTTTATAAATTTTAAGAAATTCTATACAAGTAAGCAACATTGGCGAATCTTATATGATCAATACGGATCATGATCTGGACTGTGATAAATATTGACAGTATTGACTGGGCTTGAACTTACACAGTCAATATGGATCATACATAAAAATTTGACTTAAAAAACTCAATCCGTATCGTGATCCAGAATCACGGTCCAAATATTGCGATCCGTGTTGAGCGTTTAAAGATCCGCCATTAATAACCATTATTGAGCCAATTTCAATTCAATTCAATTTTTCATTTCAAAAACTATTTACGAAGGCATAACACTACCCTTGTTTACCTCTACTTCTCCTTGGTCGATGACGTAGAAGTTGTCACCCTCGTCTCCCTGCTGTATGATTGTCTCTCCCGGCAGGAAAGTGACAGGGAACATGGCATCAAAAATGTCTGACCTCTCGTTTTCGTCCAGATGTGAGAAGAGAACATTTTTGGCTATTGCTTTTGAAAGTGCAGCCATTGTTTTGTAGTCTTTAGGCACGACCTGCAAGTGTTAAAAGAAGGCATTAGAAGATGAATTGTTTGACAAGGAACTGTAATTTAAGTTAACTATTGAAATAGGGGTTTTAAGAGTACCAATTTAAGCCCCTAATTATTTGTCTTCGACTTACAGCTCACAATATACATTGTTAAACATATCTTAATAAGATACAACGAACAATTATGAAGTTAGTTTAAACAGGTAAAAATGTATAATTCAAAAAAGAATTTAAAAGTGGGGTTATGAACAATTGTAGCATAACCGCTACACTTTATTGTGTGAGTCATTGTCAAAAATCTTTAAGAGCATGATACTCAACTACAACAACCCCATGAAAAAATTTTTCTTAAATAATTCCTTTTAGGAGCATGCCACTGTATCAAGATCTTCGTTTACAGAATTATTATGAGATAGGGCATTTATTGAACCAGACTTTCTTGCTCTAATACTTTATTCGATGAGTATCACTTTGGGTTATTTCTGTTCAACCATACGGTACTTTATATGATAAACGGTTTAAAGGAAATAATCTGAGCCTCCTATTAAAATACAGTTTTTGTTTAGTTTGTATAGTAAAGTCTGAAGAAGGAAAATCTATAAATACATGAGGATAAAGAAATAATCTATATGTATAATTCCGTAAGCGAATCGGTCCCCACGAAATATCTCGAATTGTAAGAAAGATAGGGTAATGTATGATGGCTCATTTTAAAGCCTGAGGGCCAAGGACGCAAGGAAAAATACCAGAATTATCTAAAGTTACCTGGACTTCGCCCCATTGGACCTTCAATGTTAATCTAATGGGGAAACGATTTTTAGATATACATTTGTGATTAAGCAAATGTTCCAGTGTTTTCTCATAAACTCAGCTGGTTATTGAGCAGATATTTTGAGTTAAGATAACTATATTTTTATAACTTTTTTACAATTGGCAATGCACTATAAAAAAATGAGAACTAATAGTCATGAACGGATTACGGATCTACAGGTGATTCCATTTTCGTGACCCATTCTATGTCATTAAGGAAACAGGAGTGGAATGATTTTTTATGCTGACTATACCAAAGTTAAAATTAACAGACGTGGCATGGTTGATATAATGGTTGTCTTTACTCAGTGAATGTCGTTTGGTTAAGTTACTGCTTTATATATTGGCTATTTAGTGGTTAGAGTTGAAGAGTTGAATCGTTTTGTTGAGTGTTTATTTATTTTCGACTGAATTATATTATGTAAACTGCTAAAATTGGATAACCTCCGTATGAAGAATATTTGGTTTTCGTTTTATCCATTCTCTGCTTCTTTCTTTATGTAGGTCACAGGGAAACAATAAACGCCTGTTAATCCATAAAGACGGGGAGTTTTTGATGTAAATGGTAGTGTGCGAAAACTAACAATATGAGTGTTCTACTTCATTGACGAAAAGACAAAATAGACTAAAATCAAAGTACGAGTACGACGGACGTCGCGTCGGTGGCATGGAGACAAGTGGGCGTGGGGGCACGTGGGGGCGTGGGGGCACATGGGAGATATGGGGGAAATAGGGGGCACGGCTGGGGGCACAGGAGGACACAAAAGTACGTGGAGGATGGCAGGGATGGCAGCACGGAACAGTGGGGAGCAGGATGTCGGTGGCGCTGGAGACAGGAGGGCATGAGGGGCACTTTGGAGGCATGGGGAACATAGGGGTACAGGGAGGAAGGGGGAGCATGAGGGCACGGGAGAATGGAGGGTACGGGGCGGGTGCGGGGGCATACGCTGCACTCTGGGGAGACATGGGGATGCTCTGGGGCACGTGGCGGGGTTGGTGGGGGGGGGGGGTGCGGGGGCACAAGGAGCACTAGGGGCGTCTATGGCAAAAGAGGTAGATGGCATGGGGGGCACGGGGGTCACACGGAGCAACGTCGGGCATGGGGGCACGCAAACATAGGGGACCTTGGGCACGTGTTGGCGAGGGGATGGGAAGGCACAATGGGCACTAGGGGCGTTGGTGGCACGAGGAACGGGGGACAGATGGGCATTGCAGCACGGGAGAGGCTTGGGGAACATAGAAGGCATGGGGACCACGGGGAAAAAGGGAAGGCATGTGGGTACGGGAGTACCGTGGGTGCGGGGTCATGGGAACACGAAGATTATTGGGGGCACGGGGGACTGGGGGCATGGGAATGGGGGGTGCAAGAGAAACGGTGGCACGGAAGGTGGTTGGGCTTGGGGGGCATTGGGGATGAATGATAAACATAGATGGCACGGGGGCCACAGGGAAGAACTGCGGGCACTTGAGCACGGGAGAATGGGGGGCACAGGGCATGAGGGGACAAGGGGTTACAGGGGCATGGGGGGGTACTTGGGCCCCTGGGACATAGGGAGTACAGGAAACACGGGTCAGGAGAGGTGAACGGGGGCACAGGAGGCATGGTGTCACGGTGAGTGTGAGGGAATAGGGGGCACATGGGTCCAGGGGTCCAGTGTGAAGGAGTGTACAGTATTAATGGGCTTGTGTTGTATTGAACTATTTTATTTACTTGAGTTACAAACTCATCATGAACATGTTTAAGGTTAAAACTATTTTTACCGTGTTCGGTATTATAATATTGCAATAATTTTTTTCCACAAAATAAACTGTTGTATTTTAATACAGGGGAAAATTATTGGCAAATTACTGATTTGATACCGCCAAAAAGTTTCATCAAGATTAGGAAATATTTTATTAGAAAACCCAAAAGTGTAAATTCGATCTAAAGCTTGAGAAAAATACAGTAATACTGCAAGTGGGTGATAAACTGAAACTTATTTTTGTATACAACATATCACCTTTTTTATTTTTAGGGGCCTTTGCCCCTACAAGCCACTAGTATGTACCTTAAATTATTTTTAATTTGTTGATTTGATTAAACACATTTTATTAGTAATTAATTCCTAGCTAACCGCCAAAGACGAGGGAGATTATGTATGCTGTAATAATCCCTCTGCTGCTTTCAACGACATGACATGGTATGATATTCTAATAAAGAGCCACCTTGCATCAGAAACTGGGGATTTACCTTTCACGTGAGTTACATATTAATCATCAATATCTTTCATATTGAACATGACGAATAAGCATGAAAATTGTATTACCCTACAGTTTATTGAAATACAATTTTGTATCTCTGTCAATTGTAGAGAAGTGTTTGAAAATAAAGTAAGTATCTCAATCAGCAAATTATATTAGCCTTCAAATATGAGCACATTTAATTAGCAACAGAGAAAAAGTTAAAGAAGTCTAAATTAACTGAAAGTTACATGCTGAATGACTCAACACAATTCACAACAGTTAAAATTAGGGTACCTTTAAAAAGATATGTTACGGAATGTTTACTATTTCTTTATTTTTCATTTAACTTGCGGCATAGTAGAAAAAAATTTATTTTGTTGTATATAATATTTTTGAAACCTTAACAAGAACACATCATATCAAAACAAATCACTCCGCTTTTGCGTAGCATGTATTTGTTATTTACCACATGCAAAATTTTCATCTCAATCATTTCAGTAATTTCTTTTTTAATTTGCAATGGCTAAACAAAAAAAAAAAAAAAAAAAAAAAAAAAAAAAAAAAAAAACAACTACCTCTGTTTAAAATGATACAGAAGATTAAAAAAAAACTTACAAGGTTTGTAATGTATTTGCAATTTATAAAAAAAATTAATCTTTGTAATAACTTCCTGGAGAGAAAACAAAATCTTTCACAAAAAAAATAAAAAAATAAAAAACTAAAAAAAAACAAACCAAGGATTTCCGATAAGATTGCCAGTAGGAATATTCCTCCAAGTTGGGTGAATTACATGCATCCTACTGTCCCAGTGGTATCCATGTATCCAAGAGGTCTCATGTTTATTCAATGACCACAGCCCAACCCACCACAGGCTTCTTTGATCCTGGTCTTCCAGCTGGGAACACTAAATCGATATTCACTATAGGAAAATATCTCCCTTGCGTGTCGAACTGACACAATGTTTGCTGGAGATATATCTGTCCTAATACTACAGTGAGGAAAGCAAAATTTTTTTTATTTTTTAGTTTTGAAGATTTAATGTAATATGTGTAAATAAATTTCTTGGTTTTAACACATCAGGATAGTGGACAATACCCCCCTGCCCCCTTACCATGTACAGTCAAACTTAACTCAATGCAAAGAGAGGACAAAGTTTTACTTTGTCTCCCGAGGGAAGATGATAACATTGACAATCTGGCAACACGATGCAGTGGTAACGCTGTCGCTGTCGCTACATCAGCTGATTACAACTCCAGCTGATTATAAACTGGCAACAATTTATGTTCCGGGTCTTGGGGTTGGATAACTAACACAATGAATAGCAATAGTGAGTGCTTCTCAATCTTTTTATATATGTTTATGGGAAATTTTGGGATGAGAGAAGTTGTGTGTACTTCAGGAGTAAAGATTTTGTTGCACTTGTTTGCTCACTGGCTCCCTGGTTGTTCTGCTCATATTTTGATCAGTGTTCAAGGGATCCCCAATGCCCATCCAAGAATAGATGAAACATCGAGGAACCCCAAATGCACGGGCATTGCTGTAAACACAATTGTGTTCATGATCTTATGTACCAAACTGAGAAAGAATAACTATCAGTAATTTTTTTCCATTTGACTAAAATTAACAAATTTTAAAAGATGATATTTTTTTTATGATGGAGCGTACATTGGTGTACTTAGGATAACAAAAATACCAAGCACTGAATATTTTGCTCAAGAGTCTCAATCAATTGCTGCAATCGACTTTTCCAGGAGAGAGGGAACCAAACAGAATTTCTTGAAAACTACCATTTGTAATTGTAAGTAATTTAAAAAAAAATTAAATTGAATTAAAGCTAAAATAAATTATTTAGACTTGAATTTTTTGTTTATCTACTTAAATGGAAGATTGACTACGTGTACGTGACTACGTACCTTTTTGACATAGCTGGTTGCGTCCTCCTCGGTGACCGGCTCAGCGGAGATGCCGCCGCGGCGCTGGACCGGCCTCTGGGCGGAGGACGGCAGGGGGCTCAGGTCCTCCGTGTCCTCCGGCGAGACTGCCGCCTGCCGCGCATCCGCCGCCTGCTCCTGTACACCACCACACACTTGAGTATCACATAAACTACAATCCAAACATGAGCGTCTGTCAATTAATTCGAGGAGGTTCCCATGAAAATTTACATTTCCTTGTCCAAAAAGTACCTGAGCATTCGCTTAGTAGACTTATAAATCTCTCTTGTCATAACAGTCACAGTCACATATGCTAAATGCCAAGTCCTCGTTTCGCATCCACAATGATATTGTTTGCTTCGCTCAATTGCCGTTAAGAAATTTTAATACACCTGAGGAACCGAGCATTTGATTACTGTAGTAAACTTTATTAATCTAATTCACGTAAATTTGAATTACCAAAAGGACTCATAGAGAGGATTTTGAGTTACCCCGAGTCTCAAGTTATGAAGAAGTTTGTAGGAGTTTACTGTATAGGATTTTGAGTGAGTTATCTGAATCTATAGAACTATCTATACAGTACTGCACAAATAAATACACTATATATACCAAAACTGCTTTAATTTTAAATAAACTTGATCAATATGATAAAGAAAATTCTTTAAAGTGAGTTGCCCTAATTTGAAGAAAGAATCTACCAAGTATTGATATAAAATAAATTATGAGCATAAACTGTGCCTCGTGGCTCAATCCTTGGACTTTACTTTACTTACTTTATGTAAAAAATTTCGAAAAAACTAATTAAAGCTGAACAATATGCTGATGACATAACTCTCAGTTTTATAGCTAATGCAGTTAAAAATATATAGAGGAGGGTAGGTGTGTAACACACGGGTCAATTAATTATTGAGATGAGTTTACAAATGTAGATTATCATGGCTGGTTTGAGAATGTAGGATAGAAAGATAAGGACTTTACAACAACTTAAACGAAATACATGTTAATTGTAGACAAAAGCTCATCACACAAAATGATAATAAAACAAACGCATATTTGACAAACGCATATTTGGAACGATCCTATGTAGGTCTATAAAAATAAGAATTCAAAGTATGCAGAAGGAAAGGAAAATGTTTTTCCATGTTTTAATACAGTTGTTAATGAAGTGAAAACCGCTTGTGCAAAAGAAGAGCAGGTGAGGGGGTTGCGGTTCCGTGTTTGTCGGGGGTCGGGTCGACTTCTGGACACAAAACCAACCACTCTGCCTGGACTGGTGTACAATACCACCAGCTTCAGCGCGGCACAACATGAGGTCGATACAAGGTGTAGGTGTCTGAGGTTGATTTTTTATTCGATCACACTATCAAACAAATCTTTTAAGATTTTTATTGCGTTTATTATAGAAGTAGTATATCATGACACGAAGGTTTTTATCTTGAATAGTGTTGTGATCAGAAATTAAAAGCAATGTTTAAAATTAACTAGACATCCATTATTTAGGTTTTGTCATTCACAGGGAGTCCAGCTTCAAATTTTTACAGGTTATTCAGAAAGTTAAAACAAGTACAAATTTATTCACTATAACACGTGTCTTATCTCGAACAGTTTTCTGTCTGTTTGTATGAATGTTAATTAATCCATGGTATATTTGACATTATTTGAGGCACGAAATTTAAACTCGGTTTTTTAAAGCTAAATATCTTAAACACTGGAAAGTTGATAAAATTGTACAGGACAAAAAAGTTGCAAAATCTAATTATATAACCAATAACAGTAAGATTGTAACGAAAAAAATATAAGATTTATTACTATTAATAATATCATACAAACTAGCATTGGTCGTCTTGCGAAACTTGTGTACCTATTTGCAGTTCTCATTTTTCTCCATTTCCTATTATTCGATCTTTACGATCTTAGCATTTTTTGTTAGGTAATTAAATCTTGCATCTTTTCTGTATCTAATAAAAAATAATAAAAATGTGTTATAGTATGCAATATTCAAATCTACCAAAACACCTTTTAACAAAATAATTTACGCAAAAAATATTGAAGGCACACTATTGATTTTTTTCTGAAAAGCATTAGATTAGTTGAGCGTGAATCAAGAGTTGCTGAAAGTTATAATTGAGGAGCTTGGTGGAAAAACGACCTCAGTCCAAAAAACGTGTTTTGAGATAATCGACTTTGAATATTAAACTTATGTTTTATAGCCTCTTACCAAATTGTATTACTCTTCGGATTCTTATACTACGCAAGATATATTCTTTTAGATTAAAAATATAACCTTTGTTTGCTTATATGTCCTTTCCATCAAAAGTTATTGAACAAAATATGAAGCAGAGTCAGAGGTCGTTTTTCCATCAATCCACTTTTTCAATATTAAAAACTTAGATTTTATGCATTTAAACTCATCAAAATGAATTGAAATAAAGTAAAATAAAATATTTTTCTAACTAAATTTATTTGAAATAAAATATAATAGGTCGAGCAACGATTTTATTCATTAAAACTTAAAATAAACTTGTGGAGATACAATGGTCCATCAAAGACTTTACTTAAAGAGTTTTAACATTTAAATAAAAGATAGCTCGTTTAAACATCAATTTTCACACAAAGAAAACCAATACAACGTTTAGCAATAAACCGAATGTTTTTCTGCACAAGACTTGTTTCCTCCAGCTGAAGCCAGACTGCCTCGTAACAGTTGACAGCATTTAGAAAAAAATTCATAACTCAGTGAAAACACAAGATATTGACATGAAACAAACACTGCTGCAAAGAGGATTAAATGACGGATCATTTTAAGCGTTTTACCGAAAAACGACCTCAGTCACCTGAGGTCGTTTTTTCCAACAACCTCCTCAATTGGTTACGATAAGGAAAATCAGGAATAGGTGCCAATAACGGGGGCTCTCCAGCTCGATCTTAATAACATTTAAATTCGACAACTTTTCTCTAACACAAAATCCCAAATTCAAAGTAATTTATTAATTAGTTTTCTCGTAAAATTCTTAATTTAATTGCCAGCAAATATGTTCAAACTAGACTGGAGGCAGATTACTATCACTGTCTGTATTGCCAACAGACTAAAATACCACTAACAGAGATAAATTGAGAATCAGTGTTTCCATTTTTCAAGGAAAATATCATCAAAAAGGAAAGGTTATCGTAAAATATTTAACACGTAAAAGCTAAACGCGATTAATAGCAGTTTATTGCTAATTAGTGCGATATGAGTAAATGGCCAGTTAACGTGGGAATGCAATGTCGGTAATTGCCGGTGTGTTCACGCGACGGCCAACCGCCACACCGCCGCGCCGTGTAGCCTGTGATGTAGAATGTGCATCGCAACTACAACCCCGTATTGTAGTACAACTTTTTAAATTTCTATATTTTTTTGTAAGAGGAGTAATACTGTTTACGAAAGCTGAGAAGCTAGCTGTCCTCTAAGGAGTTACACGGACTACCGACTACGTGTCGTGCGATCTCGTCCAGGTGCGACCTTGTCGAGATAGCACTTTTTTGGGGGGGAAATGGGTGTTGGACGAGATCGCTCTTACGAGATAGCACTACACCGTAGTTTCAGGCTAGTGTCCTCGGTGCTGAAGGGGGTTGGTTAGTCGGTGTAGTGCTACCTCGTACAACACTCATTTTTCCTAGAAAAAAGTGCGATCTCGTCCAGCTCATTTTTACAGTACCGAGGACACTAACCTAAAACTGCACTATTAGCACATTACTTCGGGCTAGGTCTTTGAAATTACGTCACTGGGGCAATCTTCTGGTGGGGGCCGATCAAGATCGACCTTTACCGCCTGAAAAATGGTCTGGACAAACTGTCTGACACAGTTCCAGTTGCCCCTCTCCCATTGTAGTAATACAGTACAAAATATAAAATATTACAACACAACAATGCTCATACGAGGACTTGATGCTCATACAATGCATACAATGTTCATACAATGCACCCTTACGGACTTGAAAAAAATTAACTCTCGTTCATGCCAAAAAGTTAAACTAATGTTCACATACTATTTGCTACAGTATACAGGAAAACGGTTAAGTGTAGCAGAGGCAAAACTATTCAAAACATTATTGTATGCCATCAATTTAACACCGACATAATGTAAACCGTTCACACTCGACACGAAACCCCATCTGACAGTGGACGAAATCAAATTACATGTACGGGAAACAAACGGATATGACAGAGAGAGTGGGAGTGGGAGTGGGACTCTCAGATGAAAGGGACTCGTGGACGAGTTGACAAGCTACTTCATCAGGACCTTTGATAATGTTATCCTGCACTGTGCTCTGCTCTCTCGACATCTCACATTCACTCCGACTCCGACTCTGCTTTGGTCTCCGCATTGGCTATTCTTAGAGTCAAAACCAAATGTTAGCTAAATAAAGGCTTCATAAGCCAATTTTCGGAATGGCCAGATAATAACTACAGTATCATTAACAATATATTATTGATAAACTGTTCAATAGTATTATAAAACAACGATGTTTTGTATTTAAAACAAAACATTTCTGAATATATTGGTTGAAAAATTACTAACGTTAGTCCTTAACACAGAGTGTGGTCCTTAAGAAATGTTGTAAAGAAACTTTCATTGATAGGGTGATACAAAGTAAATACAGATCAATATATGTAAAGTGTGTAGTTACAATACATAAACCTTTTTACTTATTAGCATTTAAAAGTGGAATAAGACATATTGGTTTGTCTATTTTTTTTATTTTTTTTTTTTAACTCAAACCAACGCCAAAGCCAAACCACAATGCAGGGATGTTGGAAGGACTCGCCCAGAGATGTTACCGAGCGCTGGCCTATTTTTCACCCCGGCGTCGTCACGAGGGGGGGGGGATGTTTGCGCTGACGGCAGGTTTTCCACAGATTAATTTAAACGGGCCAGTGGCTGAAAGGGCGCTTAATGAAGGCTGGCTAACGAACGTTGTCACACAACGGGGAGACTCAACACTTCCACCACGCCACGCCGAGCGCGGCAAGAACCACGTTGAAACGGTAAACAATGCCAACGCGGGCGTCTTGACTGTCTTAAAACTTTTTCGCTAAACAAATGGGTAATTAATCATTATCGATTATTAGCGGTAAACTTTCAGAACCACAAAAACAAAAAAGTCACTGAATCGAAACAAAAATTTATTATAACTTTTTTACACCCGAAACACACAAAAAATTTGTTAACACGAACTAAAAAAAAACTTCGAATGTGTTGATTAGGGGGTGAAGGTATAAAAAGAGGTCAATGAAGTAGCGTATAAAACTTGATGATTAACTAGTGGAAAACATGCTTAAGTACAACAGCATCAGAGGCATTTATTAAAATCTTCCGAGGAGAGCATCTTAGACAGAAAACTTATTGGACATCATGACCAAATGCAATAAATCCTAAACTTATAGTGCCCAACACAAGGGGAGCGTTTCATTACTTCCAGGTTTCATAACTTCCAGGTCGCTAAAATTTAATAAATATTAACAACCTCACTACTACCAGGTATCACTTCTCCCAGGTCTGATTATTTCAATACAAAATTATAAGAAATCATAACTTCCAGGCATCAAAACTTCCAGGGATCACAACTACCAGGTCTTTGATATAAATAAAGCGAGCGCCTCACTTCTACCAGGTCTCACAACTACCAGGTGTACAGTCTGAGTCAAAACCCGCATGATGCGAGTAGGTAGGTTGCCTCGCTCACGTTGCAGGCGCTTCCGCGGCAGTCGTCACCGCCGCGCACTTCTAATCATATTTCAACTTTAGCTTGAACTTTAAATCTCTAGATCAATAAAACAATCAGTTAATTACATTAACTTGAATTGAAGTTAAATTACAGTTTAATTGCAATATTATACATTATGAAGTTATTGACTGGGGTAATCACTTTGTCTTAGATTTCGTTAATAGTTTAAAGTATTACGATATTCATACAAATGTTTATGAGTAGGTTTTGTGGTATGAGATTAATTGTTAGATTGTTTTTTTGTTTTATTTTTTTAGAAAATAAATATTTTAAATTAAATTTAAATACAGAGCAGTAACAAGTTATCTATTTAAAAATAGACGTTGGGGTTTCTTTCGTTCTCCATAATTAGTTTTTTTGACGGATTTTAACGTTTGAGGAGTCAAATTAAATTGATATAATTTATTTGCCTTTGATCCTTTACAAGAAATGGGCATTGTCATACAAAAAATACGTCAAAATTGAAATACCTAAATACTTATATTAATATTGCACAGAACTCAAAACGCTATATCTAAATTACTGTTCATAAATCCAGCAGAAGAATCAAATGGATTTGGTTACAGCCATTTTATTACCTTATTTTTTAAATTGGTAAGTGTAGTGTCCAGGGCTGACTGGCTGATTTTATATAAAAAATGTATACAATTTACAAGGTATGATGTTACAGTTTTAGTTAGTCGGAGCTGCGGAATGTCAAGTTTCAGACATTTTCTTGTTGAGCGTGTGAATTTATTGGCAATTAAATTAAAATAATGTTCGTGTAGTATTGATAAGAAATTAAGAGTCTGCAGTACCCCAGCCATCTTGGATTTTTAGTACCATAAGAAAAATGTTGAGTTAAAAATATTACTGTTAGGTGTCTTACTTTACTTTTGAAAAGCTTCCTAAGGCGTATTTTATATTAACTAGTGTGCTTATTGCTTATGAAATCGAGCAATCTATATATTAATAGGCAAGCATGTTTCATTTCCTCCTTTTTTCTCAGCTTGTGTGCATCGTAGGATAAATCCGCTCATACCGTTAGAAAGGTATTGTGCTGTAGATGAACAGAATCACGTTTTAATCCACGTCGGCCCTTGGGGCTACGCCCTGCAAGATTTCAAAGTTTCAATGTTAATCTTATGGAAGAAGGATAATTGATTGAATCATAAGACAGCTGTTGTAATAACAAATGCTAGCAAATAAGGAAGAACAGATGTTTCGTTTATAAAACATTTTAAAATTATTTTCCTCGAGATCAACAGAATTTTTGGTCGAATTTCGACCAGTGGGCGATCTCTAGTTTAATTTAAACTATGACGTGTTATTGTTAAATTTATTGCGTTTAGTTTTCCGACCAATCCAATAGTGATTAATTTACCCAAAACTACACATATTTACACCCGTACATTAAAAGATTTTGAATGCTCAACTTAATCCCATTATGCCTAATAATATTCGAATAGTGAAATTTCACATTTTAATTTTAGATATTGTCCTCAATTAATTTTTGATTATATATATATATATATATATATGTATATATATATGTATATATATATATATATATATATATATATATATATATATATATATATATATATATATATATATATATCCCGTTAGCCAGCGTGTTAAATAAGTATAGATATATTAAAATAGCCTTTTTGTCTAGTTGAACAATATGTCATGAGTACCAATTCATGCAGCAAATAATATTTCCATGACATCTTCGTCATAGACATCCTCACCTGAAAGGTAATTTTTGTTTTACTTCTGCTTCAAACTCATGGTACATTATTTAAAACTCGCAATTCAGCATAACAATGCACTAGAATCGCTCTTTAAAAATCGCTTCAGGGACAACGACGTGATTAGCGACTATCGCTGAGCGACTATCGCTCAGCGATTATCGCTCCGCTACTATCGCATGAGTCGCTTCAGGGACAACGGGCCGTAGGAAGGGGCGTGGAGGGGCGATCGGGACTTTTTTCCTCCCTACCGCGCCAGCCCAGATCTGCATTATTACACGTTAGAGGTGTTGCCAACCTCACGCATTTGAAATGTCCCGTTACCGAAAGTTACCACGAAAGTGCTTGGTATTACTCGACTAGTGCACTTACTACATGGTGGGTCTTATGCCACAAATAGGTCCCCATTGAAGTTTTGCAAAATTAATTTTCTTTATATTACTAGAAGAAAAGCTGTTTGTCGTCATATCCTGCCACCAACGTAGTTCCCAGACCTAGGGTCTCCCTCCTATTAGGCCTAGGCATTTATCGTCCAGCTAATATAGGTATAGGTGTCATCAAATATCTCTGCCCCAACATACTACAACTGTAGATATTTTTGTCAGGGGTTCTTCGGCAAGAAAATATACAAAATATCTATACTTATTTAATACGCTAAGGGTTTTTTTTGTCTTGTGAACTCCTCCTACAATTTTCAACCGATTTTCAAGTTTTTGGTGTCGTTGGATAGGGCTTGGTCTGCTGTTGTTTCCGCCAAAAATTGATGAGAATTGGACTGAAAATAAAGGAGATATCCACCATCGAAATCTCAAAATTTCCTATTTAAATAACATTGGGACTGAATAAAGCATTTGAAACATCTGTTAATAATCAGCTGTAAATACGTGTAGTTATTGGCGATTGAAGATATTCACATTATTGGATTGGTCGGATGTCATTGATTTAGAGCTAAAGTAACATTTGTACTGTATTTAAATAAATTGCTCGATTTCGAGCAACACGTATACTAGTATGATATAATTTATTGATAAGTCCTGTCATATATTAAGTTATTTATTAGGATGTTTCATTTTGAGACAAAGCCTATGCATTATAAGCTCGTACACCAGATATATTCAAGCTCTTCCAGTTTATATTATTTCATGAATTACTGTATTAGGCCTACTAAAATTGTTGTTTTACCGTCTACCACTCCAAGCATAAAATATGTTATTGTTTAAAAATGTACACTAATTGTTTAAATCAATGTCTGATTCTGTTCTTCCTGTAGGGTTACTTACTGTGGTATTATATATATTAAATACGCGGTTGTAACGCTACGTTTTCAGCAACTACTGATTTAAGTCTCATGATTTAAGTCTCAAATTAAAGGTAATAATGCGCAGGGCCGGATTTACCGCATGGGCAACATGGGCACATGCCCAGGGCGGCAAATTTCAAGGGCGGCAAAATTTTGGAGAAATTAAAATTTATATCTGTATGCACGGCGCGTTGTCATCGTCATGATCGCAGACCACATAGCCGTATTGTGGTGAAACGGCAAAGGGCAGACTCACTGCAGTCTACCTGCGCGGAAGCCGCGGATGCGTGGACGAGCGTCTATTGCGGGCGGCAGACGATGTGCTAGTGGTGGGGAGCCGTCCCCGTATTCGTATTCCTCGCCGTCATCAGCCCGGTGGGACATACGGGAGACATTCGGAGCAGCTTAATGACGTCGCTTCACTGTGTGACGGCTATGATGCTGACGTCATAACATTAAAGTTTCTATATTTTGCCGCTACTCGGCTAGTCTCGCTTGCCCTCTTTCTTTCTTTGTTTTTGAGTATTGAGGAATCGTTGTTAGTGTAGTAAGATATGGATAAAGATGAATAAATAAGTAAAACCTAAGCCTAAAAATCGTAAAAGCATTTTATTTACTAATAAATTATACCGGTATTCATGGTTAAGATTATAAATAGATACAGTATCCTTATAGTAGTACATAATCCTTAGCAATTTTTGGATTGGCACTCTTTAAATGTAGTGTTAAGTTAAATTGGGTGTGTGGTGTGTGATAGATTGGTGTAGGATTCTGCAATCTAAACCTTGCACCTAAGTTTTGGTTCCAAAAAAACTTAACCAAATTTAAACTTTACTACCGGTAATTACTGTAAATACATCTTACCAAATCCGAATAGGATTCGTTGATGGGAAATTAAGGAATAGGTTAAGACAGTTAAACTTAGTTGCATAAAATTACGTTTCATACTAACCAAAAATATAGCCTAGCTAGGCCTAAAACGTTGAACGCTTTGAATCTTTTCTATTCAAACTAAAGCAGGCCCAAGTTTATGTAAGCTAGGCCTGATAAAAACAAAACAAAAATACCTATAACAAAAATAAACATTTTTATTTTGTAAAAGAGTTTTCAAATTCTCCTTAAAAAGAGGACCATGATAGAATCTATCCATTTCCATTCATCATCATCTAATCCTATAGAGGTTAGGCCTAGTGTAAACAATATTATTCAGTTGTTGCAGACGACAACTCTGAAATCAAGCGTAGGCTATTGAGCGCTAGACTGTTCGTAGCGATAACCAAAGAACTAATTCAATGACGTCATAGTTTGCTCCGAATGTCTCCCGTATGCCCCACCGGTCATCAGCCACGGCCATCTCTAGTACATAGTAGAGTACTAGAGATGGCCGTGCATCAGCCCATCCCGCCAAGTCGCCATTTCGCTTCCGCTTAGGCGGTCAGCGTACAAACGTCCCCTCAGGGGCAGTGGGCTTTCCACTGTACGGGTGTTTCTTGGCGACCCCGGGGTACCTGAGCCAAGCTGTGAGACCCTCCTCACAGTTCTTCCCGAGCTAGGGCCTTTCTTCTCATCTTTCAGGTCTTAGCTCACCGTCTTTATTCTTTCCTGAGCTAACCTTGCTCACCTTCTTGTTTTCGACCCCGAATCAAGGGTGTCTTTCCACCTTCTTTCGACCGGCGCATGCTGGGGGGTCCTGGGAGTGTCCCTGTTGTGTTGCAGGGACTGATGTGTGCCTCGCACTGCCGATGGTCTCCTCCAGTGTGTCGTCAGAAGCCAGCCGCTTCGGACCTTAGTCAGGGAGTGCGGCATGGATGCAGGGATCGGACTCTGCATTGCCACGGTGCGACCCCCAGCACGTCCGGCACATTTTGTGTATCGGTGCTGGGCAAACGGAGGTTCGGGCCCCGGAGTACCGGGGTAGGGGTGTCTTATCTCCTACGGGGGGTAGACCTCCGAGGGTGTACCCGCTCTCGGCCGATGAAGGGCCGCCTCTTGCCGCACGATGCGCTGGTGAAACAAAAGTATGGATTTAAAAATGCAAAACACGAACGATGATGAAATAGAGCAGGCCGCCTTTAAGCGCAGCTCAAGACTGCAGAGGTCTCCGACCTTGAACACTGGAACGCCGACGAAGGGTATTAAAACCACCCCCCCGCCGGTGCCATTCAAGGCTCTTGGTGGTGACGGATCGTCGTCCAAAACCGGACAGAAGAAGGAGGAGATCGGTATGGCGATGGAGGTGGCCGAGCCGGCAACACCATTAGCCAATATCCAAGGGATTCCTCCCAGGAAGAGCCCTCTTCGTGCGGCATTCGAGCTGCAAATGCTTCGGCAGCAGCAGGACGACGCCCACGAGGAGGAAGACTCACTTCTGAAGAAGATGAAAGCTCTTTTGAAGGAGATGGCCAAGGCCCTCTTAATTCAAAAGAACGTGAACAAGGCGATAAAAGAGGGGATCCCGAAACTCGAAGATGCTCTAGAAGAAATCGAGGAATGCCGGAAAATCAGGCTAAAGGCAGTGAAGCAGGAGCGCGATGTCACGAACCGAGTCATCTCTGCTTCGCCTCAAGCTCACCTAGCTGAGTCCCAGACTCAAGCCAGAAAGCGAAAGAAGAGGCAGAGCGGTTCTTCGCCTGGAAGCCCTGAGCTTGTTGAGGTGGACTCAGTGCCGAGACCGGTTTTTGTCACTGCGGCATCGCAGACATCTCCTGTCCAGGCTACTGAATCCGCCCCGGGCGCTGCCGTGATTCCAGCGGCTACTCCTGCAGAGGTTCCTGCTCCGGCGGCTAATCCTGCCTTGGCAGCAAACTCTACCTCAACACCTTTGGGGGGCTGGAAGACGCGCCTGTCTAAGAAAGAAAGGAGGAGGCAGAAGCAAGCGGAGGCGGCTTCGAAAAGTGCGTCGAGGGTGGAGCGGACGCAAGTCTCGAAACCGGTTGGGGAGGCCTCTGGCAAGTCTGCCAGAAAGCCTAAACAACCCAGGCCTAAGAAGCCCAGGACGGAGGCAATCTTGATCAAGCCTTTAGGGGGGCGATCTTTTGCCGATGTTCTGGGTCAGATTAGATCGCAGGCCAAACCGGAGGAGACCGACACCGTTATCAAGTCTATTCGGCGAACCCAGAACGGGGATGTCCTCCTCGAACTGGGGAAGTCGAGTGACAAGATCGGTTTTGCCGCTTCCCTCAAGACTGCACTTGGGGACAAAGGCTCAATCAAGGCCCTAGAACCGAAGTGTTCGGTCGAGATTCGGGACCTTGATGCCCTCTCCACCGAAGAGGAGGTGACCCGTGCGATCCAGGTGGCACTCCCGGAGATACCAGCTGATGGAGTGAGGGTATGGCTGACAAAGCCCAACCGAAGTCAACTCCGGATGGCTGTTGCTGAGATGGGCGAAAAGCACGCCAATAAGCTGCTTAGCCTTCAGCACCTCAGAGTCGGTTGGGTCAGTTGCAGGCTCAAACGGAGGGTGGTAGTTTCGAGATGCTTCCGCTGTCTCGGTTTCGGCCACTCCTCCC
Organism: Neoaliturus tenellus; assembly: GCA_030545055.2. NCBI lineage: Eukaryota > Metazoa > Arthropoda > Insecta > Hemiptera > Cicadellidae > Neoaliturus > Neoaliturus tenellus. Next base: position 64,413,000 of record CM061532.1, read on the forward strand.
GAAACTGTAAAGGGCCCGACAGGAGTGCCAACTGCTTCCAGTGTGGAAGCCAGGGCCACAAACGCAAGGAATGTTCCTCGAGCCCCTCCTGCTTCCTCTGCAAGGATTCAGGCTCCAGTGCCCTCGGTCACTTACCCGGGTCTGGTCAGTGCGGTGCCTTCAGAGCCGCACTTGAACAGGCAAAAGGCAGCGGCCGGTAATTCGCATCCTCCAGGCCAACCTTCATAGATCCTGGGGAGCTGATAACCTTCTAGATCAGCTCGCCCGAGAACTTGGTGCTGACGCGCTCCTTATCAGCGAACAGTATCGGGACAGAGACCCAAACATTTGGATCTCGGACAGCCTCGGTACTGCTGCATTTTGGGCACGTAATACACGAGATGTCTTGGTGCGGAGTCACGGGCGCGGCCAAGGATTCGTCTGGGTTCGGTGTGGGGACGTGACTATCTTCAGTTGCTACCTCACACCCAACGAGGCCGTCCAGGACTTCCGCGACAAGATAGATAGCCTAGAGGAGTGCGTTCTCGGCACCACCGGGCATGTCGTCGTTGGTGGCGATTTCAACGCCAGGGCCGTCGAGTGGGGAATGCCCTCTACCAGCTCCCGGGGGAAATACATCCTGGATTTCATCGCCAGGGCCGGTCTTGTCGTCCTCAACCAGGGCGACACACCTACTTTTCGGCACCCCGGGCAGAGAGGCACGATCCCCGATGTCACCTTTGCGTCTGAGTCGCTCCTTCCGAGGATCTCTGGCTGGAGGGTTGTGGAGGACTACACGGGTAGCGACCACCAATACGTCGTGTTTGACCTGCATGATCAGGCAAATCGTCGAGTTTCCGCATCTCGGGAAGGGCCACGCCGGTGGAACACCAACAAACTGGACGTGGTCAAGTTCACCGAAGTCATCTCTCGGGGAGCGCAGGGGAATCCTGGTGAGGCTGGGGCCGAGGCACTAGTAACATCCACGATGGAACTGATCGTCTCGGCCTGCGACCAGTCTATGCCGCGAAGGAAACCCCGACGCGACAAACAACCCGTTTACTGGTGGACTGAAGAGATTGCGGAACTCAGAAGAACATGTTTAAGAACTAGACGAGCCGCCACAAGAGCGAGAATCCCCGCAGACAGAGTTCGTAAGTCTGAGGCCTATAAAGCTGCGAGAAAATCTCTCCGCCAGGCGATCAACAGGAGCAAGGCGAATAGCTGGAGGAGACTTCGTGACGACGTTGATTCCGACCCCTGGGGCCTGGGTTACAAACTTGTAACACAGAAACTCGGCGCCCGCTCTCCACCTTCCATCATGGAGGGCGCCACCATGGGGAGGATCGTCGCTGCGTTGTTTCCTGAACATCCACAGCGACCGCCGGTTGACTTCGGACGGGTAGAGGACGTTCCACTCTTCACTTTCGAGGAGCTAGAAACCTCCGTTCTCTCCCTGAAGAGCAACAAGGCTCCTGGCCCGGACGGGATTCCCAGTGAGGCTTTAAAGAAAGTATTTTTAATCAACGCTGACTTGTTGTTGAGAATGTACAATGCCTGTTTGGTAGAAGGGGTGTTTCCGGCTCCCTGGAAAACAGCCAGGCTTGTACTGATCAGCAAGGGCAAAGGTGATCCCGAGCTGCCGTCGTCCCACAGGCCTCTCTGCATGTTGGACACGGCTGGAAAGCTGTTCGAGAAGCTGATCCGTTCCCGCCTGACTTCTGCCGTGGAAGCTGCCGGGGACTTATGCCCCCGTCAGTACGGCTTCAGAAAGGGACGGTCAACGATCGACGCTGTCACCGAAGTTCAGAGAGCTGTGGAGAGAGCCGAGAGCCACAACCATTTCTCCCGCCGAGTAGTGCTTCTTGTTACGCTTGATGTCAAGAATGCCTTCAACTCGGCGAGGTGGGTCGATATGCTGGATGCGCTTCGCAACACCTTTCGTATTCCTGCATATCTGTTGCGGCTCATCGAGGATTATCTACGCTCTCGAAGCCTGATTTATGACACGAGGGACGGAACGCAGACGATGGAAGTCACTTCTGGTGCCGCACAAGGTTCAATACTCGGCCCGGATCTCTGGAACGTTGCCTATGACAGCCTCCTGAGGTCCGAGATGCCTGAGGAAACCACTTTGGTTGGGTACGCCGATGACGTCGCAGCTCTCATTGCTGCACGCAACGTTGAGCTGGCTCAACTGAAGTTGAACCGAGTTATGCGGGTGGTCAACAACTGGATGTCCGATCACGGTCTCTCACTTGCTCTCAGTAAGACGGAGATCGTGATTCTCACGAAGAAGAGGATCGACACCGTCGTCCCGTTTCGAGTGGGAAGGGAGGTGGTCACATCAACTCGTGCCGCCAAATACCTCGGGGTTATGGTGGACACCAAGTTAAGCTGGAGGGATCAGATCTTCCGTACGGCGGACAAGGCCGCTAAGGTAGTGACTTACCTTAGTAGGCTGATGGCCAATGTCGGGGGTCCCCGATCCAGCAGAAGACGTCTGTTGATGTCCGCGGTCCAGTCTGTGCTTCTTTACGGGGCAGAGGTGTGGGCAGGCGCTCTAGATAAGGAGTGCTACAGGTTGCGACTCGCCCGGGTTCAGCGTCAAGCTGCACTCCGGGTGTGTTCCGCCTACCGGACAGTGTCCGAGCCTGCCGTCCTGGTGGTCGCCGGAGTCATCCCTGTCAAGCTCTTGGCAGGGGAGAGGAAAGCGATTTATCAGAGACAAGGCGAGATCGGCAAGGACACGGCAAGAACAGAAGAGCGCTCCCGAACCTTCCAGCAGTGGCAACACAGCTGGGAGCACGACACCCGAGGACGATGGACTGCGCGACTTATCAAGCAGGTCCAACCATGGGTGGAACGGCGGCATGGGGAGGTGGACTACTACCTGACCCAATTTTTGACAGGTCACGGCTATTTTCGGTCGTACCTGAACCGGATGGGAAAGACCGGTTCACCGGACTGCATTTATTGCCCGGGTGTTCCCGACGATGCGGAACACACATTCTTCCGCTGTCCCCGTTGGGAAGGGCCCCGCCTGGAGGCCACACAAATCTTTGGTGTATTTTCGGTGGACTCGGTCTGCCAAAAGATTTTGGAGGATGAGGGCAACTGGGATTGTTTGTCACAGTTCGTCCGGGGCATCCTCCTGGAAAAGAAAACCGATCTGGACCGCGAAGTGGCCCAGATCCCTTGATCGAGTGGCTGGATAAGGAGCGAGCCCCACGGGCGTAAGCCAAATTTAGGCCTAGCCTGACGTAATGTGACAAACAATTCCAGGTTAGATTCCTAAAGAGTAGAGGAGGTTTTTTAGTGGGTAAACCCGTTTTTAGGGGAGCCCCACACTACAGGCTGGCCACCTGTGTGCGTAATGCATTTTTCCGCCTCTCCCTCAAAAAAAAAAAAAAAAAAAAAAAAAAAAAAAAAAAAAAAAAATTGTGGTGAAACGGCAAAGGGCAGACTCACTGCAGTCTACCTGCGCGGAAGCCGCGGATGCGTGGACGAGCGTCTATTGCGGGCGGCAGACGATGTGCTAGTGGTGGGGAGCCGTCCCCGTATTCGTATTCCTCGCCGTCATCAGCCCGGTGGGACATACGGGAGACATTCGGAGCAGCTTAATGACGTCGCTTCACTGTGTGACGGCTATGATGCTGACGTCATAACATTAAAGTTTCTATATTTTGCCGCTACTCGGCTAGTCTCGCTTGCCCTCTTTCTTTCTTTGTTTTTGAGTATTGAGGAATCGTTGTTAGTGTAGTAAGATATGGATAAAGATGAATAAATAAGTAAAACCTAAGCCTAAAAATCGTAAAAGCATTTTATTTACTAATAAATTATACCGGTATTCATGGTTAAGATTATAAATAGATACAGTATCCTTATAGTAGTACATAATCCTTAGCAATTTTTGGATTGGCACTCTTTAAATGTAGTGTTAAGTTAAATTGGGTGTGTGGTGTGTGATAGATTGGTGTAGGATTCTGCAATCTAAACCTTGCACCTAAGTTTTGGTTCCAAAAAAACTTAACCAAATTTAAACTTTACTACCGGTAATTACTGTAAATACATCTTACCAAATCCGAATAGGATTCGTTGATGGGAAATTAAGGAATAGGTTAAGACAGTTAAACTTAGTTGCATAAAATTACGTTTCATACTAACCAAAAATATAGCCTAGCTAGGCCTAAAACGTTGAACGCTTTGAATCTTTTCTATTCAAACTAAAGCAGGCCCAAGTTTATGTAAGCTAGGCCTGATAAAAACAAAACAAAAATACCTATAACAAAAATAAACATTTTTATTTTGTAAAAGAGTTTTCAAATTCTCCTTAAAAAGAGGACCATGATAGAATCTATCCATTTCCATTCATCATCATCTAATCCTATAGAGGTTAGGCCTAGTGTAAACAATATTATTCAGTTGTTGCAGACGACAACTCTGAAATCAAGCGTAGGCTATTGAGCGCTAGACTGTTCGTAGCGATAACCAAAGAACTAATTCAATGACGTCATAGTTTGCTCCGAATGTCTCCCGTATGCCCCACCGGTCATCAGCCACGGCCATCTCTAGTACATAGTAGAGTACTAGAGATGGCCGTGCATCAGCCCATCCCGCCAAGTCGCCATTTCGCTTCCGCTTAGGCGGTCAGCGTACAAACGTCATTCGTCAGTGTTGTGTGGCGTTGTTAATGTCGCATTAGAACTGACAGCCTGTACGATTACGCTTGCGGCTTGCTTGTTATGCAGTAGTGCGTGTGCGGCTGTGTGTTGTTGATTTGCTCATAACTCTTTAATGCTGTGTTTCGTGTGAGATTTCATTTGAATTTGATATACGCTATAATTTTCGTTATATTTTTAAAACATAGGCCTAATGGATGAGCGAAAAAGACTTAGTGGCGCGGAATAAAGGAAATTAGCTGAAGTGAAGAAGAAGAAGAAAAATGTGCTTGATGCTTGTCCAAACTTTAAAGTTAGATTCCTTCTTTAAAAAAAGCAATGTCGCCGTAATGTGGCTCTTTGGAGGGTACAAAGGGAGCCGGTAGGGGGGGGGGTGAAGGGGCGGCAGATTATTAAATGCCCATAGGCGAAGGAAACGTAAATCCGGCCCTGATAATGCGTAGATTTGCAGAATCTCTTTTAAGTGTATGATTACCCTTGGGGTTGGGGTTACACCCTACAACTCTTCAAAAGTTTGGGTCAATGCATTTCTCATCGAAGACTAAAATTTGAATTGTTAAGCAAAATTTAATGAGTTAGCTGTGATAAAAAATTGTTATTGTTTCATATAACCTCAATTTTTAAATATGGCGTCCTGTGTTCGTAATCAAGGAGGCTTATATTTAGTACCGATATAATATTTGATGGAAACTGATTATTTCGATCCGAATAATTTATTCTATTATAAATTACAATTCTATTATATTCTAACGGCAGTTTTCTCAGAGATGCGAGTGGTGTCATTTTATTCAACATTTTAATCTTGATCAACGCACAGTTGATGCTGTACGTCAAACATTTCAACACAATCCTCGGTCCTAAATGGCCTCGGTCACCAGACGTGACCCCTCTGTATTATTTTATTTAAGGGTTTGTCAAGTGTGCTCTACTCCAGTTCCTAATTTTGAGACAAGAGAGAGAATAATAAATGCAGTGACGTCCATTACTGAAAAAATGTTAACCAAAACATGAGACGAAATAAAAAGTCACCTAGAATATAATATTAGCGCACTCAGGGGCGGCTCGTGAGTTTCTTAGCGCCCGTGCAAAGACCAAATTTGCCGCCCCCCATCGCTTTCCAAAACCATGCTATCGACGAACACCCCCTTCCCCCCCCCCAACCCACCCAATCACCAGACCCTGCTCCCTTTTTATAGTAAGATGCACGAAAATAGTCCGATTGAAATTTTAACAGCTGTGTCCCCCCTCACCCCCTCTCGCCCTGCAATGTTGTCATTTTTTGTTATGTTTACCATGTGTAATACAGTATAAAAATGTGTTTTAGAATAAATCTGGCAACAATGCATCAACTCTCATCGGACTATTTTCGTGAATCCTACTATAGTAACACATGATAAGAATGACACTTACGTGCGCCCCAAATTCACATGCAATCTCGTAATAAGTTGGAAAATATTTATTTTTAAATAATTAATTTTCAAGAGTTTCTTGGAATTAAGGCCCCGGTCTACCTGAGCACCAACGACGTTACCGAATGCCGCCTCGCGGCCGTAGCGCTAGGCGAGTTTGATGGCTGCAGAGGTTTACGGGGATCGTGTTTTAAAACTATCCAATTAAGATAGAGATTTGACCTTAACTTTTTCTAAAAGTAAAAAGACAGATCTCGTCGGCTCTGTTTTTAGAATTTTAAAATCAAATTTCTAATTTCAGCTATAACTGTTTAAAATCACTAGTTTTTCTCGATTTTTAACTGAAATTTCCCTTAGTTTTGATGAAACTACCAAAGTGAGATTACCAAATTGTAAGAAAATAAATTTAGCACCGTTATTCTTCTTTAATATGACACCTTAGTTATAGCTCTAGGCTGCATTTAGCAGAAGATAACAGGGTTCTAAAAATCCCTTGTATTTGCATCGAGAAAAATAGATGATTTTAGACAGTTATAGCTGAACGTAGAAATTGTATTTAAAAATTCTAAAAACAGAGCCGACGAGATCAGTCTTTTTAATTTTAGAAAAAGTTAACAGCCAATCTCTATCTTAATTGGTTACTTTTAAAACACGATCCCCGTAAACCTATGCATCTATAAAACTTGCCACTAGAGAAAATCAGCCGATTTTAGACAGTTATAATAACTGAAATTAGAAATTTTATTTAAAAATTGTAAAACTAGAGAAGACGAGATCCTTCTTTCTACTTTTAGAATAAGTTAAGAGTCAATCTCTAACTTAATACAGTAAGTTAATTTTGAAACACGATTCCCGTAAACCTCTGCATCCATAAAACTCGCTTAGCGCTACGGCCGCGGCCGCGAGGCGGCATTCAGGTAGACCGGAGCGGTTATTTTCTTCGTCTTTTCTTTTACGCTTTCGGTATTCTTCGCCACTAATCTTTTGATTTGTCAAATCAAAACTTTATATAAAACACAGACAGTTTATTATAACTAGAAAGACATAGTTGTACCATTGACTGTACACCTCACGGTACGGTACCACGTTCGGTATCATCGGACTTATATTACATTAAAATGTCAAGAATGTTTAACAATTGGGAATTTCCGGACAAGAATATACCTGGATAGACATTAGATAGACAGTGACAAAAGTTTTATCTGAGCAGGAACAATATACGGCGCGCCCAACAACGACGATGTTCTCATTCCAAGAATTTAATGTTCAATAATTGTGTATCGGAAATATAAACACGATTTGTAGTCGTCATCTGTAGTCGTGGTTATCTGTAGCGATCAAGTAGTCTACAATCTTCAGTCTTTAATTAATTTCTGATTTAGTTTTTAACTCTTTATGAGACATTCCGACTACTTAAATCCTCGGGAATAAAATAACTATCGTATGGTATAGAAATATTGTCTTTATCTTATTCCTTCTCTTGTAAAAATTAGTTTGGAACTAAGACAAAATATTAATTAAAAACAAACCTTTCTATTGCCACACATTTACCGCAGTCTTTATTTGGCCGAATTCCAATTTTATATAGAACTTTTCATAAGGCTCTGTAGAACTATAAACTATACTATGGGTTTAATCGTTTTTAAGAACAATTAATGCAATCAAAGTCTATCATTGAAACATTAAATTTGTTTATTCACTATTATGACAGCACGTATGATTATGTTTATCAACGTTTTCATTTTTTTAATAACTAAAACCGTGATTTTTTATCAGCGAAATACAACAACTAATATTAGTTTTTTTTCAATGTATGTTTTGTGTCTAGTAAAAAAGTATAAATAGAGCGTCCCCTTAAACCATTTTCTTACATTGAACACCACGGGGTTCATGCTTACTATCATAAGGTGAAAAAAATTTCAGACTAGCAGGCACATACATTTAACACATTTAGGCATATACATAATAATCTGTTTTATATATGTAAAAATATGATTCCTAACATGATTCCTATTTATTATTAAAAAAGTATAATACAATTCGTAAGGTGTATTAACCTCTACAAGGGTTACCAACGCAGCACAAAGCGCAACATTAATTAGATTTATATTTCATATCTTGATTGATTCTATTCTACTTTCAACCAGTGCGCTTGGGTTATGGAGTATTTGCTTTATCTATAGCGGTGTGAATTGTATTCAATTAACATCACAATGACGCGCGCCAGGCATCCGTCGCCATACGCCGTGCATAAAAGAGGCCTTACAAAAACAAAACAAAAGCGCGCGAATGCCAAGAACTTAAAAAGTCTTGAGTACGTATAAAGTATAAGCCAAACCTTCAAAGGGTAGTTTGATAAATTTATACAGCCAGTCGCTCAATAGTTCGCTTTTACGTCTAATAGTATATCTTCTTCAACTCACAATTTTCCAAGCACTCAAAGGGTACTATACACTTCTTCTATATATATATATATATATATATATATATATATATATATATATATATATATATATATATATATATATATATATATATATATATATATATATATATATATATATAAATGGTTGTGGGTAAAGGGGCGTGAGATGGGACAACTCCGCTTGATAACAGAACATTCTTATGTACAATAAAAATATTTAAACGAATTCTCAATGATTTTTTTCTATTTTATGACTAGTTGAATAAGCCATACTACAGGTAGACTTAAGAATTGTCGCTAAAATGTGGCTCATTAGATAACCCTTTTTAAAAAAAAAGAACGTCTGTCCTTATGAAAATTTGATTTACCTGTGGCTAATTACTTTTAGGCCAAACTCAATAATACTTATGTAGCCTAGTACCTCAATGTATAAGTTATGAATATTTGTACTTAATGCCCAAATAAACAATTTATGTCCATAACAATGATTTGGTCTAATAAATATTTCAGATGTAAACTACGAAATTAATAATAAAAGATAAATTACCAATGTACAATAAGTTTAGTCGTAACATAAAACAATAGGCATAGTTTTTACTGTATACAATTTACAGTTAGATTTTAAGAGACTATGAATTTACATTTAAATTGGTTAAAAAATAGTCTTTTTACATTGTTTGTTTCATATTCAGATGATCCTATCGGCAAATCATAACTTATTTATAGCCTACTTCATTCAAGTCAAAATAGAAAACAAACAGCCAATTTTACTTGAATGTTTATATAACATTTAAATCAACTTGAATCAAGTAACTTGACTAGTGTAAACACGGCTTGATAACGAAAAATAAAAATAAATAAATAATAGCGGAAGTATATTTAACATTGGTTTTTATATAAACAGATTTTTGTGTAAAGTTAATTTCATTTCCCACTTTGAAATCACCATGATCTCAGCTTTTTCGTGTTAAGAAAATTACGAAACAAGTATTTCTCTTTATGTGAGCTTACTATAACATTGGAATGTGAACTCACATTCACATTTATGAATGGTGTTGTTGATATACTTTTATACACCTTGACAATTAATAAATGACCTAAATTGAGCGATTTTTAAAGAGCGATTCTAGTGCATTGTTATGCTGAATTGCGAGTTTTAAATGTACCATGAGTTTGAAGCAGAAGTAAAACAAAAATTACCTTTCAGGTGAGGATGTCTATGACGAAGATGCCATGGAAATATTATTTTCTGCATGAATTGGTACTCATGACATATTGTTTAACTAGACAAGAAGGCCATTTTAATATATCTATACTTATTTAACACGCTGGCTAAAGGGATATATATATATATATATATATATATATATATATATATATATTCCTATAATTCTCAACCGAAGATTTTGTGTCGTTGAATGGATAGGGTTTATCTGTACTTGGTTTCGCCAAAAATTGATGAGAATCAAAAATTGAGCGCAATACCTAAAATTAAAATGTGAAATTTTACCATTCGAATATTATTAGGCATAATGGGATTAAGTTGAGTATTCAAAATCTTTTAATGTACGGGTGTGAATATGTGTAGTTTTGGGTAAATTAATCACTATTGGATTGGTCGGAAAACTAAACGCAATAAATTTAACAATAACACGTCATAGTTTAAATTAAATTGCTCGATTTCAAGCAATAAGCACACTAGTTAATATAAAAGACGCCTTAGGAAGCTTTTCATCTTCATTGCAGTTCCGTATTCATTGAAGAAATTACGAATAACAACTTAAACACGTGAAAAATGACACCAAACGCTCCGCGACTGCCACTGAACCTGCCCCCAGACCGGACCCGCGATAGTCGCTGAGCGATAGTCGCTAGCCACGCCAGTCGCAGTCGCTTCAAGGACAACGGTCCCATTTGAAACAAAGCTACCAGTGCCGGAGCGACTGTCGCTCAGCGACTATCGCTCAGCGACTATCGCCAGAGTCGCTTCAGGGACAACGGGCCTTTTTACTTCTAAATAACTGGTCTAGTGATAGCGTTTTTAATGGGATAAAATAATTTTCAAACTTTATATTTAAGTTTTATTTGTTGGAAACAATTTAAATTAATATAATGTAATGTAATATGGTCCTAAACAAAGCAATACCCGTAAGAAAGAAAGGTAAAAAACGAGTATTCATGTGAATAATAAAATACCTTGGCAAATTAGAGACAAGTTCTATTCAACTACAGTTTTATTTTTATTTTTTCCTTACATACTTTTTGTGAAACGCATGTATTATCGTTAATAATACGTGTATTAGCGTCGATAATACTGATAATACCCTATAATGCTAGTTAGCTTGCTTCTTTTATCATGATTTATACAGAAACCAAAACACCTTTCCAATTTATTTTTCGTTTTTCATAATATGTAGAACAAATTAGCCAACAGTGCATCATTTTAAGATTTTTTACTAGAGTAGGAATTGATTCTGTGCGAGCTTTGAGAATCCATCGCCTAGCTATCTGTGGGACTTGATCAGTGAGATAGTGCTTATCTCCAAGGTCATAATCCGGGGCAGCGTACGTGGTGTGATGGCGCGCGGCACGAGCCGCCTGGACAACTTCCTGCCTCCCCCCCCCCCTCCTCACCGCCTTCCACCACTGCCAACATCTGATTATGAGTTTTATCAATGTGTCTCATTTCAATCACCAAATTTATTCCGTAATTTCTAGCTATAGCCTTCCATTCTCTGCACCAATAAATATTTTTACTGATTATTATCTGGGCTATCTTAAAAGGTACGGTAAGCGGTTCTGCGGTAAGGACAGAACACGTGAAATATATCCTAAATGCACATTTAATGTATAAATATATTCCTCGTCAAGGCCAGTTTCCAGATATAGGGAGTAGTTCGGTATGTTACTGGTCAAACCAAAAATTCTTTTTATGAAAAATATAAGAACACCATTTACATAATCACCCTCCCATAGACCCCAAATCTGGCATCCATAACATAGAATAGCTCTTACTATTATACAAATTAACATATAAACTTTCTGCTCAGGGGTACATTATTTTGGTTCATAAAATTTCTCCAAATCGAATTTATTGCCAATTTTGCCGAAGCGCATTTTTCTTTTATGTGAGTCTCCCAAGTTAATTTCGAGTTTAAATTAAGACCTAAGTATCTATAACTAGTAACCACTTCAACTATTTTACCTCCAAAGTACCATTTGTCATTTTTACTTAGTTTCCCTCCGTTTCTAAAAACCATGATCTTAGACTTATTTAAATTTACTTTTAAATTCCAAAGCTGACAATAGTTTTCTACGTCATTCATCATTAATTGTAGGCTAGTGGCAGTTGGAGCGATCATAACAATATCATCTGCATAAAGCAATGCTTTTATTCTAATGACTCCAAAAAGACACCCTCCTCCCAGTGAGTCCACAATATCGTTTACAAATAAACTGAATAACAAAGGAGACAAAATACAACCTTGTTTTAAGCCTACATCTGTTTCAAAATACTGCGTTGTTCCATCTTTGCACCACACGGACCTAAAGTTTTATCATACAAATCACTCAGCACACGTATCATGTGTGTGGATATTCCAAGGCAAGATAGTTTATAAAACAGTGCTTTTTAGTCAATTGTATCAATAGCGGCTGTAAAATCAATGAAAAATGTATGTAGTTTTCACCTTTTCTTATTTAAACTTAATTTTACAAAATTCGAAAGAATAAACACACTGTCAATAGTGGAATAGCCTTTCCTGACACCAGCTTGGTACTGACATAATAATTCTTTGTCCGACAGCCATTTATTAAGGGTGCGCTCTACCTCGGTGTCAAAATCGTCGAGCGAGACTGTTAACTGCCGCTGTACGCGGAATGTCACATTTTGGAAAATATATGACGGGTGATTTTAAATTTGGTTACTTTAATGCTTTTTTTCGTTTCAGTGCGAAATAGATAGGTGGTCTAACGATGTTCTTGAAATTGACCTTTCGCATCTCCCTTCTTGCATCGTTATCTATACACTTTTTACCAATCTTATTGCAGATTCTTGTTCTTAAGATTATATTGTACTCACGTATCGTCTTATTTTTTCTAAAAAAATGTTTTTAATACGTTAAAACTTGATACAAAAACGCTTATTTCAACATTATTAGCAAGCACCCTGCTTAGTAATTTTAATTAATATCGAAATTTTAAGACGATAGCGGAGTACAAAATTATATTACGAAAATAATGACACCAAAATATTTTAAATCGGTTTACAACTGGGGCGACAAACACGGAGATTCGAAACCTTTGCATCCGCCCGCGGCAGATGGGTAGAGCGCACTTTTAAGAGTCTGCAGCACCTCCGCATTTTGTATTTGGTATTTTGTCCCATAAGAACAACGTTAAATAAAAAACACTACAGTGAGTTTGTTTTTCGTCCGAAAATTTCAAACTAGATGTCATTTTAAGTGTTACCATAGTATCTTTCATTTGAAGTGATATAAAATTGATAAAAAATATCGATTTAAATTACTAATAAAATATAAATATATATTAACGCCATTTTAAAACAACGTTAAACAATTTGTAGTAGGTTTATTGAAAATTTATCCACGTCATATGAACCGCCATACCACTATGGTGAACATATTTTTGATTCACGAGAATCCAAAGCAAGATTATCGAGATAAAGTAGACACCTAACAGTAATATTTTTAACTCAACATTTTTCTTATGGTATGGTACTAAAAATCCAAGATGGCTGGGGTACTGCAGACTCTTAATTTCTTATCAATACTACACGAACATTATTTTAATTTAATTGCCAATAAATTCACACACGCTCAACAAGAAAATGTCTGAAACTTGACATTCCGCAGCTCCGACTAACTAAAACTGTAACATCATACCTTGTAAATTGTATACATTTTTTATATAAAATCAGCCAGTCAGCCCTGGACACTACACCAATTAATTATTACCAATTTAAAAAATAAGGTAATAAAATGGCTGTAACCAACTCCATTTGATTCTTCTGCTGGATTTATGAACAGTAATTTAGATATAGCGTTTTGAGTTCTGTGCAATATTAATATAAGTATTTCAATTTTGACGTATTTTTTTGTATGACAATGCCCATTTCTTGTAAAGGATCAAAGGCAAATAAATTATATCAATTTAATTTGACTCCTCAAACGTTAATTAAAATCCGTCAAAAAAACTAATTATGGAGAACGAAAGAAACCCCAACGTCTATTTTTAAATAGATAACTTGTTACTGCTCTGTATTTAAATTTAATTTAAAATATTTATTTTCTAAAAAAATAAAACAAAAAACAATCTAACAACTAATCTCATACCACAAAACCTCATAAACATTTGTATGAATATCGTAATACTTAAAACTATTAACGAAATCTAAGACAAAGTGATTACCCCAGTCAATAACTTCATAATGTATAATATTGCAATTAAACTGTAATTTAACTTCAATTCAAGTTAATGTAATTAACTGATTGTTTTATTGATCTAGAGATTTAAAGTTCAAGCTAAAGTTGAAATATGATTAGAAGTGCGCGGCGGTGACGACTGCCGCGGAAGCGCCTGCAACGTGAGCGAGGCAACCTACCTACTCGCATCATGCGGGTTTTGACTCAGACTGTACACCTGGTAGTTGTGAGGCCTGGTAGAAGTGAGGCGCTCGCTTTATTTATATCAAAGACCTGGTAGTTGTGATCCCTGGAAGTTTTGATGCCTGGAAGTTATGATTTCTTATAATTTTGTATTGAAATAATCAGACCTGGGAGAAGTGATACCTGGTAGTAGTGAGGTTGTTAATATTTATTAAATTTTAGCGACCTGGAAGTTATGAAACCTGGAAGTAATGAAACGCTCCCGGCGGTGACGACTGCCGCGGAAGCGCCTGCAACGTGAGCGAGGCAACCTACCTACTCGCATCATGCGGGTTTTGACTCAGACTGTACACCTGGTAGTTGTGAGGCCTGGTAGAAGTGAGGCGCTCGCTTTATTTATATCAAAGACCTGGTAGTTGTGATCCCTGGAAGTTTTGATGCCTGGAAGTTATGATTTCTTATAATTTTGTATTGAAATAATCAGACCTGGGAGAAGTGATACCTGGTAGTAGTGAGGTTGTTAATATTTATTAAATTTTAGCGACCTGGAAGTTATGAAACCTGGAAGTAATGAAACGCTCCCGGCGGTGACGACTGCCGCGGAAGCGCCTGCAACGTGAGCGAGGCAACCTACCTACTCGCATCATGCGGGTTTTGACTCAGACTGTACACCTGGTAGTTGTGAGGCCTGGTAGAAGTGAGGCGCTCGCTTTATTTATATCAAAGACCTGGTAGTTGTGATCCCTGGAAGTTTTGATGCCTGGAAGTTATGATTTCTTATAATTTTGTATTGAAATAATCAGACCTGGGAGAAGTGATACCTGGTAGTAGTGAGGTTGTTAATATTTATTAAATTTTAGCGACCTGGAAGTTATGAAACCTGGAAGTAATGAAACGCTCCCGAGACCGCCAGTTTGATTTTAGACGTAAACAAGTTTATAATAAATAAAGACACGGCCACTGTTGTTGATATTGCAGAGCGGGTGTGAGGAGGTGAAATACAAACAATAACAGTTCAACCGAGTCAGGGCCACGAGTCAACCGCCGCTCCGTGTTGCGTCGCGCTCCCTCATTTATTTGGTAGTGGTTACTCAGTAATCCATGTAAGACTAACTAAAAAAATGAATAAATTCAGGATCACAACTCTATATTCCTAATAAAAAATTACAATATTTACAGATTATAATGGTTGGTAACTCTTAAATAAAGTAACATGGCAATAGTTAGTTTTAAAACTAATAGTGGAGGAATGAAAGACTACAGCGCTAAAACCATTCACAAACACGTAGGAAAACTAATAAAACAAAGTAATATAAAAAATAGTATGATTAAAATAAGCAAGTTTGTAAACTAACATGTTTGTGTTTGTTCAAACAGTACTATACATATGATGCGCGTTCCACAAATAAACATAGCAAGGCGCTATATCCTACTGTAGTTGTTTAGTCGGTTCGGTTGTAACTGAGACGAAGCAAGTTTGTGCCACTCACTGAACACACTTTGAAGCGTTGTAATTGTCACAAAGCGATTTATAATTACTAAGTTATATTAGTTTATGCATTTCCATTTTGAATTTCTTAACTTAGTTGAGTTTGCGCACACGATACCAACAACTGAGTCATTACTTCAATAAAATTGAAATGCCCTGATCATCGATCGACAGAAAACGGTAAGAAATGAAAGAAACAACCTTTTTACAATTCTCTTTGCTTTTTTGTACGTTGTTTTTTGTTATTTATATGAATGGTATTTTAAGAAGCCACAAATTTCTACCGTAATGTATATTTTCTAAAAAAATTAACGACATATCATGTTTTAAACAACACTAGGGACCGCCTGCTGGTCGAGATATCGACCAAAAATCCAGTTGATTTTGAGCCAATTAGTTTAGGAATGCTTCATAACTGAAACATCTGTCCCTAGCATTTGATATTACAACAGCTGTCTAATGATTCAATCAATTATCCTTCTCCCATAAGATTAACAGTACCAGGTTAACCAAGCCTTGCTTGTTGGCTTTAATTCACTTTTGTTATAGTTTCATGGTAATTAGGCTATTTAATGTACACTAGACTTTTCACAGATAACAGCTGTTAAAAAACTGCTTAAAATTAATGGTCCTTTATTTTTGTTTACTTTTAGTTGTTATTTCGTTACCAAAATAGCAACCCATAAATCCAATGTAAAAAATTGCGAATTTTAAACATAATTTTTGATCAAATTCAATTTTTCCTGATATTGAGGCTGTTTCTAAACTTATTTTTGGACCAAAACACTCTTAAATGCAAAGTTTAAGCAAAATCTAACCGCTAGATTTCGAGATCGTAGAACACACATCCCTTCAGACATTGCTCGTATTATAGTAGAAGATTGAAACTTTGAAAGCCTTTGGGGCGTAGAACCCTGAGGGCCGAGGTGAATTCAAATGGGATTCTGTTCATCTACAGGACGATACCTTTCTAACCGTGTGCGCGGTTTTCTCCTAAGATGATGACAAGCTGAGAAAAACGGAGGAAAAGAAACATGCTTGCCTATTAATATATAAATGTGTGTCACTTTGTTTTACAACAATTCGTAAAGGTAATTCAAGATACTATTGAAACAATTTCAATCTTTAAAAAAATACAAATTAAAAATAGATCTGAAAAAAGAACAAGATTAAAGAGAGAATTGTAATGAAATACTGCTTTGTGAAGTATTTTCTCCAAAATTCCTTTTTCGATTGCATGACTCCGTAAAGTTCCAACACAGAAGTCATATTTCTGAAAGGTGGTCAAACTCGTTTGTCTAATTAGTGTCGAATTAATGACCGCAACTCTCGCACCTCCTCACGAACGTCCATCGACATTCCCTGTGACTGTAGCGAGCCCTCCATCAGTCGCCGTCTCACACGCACGCACGCTGGCACGCTGGCAGGCGGGGGATTATGTGGTTTAACTCCGAGTCACACAGCAGTTATTGTGTCAAATCCCGACCCCCCCCCCCCCTCAACGATTATCCACACACCGCACTGTGCCACAACACAGCCGTGTTTACGCACGTGGCCGCATTGTCGGTGGATAACAATCGACGTCAATCCGCCACTGATTGTGATATCAATCTACAGCTTTGATTCTTTTAAGGAAATTTCGTTCATTTGTTAGTTAATTATTGCGCGATAAATGTGTAATTTTTACTTGTAACAATTGTATCAAAACATTCACAAATTTTGATAATAAGTGTTAGGCTACACAATCAGTAAAAAATAAAATCAAATTTTTTGGAGAATCAATACATTTTATAATTGTTATTTTTGTTATTCAGATGGAAAATTATAGGTTGGAACATCTTATGTATTTTGAAAGGTTAAAATAAATCCTTTTTACATATAGATAAAAACAATCTAAAAGTTGCATTTGCGACAAAAAATAACAAATTCTATAGTGTTTTATAAATTCTCACTCTCAGTCTTATCGCGTTCTTGTGTGGTAAATTTGAAGAATCGGTTTGTGGTTTTTCTCAGGTCTGGCGCGACAGTGATGGTTTTTATAAACGCAGCCAGCGGAGGTGGCGGAGGTGTCGGAAGGTGGTGTCAATGGTGGAAGTAAAGTTTACTGGAAGTATTTACTACCACCACGGTGTAATGGTGGTACATATGTACGTCTACACGCCTGGCGAGCACGCCGGTGTGAAGACCGTCGCCGTCGGAGTCGCTAGGTTTATGAGGCAGTAGCACGGGTAGAGTTAGTTGTGCTGCTTGATGGAGCACCTGGCACACGAGGCGAGGTACACGCTACCGCATGACGAAAATACACCATTGGTTGACACCATAAATAACTCATGCTAAAACATACTCCGCGCTCGTAAATGTGTAACATAGTTATCATGTTATAATTGTGAAAACATTCAGATCTTTTATACGTGGGGTGTTAGTTACGGGTTAAAATTATCTTAAATAGTCTCAAGGCAGTATGCATACTTTAAAAAAAAAAGTCGGCAGAGGTCAATAATTGTATATTATCTATCTTCTTATTTCTATAAGGGTTTCGTCTGTTACGTCCCTTTTTCTCTCGACCTACTGAACAGATTTTTAAGATTGAGGTGTCATTTTAAAGCTTAGGATATACCGCAGTGACGAATCGTAATTAAAAAGGTCATATTGTTTCGGGCTTCGCCCCCCTCGCCTTTGATTTATTTCTAGAGGGCGCTTTAAAATGTTGACCAACTTTTATTGCAAGTTCTTTAATGTGAATTGTAATTTAACAGCTGACTACCTTCAGATGAATTTTAAAAGCCAGATAGTAAAGAAAAACAGATCTCTGTCACTTCATAATCAACATTCACGTACTGTGAGTTTCACTCATACGGAATCATAATAATGCGCAATTTGCGCACGGGCCACCTCGTTATTATTATTTTAGGATTACTTAACGAAATATAACTGATGTCTCGCAATATGTTTGGGGTGTGTGGGTGAATTTAGACAAATAACAATACAAATTATTTATTTCTCTACTAATATAATAATGAAATTACACTTCTATCTCTGCATATTTAGTAGGAGACAGTTAAAAACTCTAAATAAAACATAAACAAAAATGGGCAAAAGACACAAGTATACAAGGCAGGGGAGGCAGCCCGTGCTGTAAGGGTGGACGGGGAGCTTCAATAACAGTGATTCTGCTGACTGTGTGTTATGATAAGAACAACTCCTCCACCCATATATCCCCCCCCCCCCCCCCTAACAGCCTTACTTGTATCAAAACACTGACGATACACTACCCAGGCACAATATACAATGGATTCCGGAAGAATGTGTAAAAACACATTCTGGTAAACGTGATCTTTTGTTCTCTTGGTAGGAGCTTGTGTAGTTTTATGTACAATGGATTCCGGAAGAATGTGTAAAAACACATTCTGGTAAACGTGATCTTTTGTTCTCTTGGTAGGAGCTTGTGTAGTTTCATGTACGATGAACTTTAATATAAAGTTTCCAAGTACGGTTTTATTGAAATTTTTATGGTTTTATGGTTTGACCATGATAACGCATTGTTAACAGTGTTAGGCATTTTTGGTTACTTTGTGAAAATAACAGAAAATAATACGATAATATAATTAGCGATAAGGAAATAAAATTATGTATAATTATGTCAAGTGAGGCAAATTTTAGGATAAGATACAAATAAAACAAAACACGCCATGAAAAATTTGGCGAGCGAGATTCATGATTTATTTGTATCGGCATCCCTATGACTACAGCAAACTTCTTGCCACGTTAAATTTAGCAATAGAGCTACAAATTAAGTGGTACTACCTGATGCTGTATCTTGTGAACACCTATATAACTTAGAAGTTGCCTACATACCCATTTCCATTTCTTGAGGAATGATTAATGAAATAGATTTGGGGGGGGGGGGCGATTGAAGAGACTTATAGAATGTATATATTTTATAATATTTTATTCGGAATATTTGCTTAGTTTTCTGCAGAGTTGCACACTTGCATAGGATACACACTAAAATTACACTTAAAATTGAAACTATTTTGAAGAATAAACATTTTTACACATATTTAAATAAAACTAAACATCATATGTATTAAATTTAATTTAATTTAATTCGTATTTAATTTAAGTTAAAGAAACAGAAGAAACATCACATTGAAATTAATATATGTTGTACAAACCATGAGTAGACAGAAATGTAAAACTCTCCAATTCCTGACGGAAGCCTAAACTGCAGAGATTGGCATATAAATGACTCAATAAATATAATTTTATGTTATACAGTCCTACTTCAGAATGGTACGAAAACCGTCATATTTTTATTCCATTTTTTGGCCCCTGAACTGCGTATGTAAAGACTTATAATAGGCACACACCTTCGTCCAAACAGTTCATTCGTTTTGGACAAATGAACTGTTTGGACAAAGGTATGTGCACATTATAAGTCTTATTTTTATAACATGATAACATGAACTTATAAAAAGGATAAACGGTAATTGTAAATAACTTGATATTTAACCAACAACGTCGAAAAACTTTATAAATTGGCAAAGAGATTTTCATTAAGTGCAAAAACTAATGTGAATAAATAAAAACACAGACTGGTATATTGATTTTTGTTAACTTTGAACCTGAAATGCAATCTATAAGACCAAAAAGAAACGAATAGGGTCAAACTGATTTTCAACCGTCAACGTAAAGTGCAGTGCAGGGATTGATATATTGCTTCTTGTGAAAAGTTAAATATGAAATGCATTTGCCGAGACTAAAAACAAACGAACCAGGGCAAAGTGATTTTTACTAAGTAAAACACACATAGGGATTCCTTTTACCTTTTACTGCTTCAAGTTTAAGTTACATCCGAACTGCATTTGTGGAGAATAAAAATAATTCGAGGTGTCTTTCAATAAGTGCAAACACTGGTAAAGTGATTGGTTTATTGTGTCTTTTGGAAAATTAATGCTGATCCAGTTCGTGTTTTGTTTAAGATAAAATGTGAATCAAAAGTATTGTTAGGAAAATTTTAAGTCGCCTTTAAGTGTAAGAAGGAAGAAAAATAGAAGAAGTGTAGAAGTGTAAGAACATTTCAAGTGTATCCAGTTCTTGTATGTGTTTGATGACTTTGAGGCGGACTTTACTATGACATAGCTTTATTTATTTTAGATTCCACAATAACTTTATGAATTTGGGCTGGTTGAAGTAGAAAGTACTGAGCAGTAGTGGACCAAGTTAGCATTTGCCAAGGTAGTTGAAGTGGCTAAACTGAATCGAGAGAAATCAATTGACAATTACGGTAGTAACTTCTTCAGACAAAATAATACTAGTTGATAGTTGCGCAGTTGAAGATAACTTCCCGACTTTATTTGTTACTAGTGGACTTGTTGTTCGAAATCGAGCAAATTAACTTGGACTATCACATGTAATTGCCAAAAAAGCTACTATTAGATTGAATCAATCACACTCGACCAATATTGTGATTATCAAACCACACTTTTTTACAGTTATACATTTACTGGTGTTTATAATGATCAATCCAATCGCAGTGTTATTCTAATGAGGAAATTTCAAATTTCAATGATTTATAGCGTTTTTGTTTTAAGTCTGATTCTCATCAATTTTCAAAAAATTGAAAATTGGTGGTAAATTGTTGGATGAGTTCACATTAAAAAACCGTTAGCGTATTAAATAAGTATAGGGTGGTGTGTAGTAATGAAGATTATTACTACTGCCTGGGATCAACTGATGTTTATTAGTGAAAAGTCCTAGTTGCATTACGTAGTCAAATGTTTAAAATCATTTCAGCATCAACCTGGCGGAAGAGGCTTCTTGAAGGTTCAAGAGCTTTGTAAGTGTGCGAGGCGTGAATGTTGACGGGGAAAGCTGAAACGCCTCTTTGTAAACGTCCGCACACGGAGAGTCTCCATCACTCAAACGCGCTATCTTCTTTATTGTATCTCAATATTCGACATAAACGCTAACATATTGTGCTTATGCATTATGTGAAGGATAAACTTTGTATATACAGGGCGAATCTTGTAAGGTCTCCAAAATGGTTTACAGATAAAATATTGGTCCTATAACCTTAAAACAAAACTGCATCCCACTAAATTGACCCCAAGGAACATTGTAAACATATTTTTAACTATGTCCTGTATTTACACATACTCCAAAACTATGGTTCACCATGTTCGAATGTCAGTATTTTCCAACGTAAACATATATATCACCATTTTATTAGCCAACGTACCTTTTAAAGGTCTAGTTAAAATAAACCTTTTTGTGAAAACAGAAGCTTATACAGTTTCAAATGGTGCCCTTAAAAAAATAAACTGTTGCGGTATAGCCTGTATTTTCGTGACCAATGCAACTACAACTCATCCGACAATTTTTTTATTTTTTTGCGTTTGGAGATATTTAAAAACTGTTTTACACCAAATAGTATAAATTTTATTATACCTTCAAAACAATGTTGTACACGTACAGGCTAACATGGCATAATTAAGTTTACATTTGAAAATATTGAGATTTGAACATGTTATTTCGAGATGAATCAATTTACTGACAAAGACCAGCTGATTCCTCTGTCATCTGATTATTGCTTAGTCGGACACTCTTGTGTTTTATTTTAAAACGGAAACAGTTTATTATCTATTAGGGTTTACATTTAATACGAAACTGTTTGATTTGAAACGACAACCACTGATTGCTGTTATTAAAAATAAAGTATAAAAAATGATGTTTTTGAAAACCCGTATAATTTATTAAAAATATATTATGACTTACATAATTATAAGGACGAAATGCAATACAATATTCAGAAACCACAGCTAATAAACATTGTTCGCATGAAAATGTGGTTTACTTGATAAAAACTACAGCGATAATAAAAATTCTCAACTGGAAGAAATGGCAACTCATGGCAAAAGGAAAGAAAAACAATTGGTAAATCAGCTTGAAGAATCTAGAATCGAGATTTATGACCGGAAGATAACCCGAACCCGACCATCCGCGCCGTGAGACGTACCGCTGACTCGAGCCAACCGCCATCACTCGCTTGAGCACCGG
This sequence comes from Neoaliturus tenellus, assembly GCA_030545055.2. NCBI lineage: Eukaryota > Metazoa > Arthropoda > Insecta > Hemiptera > Cicadellidae > Neoaliturus > Neoaliturus tenellus. The sequence goes on from CM061532.1 coordinate 64,435,670, forward strand.
TATACTACGTAAACATCACACACAAAATAGTCACGTTGTAAAATTGTAAGCATATATTTGAACCTAAAGAAAAACTATATCTAAACTAGTGGCTTGTAGGGGCAAAGGCCCCTAAAAATAAAAATGGTGACGTTGTCTTCACAAATAAGTTTCAATTTATAACTTCCTTGCAGTAGTATTGTATTTTTCTCAAGCTGTAGCGTGAATATATACTTTTTTATTATCTAATAAAATATTTCCTAATCTTGACGAAACTTTGTGGTGGTATCAAAGCAATAAGTAACCGATGAATTCCCCTTTATTACAATACAGCAGTCTGTTTTGTGGAAAAAATTATTGCACTACTATATACCGGACGCGGTAAAAATTGTTTTAACCTTATGTCATGGTAAGTATGCAACTCAAGTAAATAAAATAGTTCAAAACAACATAAGCCTATTCAGGGTGTCTACTGAAATCTGATTTTAGAATTCCAGTATATTTCCAGTATTTCCAGTATATTTTTTTTTTAAATTCCAGTATCACTCGCAAACTATTAATTCAAACATGGAGTAACAATAATGACAATTTATTCATATAATCAATATTGAAATAGATTTTTGTATAAAGATAAAACCCTTATGATTATGATTAAAAGTATTTTCCAACAATAACCTTTGTTTAATATTTTTTGACAATTTTTTTGTGAAGGCCCTTAATTCACTCTATAGATCTCTGTTCCTCTCACTTTGTTTTGCGTTATATAGGCCTAATATGAAAAATAATCAAAAAGAATATTTAACTACAAAAACTAATAAAATAGGTTAATACTTAAAAGTAAAAAAAAAGATTATGATTGAATTTAAGAAAGAAAAATAAATTTTTAGTATAAAATTAAACATTTATAGGCTCCATCATTACACAAATGTTTACATTTCTTGATTAACTATTTGAAGAACACTACAAGGTTTCTAATTTTGGTTTGCAAACATACTTAAACAGCAAAATTGACTTGTAAAATGTCATTATTATGTATGGATCAAATGACAAAATCTATATTTTATGCATATAAAAAAAATACACATTTTAATAAAATTCCAAAATTCCAGTATCTATTTTGAAATTCCAGTATTTCCAGTATGGAAATAAAATTCCAGTATAATTCCAGTATTTCAAGTATTTCCAGTATCAGTAGACACCCTGCTATTAATACTGTTAACTCCTTCACGCTAGACCCCTTTGCCACCCATGCCCCCATTCTCGCGTGCCCACATGTCCACAGTTCTTTCCCCGTGGCCCTCGTGCCCTATATGTTCCACATTCCTCTCCAATGCCTTACCCCATACCCCAACTGCCTTCCGTGCCACCGATGTCTCTAGTACTCCTTGTGACCCTATTCCATGCCCCTACTTCCTGTGCCCCCTTGCCCAGCATGGGCCCCTTGGCCCCCTTATCCCTATGTCTCCACCTTGGCCCCCATGTCCCCCTAACCCTAGTGCCCCCGACAACCCTCGTGCCTTAATGCCCACCTACCCACGGTACCCCCGTGCCCACATGCCCAACGTTTTTCCCCGTAGTCCCCATGCCCTCCATGTCCCATAAGGCTCTCCCGTGTCCCCATGCCCATCTGTCCCCCGTGGGCCGTGCTACCAACGCCCCTAGTGCCCATTACGCCTTCCCCCCCGCCCCATGACCCCATGTCCGCCATGCTTCCGTGCCGCCATGCCCAACGTTTCTTCCAGTGGCCCCCATGCCCATCTACTCCTCTTGCCACCGATGCCCCTAGTAAACCTTGTGCCCCCGCACCGGTTACCTCCCATCTCATCCGTTCCCATTCTCCTCCAAACCCAAATCGGTGCCATCTCATCCGAATTCCTGAGTGACCCTTATAATCCCCTGCCTCTACCGCGGCGGCGAACCGCGGCGAAGCCCCCCGCCGCTCATATCACCCTTCTCACCCCCCTCCCCGCCGTCATCACTTTTTAACCACCACACTCTCTCACTCACAGCCACGAATGGCTATTAATTTCCTTAGACTGTTTGTTCGTCAAAGTATGCGAATCTTCTACGAATGTATCATTAAAAAAATTTAACCCAAAATGCCTATATTAATGACATTTTTTAGATTTATATGTCATATCTCCCTTTAAAACTTCAACAAAATAGTTCTAACTATATCTTTAATTCCTAAAGTTAATTCTACTTCCATTTTGCCAAACCATTGAAATTCATAATTGTTAATCAGTATGTTACTATACAATTACATAAATTCGGGTAAATTGCTCTAGACCTATTTATTTACACACTATCGGATTGCTAAGTTTTAGGTTACATTAATAAACACAATATGTCTATTATTATGTTTCCATTTCCCTCAGGGGCAGTGGGCTTTCCACTGTACGGGTGTTTCTTGGCGACCCCGGGGTACCTGAGCCAAGCTGTGAGACCCTCCTCACAGTTCTTCCCGAGCTAAGGCCATTCTTCTCATCTTTCAGGTCTTAGCTCACCGTCTTTATTCTTTCCTGAGCTAACCTTGCTCACCTTCTTTTTTTTTCGACCCCGAATCAAGGGTGTCTTTCCACCTTCTTTCGACCGGCGCATGCTGGGGGGTCCTGGGAGTGTCCCTGTTGTGTTGCAGGGACTGATGTGTGCCTCGCACTGCCGATGGTCTCCTCCAGTGTGTCGTCAGAAGCCAGCCGCTTCGGACCTTAGTCAGGGAGTGCGGCATGGATGCAGGGATCGGACTCTGCATTGCCACGGTGCGACCCCCAGCACGTCCGGCACCTTGTGTGTATCGGTGCTGGGCAAACGGAGGTTCGGGCCCCAGAGTCCTGGGGTAGGGGTGTCTTATCTCCTACGGGGGGTAGACCTCCGAGGGTGTACCCGCTCTCGGCCGATGAAGGGCCGCCCCTTGCCGCACGATGCGCTGGTGACATGAAAGCATGGATTTTATCAACCGAAACACGAAGAACGTAAAGGAGAATGAGCAAGCCGCTTTTAGGCGAAGCTCTATTGTGCAGAGGTCTCCGACCTCGAAGACTGGGACGCCGACAGGGGGAATTAAAACCTCCCCCCCACCGGCACCGTTCAAGACGGTAAGTGACGCCGGATCGCCGTCCGAGCCTGAAAAGGAGAAAGTGGATGTCAATCTAGCGATGAAGGTGACCGAGGCAGAAACCTCAAAAGCCAGGCTCGATGGAATACCTCCCAGGAAGAGCCCTCTTCGTGCGGCATTCGAGCTGCAAATGCTTCGGCAGCAGCAGGACGACGCCCACGAGGAGGAAGACTCATGTCTGAAGAAGATGAAAGCTCTTTTGAAGGAGATGGCCAAGGCCCTCTTAATTCAAAAGAACGTAAACAAGGCCATAAAAGAGGGGATTCCGAAACTCGAAGATTCTCTAGACGAAATCGAGGAATGCCGGAAAATCAGGCTAAAGGCAGTGAAACAGGAGCGCGATGTCACGAACCGAGTCATCTCTGCTTCGCCTCAAGCTCATCTGGCTGAGTCCCAGACTCAAGCCAGAAAGCGAAAGAAGAGGCAGAGCGGTTCATCATCGGGAAGCCCTGAGCTCGGGGAGTTGGACTTGGTGCCGAGGCCGGTTTTTGTCACTGCATCATCGCAGACATCTCCTGTCCCGGCTGCTCATTCCATCCCGGGCGCTGTCGTTGTTCCAGTGGCTACTCCTGCAGAGGTTCCTGCTCCGGCGGCTAATCCTGCCTTGGCAGAAAACTCTGCCTCGACACCTTTGGGGGGCTGGAAGACGCGCCTGTCTAAGAAAGAAAGGAGGAGGCAGAAGCAAGCGGAGGCAGCTTCGAAAAGTGCGTCGAGGGTGGAGCGGACGCAAGTCTCAAACCCGGTTGGGGAGGCCTCTGGCAAGTCTGTCAGAAAGCCTAAACAACCCAGGCCTAAGAAGCCCAGGAAGGAGGCAATCTTGATTAAGCCCTTAGGGGGGCGATCTTTTGCCGATGTTCTGGGTCAGATTAGATCGCAGGCCAAACCGGAAGAGACCGACACCGTTATCAAGTCTATTCGGCGAACCCAGAACGGGGATGTCCTCCTCGAACTGGGGAAGTCGAGTGACAAGATCGGTTTTGCCGCTTCCCTCAAGACTGCACTTGGGGACAAAGGCTCCATCAAGGCCCTAGAACCGAAGTGTTCGGTCGAGATTCGGGACCTTGATGCCCTCTCCACCGAAGACGAGGTGACCCGTGCGATCCAGGTGGCACTCCCGGAGATACCGGCTGATGGAGTGAGGGTATGGCTGACAAAGCCTAACCGAAGTCAACTCCGGATGGCTGTTGCTGAGATGGGCGAAAAGCACGCCAATAAGCTGCTTAGCCTTCAGCACCTCAGAGTCGGTTGGGTCAGTTGCAGGCTCAAACGGCTCAAACTGCTTCCAGTGTGGAAGCCAGGGCCACAAACGCAAGGAATGTTCCTCGAGCCCCTCCTGCTTCCTCTGCAAGGATTCAGGCTCCAGTGCCCTCGGTCACTTACCCGGGTCTGGTCAGTGCGGTGCCTTCAGAACCGCACTTGAACAGGCAAAAGGCAGCGGCCGGTAATTCGCATCCTCCAGGCCAATCTTCATAGATCCTGGGGAGCTGATAACCTTCTAGATCAGCTCGCCCGAGAACTTGGTGCTGACGCGCTCCTTATCAGCGAACAGTATCGGGACAGAGACCCAAACACTTGGATCTCCGACAGCCTCGGTACTGCTGCACTTTGGGCGCGTAATACGCGGGATGTCTTGGTGCGGAGTCATGGTCGCGGCCGAGGATTTGCCTGGGTTAGGTGTAGGGACGTGACAATCTTCAGTTGCTACCTCACCCCCAACGAGGCCGTCCAGGACTTCCGCGACAAGATAGATAGCCTAGAGGAGTGCGTTCTTTGCACCACCGGGCATGTCGTCGTTGGTGGCGATTTCAACGCCAGGGCCGTCGAGTGGGGAATGCCCTCTACCAGCTCCCGGGGGAAATACATCCTGGATTTCATCGCCAGGGCCGGTCTTGTCGTCCTCAACCAGGGCGACACACCTACTTTTCGGCGCCCCGGGCAGAGAGGCACGATCCCTGACGTCACCTTTGCGTCTGAGTCGCTCCTTCCGAGGATCTCTGGCTGGAGGGTTGTGGAGGACTACACGGGTAGCGACCACCAATACATCGTGTTTGATCTGCATGATCAGGAAAATCGTCGAGTTTCCGCATCTCGGGAAGGGCCACGCCGGTGGAACACCAACAAACTGGACGTGGTTAAGTTCACCGAAGTCATCTCTCGGGGAGCGCAGGGGAATCCTGGTGAGGCTGGGGCCGAGGCACTAGTAACATCCACGATGGAACTGATCGTCTCGGCCTGCGACCAGTCTATGCCGCGAAGGAAACCCCGACGCGACAAACAACCCGTTTACTGGTGGACTGAAGAGATTGCGGAACTCAGAAGAACATGTTTAAGAACTAGACGAGCCGCCACTAGAGCGAGAATTCCCGCAGACAGAGTTCGTAAGTCGGAGGCCTATAAAGCTGCGAGAAAATCCCTCCGCCAGGCGATCAACAGGAGCAAGGCGAATAGCTAGAGGAGACTTCGTGACGACGTTGACTCCGACCCGTGGGGCCTGGGTTACAAACTTGTAACGCAGAAACTCGGCGCCCGCTCTCCACCTTCCATCATGGAGGGCCCCACCATGGGGAGGATCGTCGCTGCGTTGTTTCCTGAACATCCTCAGCGAAGGCCGGTTGACTTCAGACGGGTAGAGGACGTTCCACTCTTCACTTTCGAGGAGCTGGAAACCTCCGTTCTCTCCCTGAAGAGCAACAAGGCTCCTGGCCCGGACGGGATTCCCAGTGAGGCTTTAAAGAAAGTATTTTCAATCAACGCTGACTTGTTGTTGAGAATGTACAATGCCTGTTTGGTAGAAGGGGTGTTTCCGGCTCCCTGGAAAACAGCCAGGCTTGTACTGATCAGCAAGGGCAAAGGTGATCCCGAGCTGCCGTCGTCCCACAGGCCTCTCTGCATGTTGGACACGGCTGGGAAGCTGTTCGAGAAGCTGATCCGTTCCCGCCTGACTTCTGCCGTGGAAGCTGCCGGGGACTTATGCCCCCGTCAGTACGGCTTCAGAAAGGGACGGTCAACGATCGACGCTGTCACCGAAGTTCAGAGAGCTGTGGAGAGAGCCGAGAGCCACAACCATTTCTCCCGCCGAGTAGTGCTTCTTGTTACGCTTGATGTCAAGAATGCCTTCAACTCGGCAAGGTGGGTCGATATGTTGGATGCGCTTCGCAACACCTTTCGTATTCCTGCATATCTGTTGCGGCTCATCGAGGATTATCTACGCTCTCGAAGCCTAATTTATGACACGAGGGACGGAACGCGGACGATGGAAATCACTTCTGGTGCCGCACAAGGTTCAATACTCGGCCCGGATCTCTGGAACGTTGCCTATGACAGCCTCCTGAGGTCCGAGATGCCTGAGGAAACCACTTTGGTTGGGTACGCCGATGACGTTGCAGCTCTCATTGCTGCACGCAACGTTGAGCTGGCCCAACTGAAGTTGAACCGAGTTATGCGGGTGGTCAACAACTGGATGTCCGATCACGGTCTCTCGCTTGCTCTCAGTAAGACGGAGATTGTGATCCTCACGAAGAAGAGGATCGACACCGTCGTCCCACTCCGAGTGGGAAGGGAGGTGGTCACATCAACTCGTGCCGCCAAATACCTCGGGGTTATGGTGGACACCAAGTTAAGCTGGAGGGATCAGATCTTTCGTACGGCGGACAAGGCCGCTAAGGTAGTCACTTACCTTAGTAGGCTGATGGCCAATGTCGGGGGTCCCCGATCCAGCAGAAGACGTCTGTTGATGTCCGCGGTCCAGTCCGTGCTCCTTTACGGGGCAGAGGTGTGGGCAGGCGCTCTAGAGAAGGAGTGCTACAGGTTGCGACTCGCCCGGGTTCAGCGTCAAGCTGCGCTCCGGGTGTGTTCCGCCTACCAGACAGTGTCCGAGCCTGCCGTCCTGGTGGTCGCCGGAGTCATCCCGGTCAAGCTCTTGGCAGGGGAGAGGAAAGCGATTTACCAGAGACAAGGCGAGATCGGCAAGGACACGGCAAGAACCGAAGAGCGCTCCCGAACCTTCCAGCAGTGGCAACACAGCTGGGAGCACGACACCCGAGGACGATGGACTGCGCGACTCATCGAGCAGGTCCAACCATGGGTGGAAAGGCGGCATGGCGAGGTGGACTACTACCTCACGCAGTTCCTGACAGGTCACGGCTACTTCAAGTCGTACCTGAACCGGATGGGCAAGACCGGTTCACCGGATTGCATCTACTGCCCGGGCGTTCCCGATGACGCGGAGCACACCTTCTTCCGCTGTTCGCGTTGGGAAAGGCCCCGCCTGGAGGCCACAAGAAAACTCGGTGTTTTTTCGGTGGACACGGTCTGCCAAAAGATTATGGAGGATGAGGGCAACTGGGATTGTTTGTCACAGTTCGTCCGGGGTATCCTCCTGGAAAAGAAAACCGATTTGGACCGCGAAGTGGCCCAGATCCCTTGACCGAACAGCTGGATAAGGAGCGAGCCCCATGGGCGTAAGCCAAATTTAGGCCTAGCCTGACGTAATGTGATAAACAATTCCAGGTTAGAATCCTAAAGAGTAGAGGAGGTTTTTTAGTGGGTAAACCCGTTTTTTAGGGGAGTCCCACACTACAGGCTGGCCACCTGTGTGCGTAATGCATTTTCCCTGCCTCTCCCTCAAAAAAAAAAAAAAATTATTATGTTTCCATTCGTACCCAATAGATTATTGTTGCAGCGCTTAACAACCACATTTACCACTTATTTTAATTTTGTTTGCTTTAATTTTATGGTATTGACTGAAATTTTATGTGTGTGCGTATGTAATCCAAAGGAAGATTTGACGCATACTTTGACAAACAAACAGTCTAAGGAAATTAATAGTCATTCGCGGCTGTGAGTGAGAGAGTGCGGTGGTTGGAAAGTGGTGGCGGCGGGGAGGGGGGAGAGAAGTGGCGGGGTTGCTTCGCCGCGGTACACCGCCGCTGTTCGCCGCCGCGGTAGAGGCAGGGGATTATAAGGGTCACTCAGGAATTCGGATGAGATGGCACCGATTTGGGTTTGGAGGAGAATGAGAACGGATGAGATGGGAAGGCACGCCCGCACCCCCCGCCGCCACGCTCTTCAGTGCATCCCCATGCCTCCCCAGAGTGCCCTCTATGCCCCCGCACCCCGTACCCTCCATGCTCCCGTGCAATCATGTTCTCCGTTCCTCCCTGTGCCCCTCTACCCTCATACCTCCACCCCCGTATACAGTGCCACCGACACCGCTCGTGTCCTTCGGCCCCCATATTCCTGAAACTCCTGTGCTCCCCATGGCCCCGTGCCGCCATCTCCGCCGTCCCTCCCCGTTGCGCAGTGCCCTCCTGTGCCCTCCCGCCGTGCCCCTTTATTTAACCCATGTCCCCTTACCCTCTGTGCCACCGACGTCCCCCGGTCTTTGATTGTAGTCAATTTTGTCTGTTCGTCAATGAAGTAGAACACTTACTTGCTTTTACTCACTTACTCACTTACCCTTGCTTTTAGCCTTGTTTTATACTTATTACAATACTTATTTCTAAAACTTTCTAAGTACCCTAGTTAAGTGTTGTTTAAGTGTGCGAGAGTGAAACCTAACTTAAGCCAACCAATTATAACCTAACTTCACCTAAATGTTTCTTCAAATTGTGACCGATGACGTCATCAGTCACGTGGTGTAGGCCACGCCCCTTTTCCAAGATGGCGGCTGTTTTGGCGGGAAATTTCCTAACCTAACTTTTGATCACGTGTTCTAACCTCACTTTTACCGCGTGTTTGCCCACGTGAGTCAAGATGGTGGCTGTTTTGGCGGGAAATTCTAAACTGTTGACCATGTGTTTTAACCTCACTTTTACCACGTGTTTGACCATATAGGTCAAGAACGCCCCTTTTCCAAGATGACAACTGCTTTGGCGGGAAATTCCCAAATTTTTGATCACGTGTTCTAACCTCACTTTTACCACGTGTTTGACCACGTGAGTCAAGATGGCGGGAAATTTCCAAACTTTTGACCACGTTTTCTAACCTCACTTTTATCATGTGTTTGACCACGTGTATCAAGATGGCGACTGTTTTGGCGGGAAATTTCCAAACTGTTGACCATGTGTTCTCACTTTTATTATGTAATTGACCACATGTGTCAAGCTCACGCGTGATGTATACTAGTCTTTAATTTTGGAGGATACTCAACTATTAGAACAGCTCAGGAAGATTTCCTCACAGGACCAGAGCTCTTTCGAAGTGGTACTTCCCAGCTCCATGGCGTTAGCTTTCTACGGTTCTCCTACGGGTTCTCCTCTACGGGCCTAGATACGCCTTGTTTAAAGTGGTGTTTTGGCGAAATAATCCACTGTAAGAGCTGTTTTGCCTTAATTCGTCTCTATTGTTATAGTTTAAGCGAGGAGGTGACCATTGCCCAGAAGAAACATTCAAATCCTAAAAGCCACATTCACAATTAACTTTATATTGTAGTATATACAATTTAAATTTTCTCGTGTGTTTGATAGTTGCCAATTATTGTTAGGATACCTTTAACATTCCCTCATTTGACATGATTTAGTTTAATTCGTTCGCATAAGGTATGCTAGTCTTGTATTTTGAAGGCTACTAAACTATCAAAACAGCTCAGGAAGATTTCCTCCCATGGACCAGAGCTCTTTCGAGGTGGTACTTCCCAGCTCCATGGCGTTGACTTTTATCATGGCTCATGTAAAAAACATTAAACATGACGTGGTTCCTACGAGGGCCTAGGTTCCCTTCTATGGGTCTAGGTTCTCCTCTACGGACCTAGCCACACCTATTTTTATTTAAAAGTGGTTTTTGGGCAGAATAATCCACTTTGAGAGCTGTTTTGATTGCAAAAGTGTCTATAATATGATGTATAAAATATATTGATACAACCAAGCTGTACATGTGGTACATCAATCACACCCCCACAACATGTTAAATGCTTTGATAAAAATTGTGGCGTAAAGCTTCCTTCTCTAGACGGTCCCCTCACATTACTATATGCTGTGAGATATTACAAACCATTCACGTCAGACCATTCGAAGGAGTAGTCAGGGCCTTCCTCAGACCCCGACGCCTCAATCTACATGGCCTTCCATGAGGTTCAATTTTAACGTGGTCGAAGAAAGCGTAGTACTTTGTCTCATACAGAGGTTTACGAGCCTTTTCGTCAGCCGCGCCAGGGACCTCAGGACCGTTCTAAGGAGTAGCCCGAACCCTCCTCGGGTCGGGGCGCCTCAATTTACTAGGTCCTCACATTCATAACGAGGTTTACGGGCCTTTTCGTCAGCCACGCCAGGGACCTCAGGACCGTTCCAAGGAGTAACCCGAACCCTCCTCGGGTCGGGGCGCCTCAATTTACTAGGCCCTCACATTCATACATAAATGTACGGTCAGTACTCGCTATCCAACGCCCCAGTTTAAAGTTATAAATTTATATAGAACCCGGGCAAGGAAGCGCTAAGCCACATTAGTCCATACATAATTCTATATGTGGGGAGAGTTTTTGAGTTGTAACCCATGTGTGGGCCAGATTGTGTAAGCCATTCGGAAAAGCTTTATTTATAAACGCAATATTTAATACAAAGCGCTAACACAAATTTACAGTATTCCATGTCAATTACTACATTAGAAAAGACTAGTATATACAACATTGCTGGCTAATTACTCTGCAAAGGCTATTTATACATCTATTTGATGTAACAACTCGGAATTGCAACAAGTGACACTTCTACATTTAAAGTACCCGGTAGCTCTTCAAATCCACAACATATTTTTTCAAAATATTCATCGAAAACTGTTGGAGTCAATTTAACCAGAGGCATGAATGGTATATGACCTGAATCTTTTCCTAGTTTTATTGTTATGCCAATATGAGCGTTTGAAGGAGCATTTTCCGTAATTTGATCAACTATATGCTCTGAAAATACTAGAGGCCATTCGCATGTCTCTATCAAACCTGTAAGAAAAAACTTATACTCAAAAGAAGTAATGCAAAATTTTGCATTTTCATTTAACTTTCTCTTTGACAAAAGTTTCAGAAATACCGCCATGTTTGTCTGTTTAATCAATAAGAGGAAACACGTCCGACCCGTACAAGAGTTGGGAAGAGAATGATCAAACGAGCTAGTGAGGACCATAGACATCCATGGAGCACTGATGTGTACTAGTTCACATGGTTCTCTGGATTTTGTAACCATATGGTACAGTATCATAATCATCGTTCAATTTTCTCTTCGCTCCAGTAATTTTAAAATGTTTGACTTCATTTACTGTCACAATGTCTCGAGTTTTTGTCCTTCTGATTCGACTCTCTTTGATTTCCAGTACTTGAGTGGCTTCGTTGAGGACCATTTCTTTTAATGTATCGAAATTCACATCTTTTGACGTCTTAATATTTAATGTTAGCAATTTATTTTACATACAGAGACTAATTTATTTTGGCTTGTTAAATACACAAGGTAGGCGTAGGTTTTAGGGCCTCCAGACACAAACTCGACTATGTAGGAACCTGGGCCGTAGTCCTTGGCAAGCTCGTCTGTCATTTCTCCCAGGTAATCGCCAGTGTTAACCCTATACAGGCCGTCGCGGTAGTAATAAACACAACTGTCCGTGTCGTAGTATAATACCTGGCCTCCTAGGGCTTCCAAATGTTCATGTAACTTAAGTCTTGCGTGAGCCGTGGTATAAGCCGCGATCACAACATTCACGGTCCTCAAGGGTTCACTAGCCTCGTCAATAATTTGCCAATTCACGAGGAGTACTTCTTCGTATATGATTTGGATTAAATTTACTCTTCCTAGAGGCTGAGTTAACAATCGGAAAAACTCTTTAGAGTCCTTCACGATCGATGTTTTAGTCATATTTTCCCTTTGCCCAAATTTCCCCCAAAAAGAGTTCAACATTAATTTAGCAACTGATCGAAGGCCAGCATTCTTTACGATTTTGACTTTCTCAAGTTGAACTCCTTCATGTTTAAAATACTCCATGATATACTGGTCTTGGTCTTGTTCAGTCTTACACCAAGAGGGGAACCCTGATGCCTCTTGTTTCATTTTTAAAAATTTATTTATAAAATCCGTGAACAATCCCCCGTTTTCATAGGTGGCCACTCGATACTCCCATAACTCGTACATATCCAGGATGGTATAGCCTTTCTCTACAGCCTTCCGTATCTCATCCATTGTCCACGTCCCCACTATGGCCCGTTCCTCGCTCTCATGTAGGCAGTCGCCCTGATTTAAGGTTTCCCCGCAGGTGCGACATTACACGAACATTAATTTATTGTTCATTTTAGCGGGGAGTACGGGATGGTAGAGATCCCAAGGTGGTAAAATCTTACATTTCAACAGACCTTCAACATCAAGGCCACGTGCTCTGCACTCCTCATTACCTATATAAATCTTTGGATGGCCAATGGGGTATTTGCAGTATTTATTTACATAGGGGTACAAAGAGCAGACGTCTACGTACTGAATCGTTTCACCCTCCTCGCATTTATGATAGGCTTTTGCATTGCCTGTCCTGCCTCCAAAGAACGAATCTCGGGTTGAGTGGAAGATTGTTCAAAATTGGTAGTTTATTAAGATGATCTAGTTTATTTTCCTTCTTCAGCCTGCTAAACTCGCATTCCCACATTTCTACAATATTATAGTCAGAAAGTTTATCAATTTTAGATTTTGTTCTCTCATATCTAATGTGAAGAGTGTCAGACGGATCCTCCTTCAAAGGTTCTTCCCTTCTGTAAGGGTAGCATTTGGGACAGCCATGCCAGTAGCATCCGTGGAATTCATAGATGTTCTCTCCATCAAACCCATCTACTTTTAGCCCATTAATTTTGGCTTCTTTGCCCCGGCCTGCATGCTGTATCTTAATTCCACGTTTCTCTTCCTCCCACGTCAACCACTGCAATGCAGCAGCTGATTGAGTGTCGGAAAAACGATATCCACCTTTTGGAATCAAGCCAATCGTATCAGGCTTCAGAAAGTTACGGCGAAAGGCCAGGTTGCACGCACTGGCTATAGTTATCGCTTCAAGGAACGGGTCTACATTGCATTGCTCAAGAAGTAAAGCTCTAAATTTAATACAGGCTTGGGCCAAAATCTCGACATCTGAAATGCAATATTCTAAGATCTCCTTTTGAAAGTCAAATTTGTAATCTTCTGCTACTCGTTCGTCATACCACTTTTCAAAAGCTGAGTGGGACTCTTCAAACATGGAGTCTGGACAGTAAAACTCCTTGGCAGGCATTGGGCCTACATAATTTTGATTCGCCAATGTGTTGAAAAGATGTGGGAAATAGCCTTTCTTTTTCTCTGGAGGCAGGTCAAACGCTTTCGGGAGTGCAGAGAGGGACATGGGGAAGTAGCTAAGTGAATCGATAAACCTTACATTATCTACTTCAATTAGGATTGCTTTAGTCCCCCGAGAAGTGACGTTTGGTACAAATTTAGTTTCCTCTATCAAATACTTTAAGATAAACTGAAAGTCAAAGCCCTGTCCATTATGGGCGATCACACATACAGTCTTAAAAGTTTTCCTCACCTGCATGACATAGTCCATAAATTAATTGACAGGGTCTTCTTTAAATATATTTTGCCTTTCCGAACAAGTTTCACACTCATTTCCGTTGATACATTTAAAGCAGTACTGTTGGGACACACACAAGTTAACTTTATGAACTTTAGCTTCACTATCAGAAGGCAATTACTCATCTTGGCGAGTCTCTAAGTCAAAGAATATAAACAAGAAATCACGGTCCTTAGGGCTTTGCTTATCCACACGCATGAAACACTGGTGGTTAGCCGGTTTATAGTCTTTACAGGTGCTACAAAACACTTCACCACATACTTGGATTGACTTACGTTTAGTTGGAAAGACCATTTTGTGGCAATCATGGCAAAATTTAATAGATTTACAAACTTGTCCACGATGAGCTATCAAACACTGCTCGTTTTTAAAGTGGCGACCACAAAATCGGCAGCTAAGGCCACCATGTTCAAGCTTACATGGTGGGGAAATAGAATGACAGGCAGAGCATTTGTTAGAGGAACGATGGTCACCCTTCTTGTTGTAAGGGAAATGGCACGCTTCACAATAGTAATCACAAACAAAAGCAGCGGTAAGGCTGGTAATTACATTATAATGGCCATTGTGAAAAAGCAAGTTGATTTTATATTTGGCATCGTCAGTACCGCCCGAAAAGTATACATCACGGCCTTTAGAGTTGTAGTTATAAACAGTTATCCTGTACTTTTTAAGATGGGCCTGAAGCTTCTCAAGCTCAGGAATGCCTGCGCCTTCCTCTGGGATCTCTGCTCTCGCCTTTGCAATTAATTTTTTAGCTCTAAGTGTTTGTTTCAGCCCCTCATCCAGTCGAATAGCATAGGTCTGGGGATCATTCTTCGCATACGCTTTTGCCACTACCAAAGCCCTGGGAAGACACAAATTATCTTTGTTTTTTATAACAACAATTCCCAGCCTCAACTTACACTCTTCTTCGAAAGTGTTATAAAATCCAGGGCGTTTTCTACCACGGCCTACAGGCACGTTAACTCTCACCACATCAACTCTAAATGTATCAGTTGATTTAATAGTTTCAGAGTTTGATTGGACGATTCCTCCAAATACACTCCAGAGTACATCGCTGTTAACTTCAGAAGCCGGACGTGGAACAATATAAAACGACTCTTTTGTTTTCAAATTTATACTATCTAATGTAAAGCCTAGGTAATCACTAGGATGGCTTTCGGATTTTGCTCTCTCAACTATTTGAGCAAAACCTTGTCTAAGCCATTCAAATTCAGACGTTCCAGCTGGGGGGTTTGTAAACTTAAAAATAGTTTTAAGACCATACAACCTTAATTTTTTATGTACGTCCGGTCTTCGCTAATAAAATGGATTGGTTCAGCCATATTTTGAGAACCCATTTTAGAAGACGATTCCATTTTAATAAAAATACTAAGCTTATTATGAAGCAAAAAGGGATTTTAATAGTAAAAGTGAGGTCATGTTACCCGCACGTCTGTACAGTACCACGTCTGGAAAGACACTGAAGCAATAGAGCTGCTAACTCTGGTTTAATAGGACTCGTTTTAGTTTTACTAGTATATACTAGAGTAAAAGTGAGGTTATGCTACACAGGACTAGCACGTCTGAACAGTATCACGTCTGAAACCAAACTGAACCAATAAAGCTGGGGGTTCTGGTTTTATAGAGACTCACTAGGGACTCGCTCTGGATTTACTGATATTTAATTGAAGTGCAGTGTGAGGTTATGTTACACAAGACCCGCACGTCTGTACAGTACCACGTCTGGAAAGACACTGAAGCAATAGAGCTGCTAACTCTGGTTTAATAGGACTCACTAGGGACTCGTTTTAGTATTACTAGTATATACTAGGGTAAAAGTGAGGTTATGTTACGCGAGACTAGCACGTCTGTACAGTACCACGTCTGAAACCAAACTAAACCGATAGAGCCGATAGCTCAAGTTTTATAGAGGCTCACTAGAGACTCACTCTGAATTTACTGATATTTAATTGAAGTGCAGTGTGAGGTTATGTTACACAAGGCCCGCACGTCTGTACAGTACCACGTCTGGAAAGACACTGAAGCAATAGAACTGCTAACTCTGGTTTAATAGGACTCACTAGGGACTCGTTTTAGTTTTACTAGTATATACTAGAGTAAAAGTGAGTTTATGTTACGCAAGACTAGCACGTCTGTACAGTACCACGTCTGAAACTAAAACAATAAAGCTGGTAATGATAGCGACTCACTAAGGGCTCACTCAAGTTTTACTAGTATATTTGATAGAGTAAAAGTGAGGTTATGTTACGTAAGACCAGCACGCCTGAACAGTATCACGTCTGAAACTAAACCAATAAAGCTGGTGATTCTAGTTTTATAAAAGCTCACTAAGGGAACACAAGAGGCTCACTCTAGTTTTACTAATATATTTAATAGAGTAAAAGTGAGGTTATGTTACGCAAGACTAGCACGTCTGTACAGTACGACGTCTGAAACTAAAACAATAAAGATGACAACTATAACTTTATAGAAAATCACTAAAAGCTTACTCTGGTATTACTATTGTGTTTCTACAGTAAAAAGTACAGTAATGAATAAGGTTATATTACTCAGGACCAGCACGTCTGTACAGTAACACACCTAATACCAAACTAAACCGAAATACACCCCGTCGCAGCAGACCTGCGTACTCAGCGAATTTCCTAATTAGTAATATTAATTTTGACCAGATAAACCTGTAAACCAAATGTCATCACAAGCTCATAAATAGGGAAATAAATGTCAAGTCTCCTTATGATAAATAGAAACGAGTATGCAGGTATGCTGCCATGGGGAACACCAAAAGTAGGTTTTTAGCATAAAAACAATTTATTTTGACCATATAAAGCCATATACTAAGTTTCATCAATATCTGTCCATTGCTAAAAGATTTTGCTTATTCTCCATATGATTAACATGGGAAAAGAGTATGCAGGTTTGCTGCCATGATAAGCATAAAAACCAAGATTTTTTACCATAAATGGATGAATCTCAACAAAATGATGCTAAATACCAAGTTTCATCCAAAAATATTGGTTAACAAGTGAAATATTATCACATCATTATTCTCCATAAGATTAACATTGGAGCTTTAAAATACAATGTACTGTCTTTAGACTTTTTAATATCTCGGTAACCAATGGAGATAGAGCAAAGCTTCAAAATACTAAATTGTGTGTCTTTTTTAGCTAAATCCAATGGTCAAACAAAAATTAAAAAAAATTTAAAATTACATATGAAAAATGCAAAAAACCCATTTTTGGGGTACAAAACCCCCAAAAACTACCCCTTCCGGTAGGTCGATATGTCTGGTTTACGAACTCATCCGAATAAACGTAGGATTACACATCTCTACCAAATTTGGTGTCGATCGGACCTTTTTTACGAGAGTTATCGTGCCTAGGGACACATACATATATAAATATATACATATATATAAATATATACATATATATATATATATATATATAAATTTTAATGACTATTATTTTTGGTCTCTGGGCTCCTTAAAACGAAAAAGTAACATGGTCCCGGGCTTAGGTCTTACCATGAGACCTACGGTAATAGCTTATTCCCTATGGGAAATTCGCTAAAAGGTGGTAATTATAAAGACTCACTAATGGCTCACTCAAGTTTTACTAATACAGTAAAAGTAAGGTTATGTTACGCAGGGCCAACACGTCTGAACTGTATCACGTCTGAAACTGAAGCGATAGAGTTAATAACTCTGCTTTTACAGAGCCTCGCGATAGACTCACGCTGGTATTACTCTCACTAATATAATAATAGATAAATAATGCAAAAAACTATTACTAAATTCGTGAGAGTTCAACATATTATTTACACAACCATAGGACTCTCACTACTTAATTGTTGTGGAACCGCTATTTTGTCACTACTTAAAAACGATTGTAACATATATTTAGCCACTACTTCTAATGTAAAAACGGTTAAATTCAATAATGAAATATAAATTATAAGCCTGGTATACGTGCTCGGCGCGGCCCATTCGGGAACTAGGGGCGTTCCCAAAATAGAACATGCGGGCGGTGACGTGGCACGCGACCCCGCACTAGTGTGGGTGTCACCCGGCTGGGTGCTGCCATATTGGTACACACGCTGCACTCTCGCGGCGGAACCGCTGTGGGTAAAACGACGCTGCAGCGGAGAAATATCGAACTGCGTGGCCTGGGCCGGCACGTGCTGCACTCCAGCGGTAGAAATATCAAACTGCATGGGCCGTAACCGGGCAGCCAGGGCCAGCACATGCTGCACTCCAGCGGTAAAAATATCAAACTGCGTGGACCGTGTTCCAGAAATATCATAACACACATCAAGACGCACTTAGCTCAATAGTCTGGTGGACTAGTGGTTAGCGTTGTGGCGCACCAACTAGGAGGGCCGGGTTCAATTCCTCGGACCTCAATTTTACCAGCTGACAAAATTGGCGGGAACGTGGGCGCCACCATCTTGCCATGACATCACTGGAAAAAAGAAAAAAAACAAAAAACAGCTGCCATGACGTCACGGAAAAATTGGCGCGGACGCCGCCATCTTGGTGACGTCACAAAAAAAGACGCCACCATGACGTCACAAAAAAAAAAAAAACGCCGCCATCTTGAAAAAAAATTGGCGCGAACGTGGGCGCCGCCATTTTTTATCCTCATTCCTCGGGAACCCTACACCCATAAGAGCCCATGTTAGAACTCAACTCCACGGCCTAACTACTATAATGCATGGCCAATTTTAAAAAGTTATAACTATATGATTATCTTTACTTAAAATATCTGCTCAGTAACCAGCTGAGTTTATGATAAAAAATATACAGTAGAACATCTGCTTAATAACACGTGTAGCTCTAACAATCTTCTTCCCATTAGATTAACATTGGGACTTCAAGGTCCAATGGGGCGAAGCCCAGGTAACTTTTCATAATTCTGGTATTTTTCCTTGCGTCCTTGGACCTCAAGCTTTAAAATGAGCCATCATATATTACCCTATCTTTCTTCTAACTCGAGATATTTCGTGGGGACCGATTCGCTTACGGAATTATATATACAGGGTGAATCTCGTAAGGTGTCCTAAATGGATTACAGACAAACGCTTTGCCCTACATCCTTCAAACAAAATTATTTCCCACTAAATTGACCCCAAGGAATAATTTAAAAATATTTTTAACGTCGTATTAATACAGGGTGTACCAAAAACTGGGGGTCACAGGTTCGGATCTTGGAAATTTCAAATACAAACATATATCATATTATACATCATTAGAAAGGTCTATTTAATAGAAACATTTTGGTGGAATTAGAATTTGGTTATCTTTATTTGTTTCAAAATGGCGTCCATTTTTGTAGCCAAAATCAAAATTTACGGAATACCCTGTAATTCTTTTATTATTAATCATAAATGACTTCTGATTAAAAATACTTATTTGAAATAAACTAAGCTTTACAATGATATGCCACAAGATCACATTTATTTAAAAATTAAAATTTCAAAAAAATTTTATTTTTGAAAATGTTTACATAAACAAAACTCAAAAATTTCAAATGCTAACCCATGTCATTTTGTATATCATCTTGAAGCTCTCGTTGAACTGAGCAACTTTGTAATTTACACTAATGACGTATCTCTTTTGGTTTTGTAGTAATAGAGTAAAAATGTCATTTTCCCATATGATTTGCATGTTAATTAATCAGGACATGATAGTATGGCATTCCTTCTTCCATTGTTGCCATACCGTTAAATTAACATGCAAGTTATATGGGGAAATAATGTTTTTCCGTTATTACTACAAAACCAAAAGAGATACGGCATTAGTGTAAATTACAAAGTTGCTTAGTTCAACGAGAGCTTTAAGATGATATACAAAATGACATGGGTTAGCATTTGAAATTTTTGAGTTTTGTTTATGTAAACATTTTCAAAAATATTAAATTTTAGAAATTTTAGTTTTTAATTAAATGTGATCTTGTGGCATATCATTGTAAAGCTTAGCTTATTTCAAATAATTATTTTGAATCAGAAGTCGTTTATGATTAATAATAAAAGAATTACAGGGTATTCCGTAAATTTTTATTTTGGCTAAAAAAATTAACGCCATTTTGAAATGAATAAAGATAACTAAATTCTGTTTTCACCAAAATGTTTCTATTAAATAGACCTTTCTAATGATGTATAATATGACATATGTTTGAATTTGAAATTTCTAAGATTCGAACCTGTGACCTCCCGTTTTTGGTACACCCTGTATTTATACAATGTTAAAAATATTTTTAAGTTATTCCTTGGGGTCAATTTAGTGGGAAATAATTTTGTTTGAAGGTTGTAGGGCAAAGTGTTTGTCTGTAATCTATTTAGGACACCTTATGAGATTCACCCTGTATATATAGATGCAAAAAAAATTTAATTTGTCAAGTTTTAAAATAAGGATATTATCATAAATCGTTGTTTGATATTTCGACCCTTTTTATTTAGCTAAAAAAGTCGTTGAGGCTAACAATCAATGAGTAATTTTTTTGAACTTGTTTTTATTTATTGGCCAACTTTAATTAATTGATATGTAATTTACAACAACTGTAAGGATCAACATGTGATGGATCGACTGCCCATAACCCTCAATTACAGCAGTTTGATTAGAAAATGCCATAAACTTTGTTAAATTAATATTAAATTAACACTTTAATTCAATGCCCATTCATTTTAATGATTCGGGCTTTACGCTAGGTGGGAGAGTAGAGTTATTTGTATTCCTGCGGCAAATAGTTTTGCCAAACCCATTTACCAAGAGACTCCTCATGTTTTGTGGGGCAAGTTATATTTTACGAGAAAAGGTCTTCAAAATTTCACCATAGTGGTAAAACAATCTTGAGAGGAAGGATTCCGAAGATGAGATACAGGATGATTTTCCAGCACTTTTTGCATAATTTGCTTATAAGTTTACGGCTTTGGATGGCATTTTTCATGGTTATAAAAGTAGGCTAACAAAGAAATATTGTATATTGAAATTACTGCAAGCCTTAGAATTATATAAATTGCAACAGTTTATTTGAACTAAATATATATGTAGCAAACAGTAAATTCGTAACCCGATGCAATGTGACATTTAGTCATTACAATGAAACAGGCACGTCTAAACCAGCGTGCTTTGGTTGTTCCTCCACAAACAAACCTTTTACCGGTCTCGTGTGAGATGTGGGACAGGACAGGAATGGGAGTGGGCCAGTAGCAGAGACAAGGGACAGACGGACATGACATGTTCTTTGTCAGCTCTCGTGCCCCTCCAGGCCGTACTCCGCGAATGTGTTTCCGAATTACACCACTTCCTACGTACCCACAGCCTTATACAACATTTTAACAAGAATTCGCTGCTTTCTAAATTAATTAACAACGCAAAAAACGTCATATTGCAGTAACTAACTATTTATCACAATGAATTGTTATACCTACACAAATAACGTTATTTTAACCAATAACAGTCGTTCAGGGTTTGCATTACTTTTATTTATTATTTGTTGTCATAAAAACGCTTACTTTCAGACTCAAACAGTTTTTCGTATATACGATGACAAACACAGAGCAAAAAGAAACAGCTAAACAATTCGAATAAATCTTTTCTAGGACACGGCGATTTATCATTTGCATAAATACATTTAAGATGATGAAACTTTTTCACGATTACGGGAGTGGGATTACAGTTGGAGCTTGCATTTATTTTATCCCATGAATATTGTAGAGTACTTTTAATTCTCAAAATATTTTAAATAAAGAGTACTGCAAAATTTCGACTAAATATTTGTTTTCAATAATAATACTGGCAGTTAATAATAAATAAAACTACTTTGGTCAATATGGGTATTTTCTAAGCTCTGTTAACAGCTAATTCTTCTTGCTGCTATAGAAAAAAAAAAAAAACTCTTTGGTTACATTTTAAAAATTGCAGTGGGTTTGTATAGTGTTGTAAAATGGAATGAGCAATCCTTAGGACAGGGATGGAATCGGTGATATAAAAATAAGAATTATTATATTTGAGATGGAAAATAAGGGAGAAGCATATTGTGGAATATGTATGATATGAAGAATGACTGATTATCTACTGTTGATTATGAAGAATAGGAACATTTTATCATCCTAACCTGTGGATTGAACTGGAATAATGCATAATGAATCAATTATGCCAGTTAAGTGAATTATATGAAGATTATCTGACATTTTATACAATATTAATTTATTAATAATTTATTATAATTTAATTTAATTAATTTAATTTAATAATTAATTAATTTATTATAATTTATTATTGTATTTATTGTATAACATTGTATAATATTATTTATACAATTAATAAAGTACAATAATCTATAAGACCTGCTGAGATAATTGATATGAAACATAAACAATTTGCTTTGGTTGTTCATATAAATTGTAAAAATCACTATTAAAATCCGGTAGGGATTGCACATAACCGTTTCGCAGTTTCACTACCAATATCGTAACAATTTAATCGCAAAATGTTTATATTCCAATCAAATCAGAACAGCTCGAAAGTAGAGTCAGGCTTCGTTACAATTTTAACAAGTATAAAAAATATTTTACATATTTTATTTGATATTGTTTGGCGTGTATCACAAATAAGAGGGACTACAAGAAAAAACATTTCTGTAATTAAATTTGTAAGAAATTGAATTTGTTAAAACGAGGTTACAACTTTGTTGCTAGCACGCAGCAGTGTTGTTAACAACACAGCCCCTGTAGTTGGAGACAAGACAAAGTTTTTCAATTAAAGCAGTACAAAGACAATTACCTGCTCGTTGAACTTTTTATATGAACATATCCTATATATCAAATCCAATTTAACCTTACATTGTACTAATGGTGGAAACAATAAAATACAAAACATGGGAGGTGACGTGGGAAAATCATCATGAGGTTGGTTTTACATTGTTTACGAGAATAGTACGCGCTATGAAACTCATTTTACCACCGTTAAAATAATAAATTACACATGAATTGTTATTGTTTTTATTTTAGCATTCTACTTCCCATGTCGTATGTCTGCATTTAAATAATTTTTATTTAAATTAAATATGAGCATATATGACGATTTATCAAATATTGGAGTAATTTTCAAACTCAAACAAAATAGTTCATAACTGCAAAGTACGTGTTCTTTTATTTAAATAACATCATAACTCAAATGCTTGTCCCTACAACATCTAAAGAAATGTTTATAAAATTAATCTTTACAATTTTTGCACTCTGAAGCCGCGTTTACACTGGAGTTGCAGACATTTGTCTGCAATTTTTTGTCTGCAACATTTTGTTGTCGACTTTTTGTTGCACCACTGCAACTTTTATCGGCAACAGAAAGGCAACACTCGTCCAGTCAGTCAAGTTCATCACTGCTTTGTTGAAGTTAAATGATTCAGCTACTGTATTTCATTCTAAACAGTATTTTTTTTTTCTTGTCTTTGTATTCAGGCAACGTTGGGTTCAACAGAACGGGCCTTTCTTGATATAGCTCAATTAATTATACAATTTTTGATCCCTTGACCAATCCATATTAACTACAACTAGGGACAGTTTCAATACTCAGACAATAACAACTCAAGTGACACTGGCACACGGCATACAAACGACACTAGCGTATAGCCATTGAACTGTATAAGCATAGTAGTGTAGTAAAAAATTAAGCCAAAATATGGCTGGAAAAATTTGGACATAAAATTTTCGCTGAAGTGTGTTTTATGCCATCCCCTGACCCCCCCAGAGAAGTCCCCTGAAATCCCCAGTGATGGGCAACATGCCTAAAATGATGGGATGGCCCACGTGTAGTCAGAAATAAATCTTTCGTCGATCAATGGGTTTATGTACATCACATTAAAGCCCTTAAGTAGTAGAATTTAATGCCGCAAACCCCATCTCAAAAGGTTGCCTGAGTCGAAAACGGCAGCCTGTCAAACTTTGAATAGGTAGTAATTAAATTTTAACGCTTAAAATGTAATAATTTTTTAAATACTTGACCTTTTGAGGTGCGGTTTGTGGCAAACGTTTGCTTTTCCAATTACCTTTGAAAATGCGGATAGCTTATCATGTGTCTATCATATTACCCTTGAACCATCATCTGCATAAACGTCCCAAAGGGGAAGTTTAGAAAAAAAGATTTTCTTAGTCCATAGCCATGCTATACATAATTTTAAAGGTCTTAGTAAGGAGAGTAGCCGAAAACCAGACATCAAAAGGTTAAATATGTCGGAAGTTATTGCATTTCAAAGTTTTGATAGTATTATTTTATTCTAAACTTTGAACGCCTGCCATTTTACTCCCGACGGTTATATTGAGGTCGGGTTTAGGGCATTGTATTCTACATTTTAAGACCTTTAATTATATATATACACCTTCTGGAATGTATTTAAATTTAGTATGCTTAATATCAAATTTTAATGTAACTCATTATGGGCCAACGCACCTCATTTTTAAGCGTGATCCCTACATGGGATTTCTGGGGACTTTTCGGAGGAAGGTCGGGGGATGCCATAGAACACATTTCAAAAGAAATTGGCTCTCAAAAAATTATTTCATTTTTCCCGTCTAATTTTACTACACTATGTTGAGCTATACTGAATGCGGCATCACCAGCGCCAGGACAGTCACGTGGTACTGATGGCAGGTGGAGCGGGGGGCTGAGGGGATGTCTGCAACTTTTGTTGCACCGTAATTTGTCACTGCAACCTTTGTCGACAACACTTGTTGCCAACATTTGTTGCAATTCTTTGATCTTTACCGACTCTCAGTGGAAAACAAAATTTTAGTAGCCAACACCCCAAATCTGTCTGCAACTTGAAATGTTGCAGACAAAATTAGAGCCGTTTTCATCTACGCAACAAAAATCGGCAACTTTTTGTTGCCAACACGTGTCTGCAACTCCAGTGTAAACGCGGCTTGACAATTTAAGTATTGTAACAAAAAGCAACAAGGTTGTGGGGGTTTAAAAACGCGTCGCGCTGAAGTACAAGTAATCCGTGCTGATACGACGGAATCAGTGACGTCATCAACGATGTATCGCACAGTAGTGGTGGTGGGATGGTCAGGGGGAGGAGTGGGAGGGGGTGGTGGGGGAGGAGTGCGTCAGCATCTCGAGTGTGCAGACGTAGACAACGCACTGAGTACACTGCATATCGCCTACTATCTCGTGAAGCCATGCAAGGTAGCATCTGGGAGATTCGAAGTAGTGTGTTTTGGTTACTTCTGCGCCGGAAGTCGTGCCATCTGCCCGAGCAGCTGCTCGAGCAGATGGCGTCAGATGCTGGGGTGCAGATGGCGAGAGCATATGCCCTGAATTTGAAGTAGAATTGGGCATGAATTAAGAGTTAATTTAAAACTGAAATTTAACAGTTATAACTGGGGCTTGGAAAGTATGTCAAGGTCATCCAGAGTAAGTTTTAAAAAAGCCTATCCAACTATCACCAGAAATAGTTGAAAGTTGAACTAGTTGGTGATAGTGGGATAATTCATTCGTGCCATGGGAGAGGTGTTTATTGTTTGAAAGTTGGCGATCGAATGAGAAGCGCCGCCTAGGGAGAGGGTTTATAAAATGGCAACCTTCCCCCACCACCCCTTCCCCCACTCCTTTAGACCAATAACCGGTTGCCGACTCTATGTGGTGAAACTGAATTAAACATGGCGGCCGCCATGGATAATTCTAACCTCAAACCTTAGCTCAGCTGAAGAGAATAGAGGAGCATGAAGTAGGAATTGTGGTGACAGCGCTTATATGAGGAATAGTAGGGGTAAAATAAAAAAACTTGTTGAACACAGTCGATAGGTGTAACAAGTTCAAAGTTGTTGAATTGTAACATAGAATGCAAAATGTTGTAAATAACACTATCATCAACATTAACCTGCGAAGTCTTTGAAGAGTATAATGGGTTAAAACTGTACTTCTTCCTAACTCTATTTAAATTAGTTCTACACTTTGAAATTGAAGGTTTAGAAGTACTTTGTAATATGTGTTGTGTTCGCAAAAGCTTTAATTTTAAACATTGTGCAGTCATCATAACCGATGTGTTAAGTTCAGAAGTTAAAAGAAGACTGAGATATAAAATGAAGTGTAAAAGAAATTGAAACAGAAAGCCAGAGTAGTAATTTTATAGGTTAGAATTTACGAAGGCTATTCCATGGATAATTCTAACCTCAAACCTAGTAAGTGAAGTAGTCATAACATAAAACTAACGAGAGATGATGACCGAGCGGATGCGAGGCAATGAATGTTTGTAGCGCGATAAACTACCCACCTTTATAGAGGCAATAACTCCAGCCAGATGGCGGCAGATGGCAAGCAAATGACTGGTTGACCGACTTTCACCTGAGTAGTAAGAGAAGTAGGGTTCTGTGTCTATCCCTACTCCTTGGGGTCAATGACCGACCGGAAAGGTCAATGACCTCCCCCCCCCTCCCCCCCGAAAAAATGGAGCCCCCCCCCTCCCCCTTCCCCCACTCCTCCAGGTCAATGGCCGGTCACCACCGGTTGTTGACTTTATGTGGTGAAACCAGACTAAATATGGCAGCTGCCATGGATAATTCTAACCTCAAACCTGCTGCGCATGCAACGAGTTCTCCGGATAGGAATGAGTCTATGCTATGCGCATGCGCCTAGTCCTGTATTACTCACTTTAGCGCTACTGCACATGGATAATTCTAACCTCAAACCTTGGTTTTGTGTTGTTGCGCATGCGCCGCTTCCCACTCCTTTACCTTCCTTTTACACCGCTGTGAATTGGACTGGATTGAACACTGTACTGGAGTGAAACAACTTCCCCCACTCCTTGAAAACCCGAGGAGCGATAGGAGCTATATCTTTGCTTCAGTCGCCAACAAACTTTCATAGCGAAAGGTTGTTGGCGACTCAGCAAGAGGTTTCAAATATATAGTAGGCCTATATATATTTGAACTTCTTATACTACGTTGCGTTTTTTAATGCAATGTGGTATGTGTGTGTGTGTGTTTAGTTGTAAGTTGTATTTAATTTAAGAAATAATTTGCGCATTGCGATGTTAGTTATAAGTTGGGTTTAGCATTAAGGTGTATTAATTTTAAGAGGTGTTTAGCATTAAGGTGTATTAATTTTAAGAATAATGATGGTATTTGGTTGTGTTGAATTATTTGGTTTTTAATAATGATGTGTTGTTAGTTTTAAGTGTTGATATTAATAATTTATGTTGTTGTTTTGCCTTTCAGCTAGATGTTAGGGGGTAGATTAACTGTAAATTCAGAAGTTCAGTTGAACTTCACTTAGAAGGGGTGGGACATCCGCAAATTGCGGACTAGGTTTTTTGCATTTTGTTTAGGAATATAATGGGTGGGATTAGTTTGGGTGGGTGTTAGAGTTGCGTTTCTGCATTAGCTGTTCCAGTTTCCCTGAAATTAATGGTTACGCTTTGATGCGGACGGGACGTTACGCTTTGATGCGGACGGACCAGGGCCTCCCTGCTGTTCCAGTTTCCCTGAAATTAATGGTTACGCTTTGATGCGGACGGGACGTTACGCTTTGATGCGGACGGCCCAGGGACCTCCCTTGCAGAACGTAACTAGTGGGTTGGGAGTGGGAACCGCTAGGCAAACAGGGTGGTGGGAACAGTATTACTGTTCCCATCACCTTGGATCATTATAAATCTTGAATGACCTTGACCCACTTTCGGAAGGGTCAATGACCCCCCCCCCCCGAAAAAATGGAGTTGATTCCCCCCCCTCCCCCCCCCCCTCACCCCTCCCCCCCCCCGAAAAAATGGAGTCGATTCCCCCCCCTTCCCCCACTCCTACCCCCACTCCTTCCCCCACTACGGGTGAATGACCGGTCATGACCTGAAAAATTAAAATGGCTATAACTTGATAACGGATTGACGGATTTGGACAAGCGATACATCATTGAAAAGGTCTATGTAAGACAAACATTTTGGTAAAAGAAGAATTTGGTTATCTTATTTTAGTCAAAAGTTATGCGAATTATTTTAAATAAATACCTTCTCTTTCCCCTTTTCCCCCACCTCCCAGGTCAATAATCAGTCTCGGCCAGCTGCTACCCCTCTCATTTGCATATTGTTATAAAAGACGCACCGACTGCGGCTAACATTTCATTCTGATTCCAGACGTTACGCTGCGAACTTGGAGCCACAACCATGTTATCTCTGCCAACTACAACTTCTACTTTAACTTCTACTTTGACTTCTATTTCTACTACGGCTGTTCCTGCACCTAAGAAAACTCTTTGCCTCAAAAACCTTCCTGATTGCTACAAGAATCGACTTGCATCTCAACCTTCAACTTCTGGAGCTATTCTTCCGCCAACTAACACTTCTAGACTTCGTAGTATTTTTTCACCGCCTTCGCCTTCAAAGGACTCCGCACCACCATCAACTACTATGCCGCCACCGCAGAAGCCAGTTCACCACCATCCTAATACCCCTTCCGTTGAAACCATTGTTCATCGTCTTAGCACACCCATTATCCCACTATCACCATTGCCTCCTACCCCACCACTTAGTACACCTGAAGATCATACCTATCACAAAACTGAATCCTCTCAACCTGCTACTAAATCATCTCCTAAATCAGCTCCTAAACCAGCTTCTAAACCAGCTCCTAAACTTACTCCTAAACCTACTCCTAAACCCGCTCCTTCAGAGCAATTTCAATTATTACAAGAACAGCGTCGTAGGGCATTTAGCCGTCCCACTACTTGCCCTGAAATGCTTACTAGGGGAATTAAGAAAGGATCACCTTGTGGGAGGAAATGTGTAAAAAACGAAAGTTTTTGCCGTGTACATGTCGTAAAACACATTTCTGAACTACAAGTGACAGAAACCCCCACTGTTGAATACCAATCCAAAATTATTGGTGTGAAAGGAAATAGGCTTAAGAGAGGTTGTGTCTATTTTTTTGAAAGTGTTATTGACAACGAACACATTTTGGCAACTTGTAACGGCGTAAGATATAATATTAAAGTGATTGAATCCTTGCGCAAAGAGAAATCCGTTTATGAGTTAGACTCTAAAGACTATCTCCTCAGACACAAACTGGATGGTATTACAAGGTGGGGGCGTAGCAAGTAAATTCACATAGCTTTTCCAAATTATTGCTTAAAAAAATACTGGGGGAGAAACACAACGCGTTATAGCGTTGTGTTTCTCCCCCATTATTTTTTAACACTCTAAGTCTCGTGACCTACTAACCTACTTCCATCCAAGTAGTAAGAAAAGTACTTCCCCCACTCCTTTGGGTCGATGACTGGTCATGGTCAGCACCTACCCCTCATTTGCATACTATTATAAAAGCGGAGCGAGCGTTGGTCACCCCTTCATTTTTCTTCTACACGCCGCTCTTGTCGTTTCGTCTCTGCTGTTTACAATATTTCTTGCTTCAAAATGCCTCCTCATCTGAATGAAAATTTTAATTTTTCTGAAATTTCTGATGTTTTTGAACAATCTGAAGACACTTTAAGTAACGACAGTGAAAGTGAAGATGATGAGGACGATGATGATTATACTGTTGAACTTAGTGAAGAACGTAAAGTCATAGCAATTGATCCACAATTTCCATTTGATACAATAGAAAAGTTTATGGCTGAAGCTAATAAATGGTTGGACTCAGGATGTTATGTACGAATTGACTCTTTTATATTGTATGGTGATAGTCATTCTTTCCTTGTCACACCAAATGACAGAGAGCGCATGTTGCAGTGGGCACAATCTATGATGGAGTGCTACGAACAAGGTGTGGACACTGGCGGCTATTTTCTTGCACAACTAGTGTAATAACAAATTACCCTTCCCCCACGTAGTGAAGAAGAAAAAGAAATATTAGGAATCTAATTATAATACTTCCTTCCACATATAAAGAAGAAGGGGAAAGGAGTGGGGATTATAAAGTGGTGGGGGAATGTGTATAAATGCAGGTTGTTTCAAGAGACTTTTATTATTATTGTGGCTTTAGCAGAAACAACATGGAGTTTAAATCTTCAGCAAAAATAAGGAATAATATAATAAAGAAAGAAATTCGCAAGAAAGAAAAGATTGAACTTATAAAATTACAACTTATAATACCTTCCATTGAAATTGGATGTAGCAAACTAAAGACTTTGGTGAAAACTAACGAATATTTGTTACAATTGCTAAAAACAATCGAAGAGTTGAAGAGAAAGAATGGACATTCTACATAGTAAAATTTGAACATTTTAATATAAATAAGTAAACTGAAAAAAGTAGATGTAGAATAGAGAGCGAGGAATAGATCACTTTGTGGTAATGGACTAACATGCCACTTAGTGCTCTATTCCTCGTTCTCGCGTTAAATTGGATTACCTTGACCTATTTGTTTGACTGTTAGAATTTGGTTAACACTGTTGAATTTCAGTTTTGAACTAATGTTTATTTTTATTCAACTGTTAGAGTTTTTTAACACTGTCGAATTTTAGTTTTGAACTAACTTTTAATTTATGCGAATTTTCAGTTCAACTCTAGTTAATTTATGCGCAAATTTAGTTCAACCAAGTGCCTGTGCTCTAGCCATTTCCACTCCAACATTTGTTCTTTTAACATCTGTCCCATAACATCTGTCCTAACAGATGTTAAAAGAAAGTTTGTTAAAGTTTGAATATAAAGAAGTATATACTAAAACTCCAATGGGAATAAAGAACACGAATGAACAATAAGTTTGTAGAAGGTTAATATTTTGTTGAAAATGTTTGATTTCCTAGGATAGTGAAGAGGATGAAATAGTGGTGGGGGAACCATTATAATAGGAGGAACGTGAGAGCCCACTTCATTTCTTGGTGAAATTTCGAAGAGTAAACATCTCAACATGTATCGTTGCGATAAATGTTCGGAATCGTTTCACGATGAAATTCTATTAGACTGTCATAAAGAACTAATTCACAACAACCCAGAAGAAAAACAAGAACAACAAGAACAACAAGAAGAACAAGAACAACAAGAAGAACAAGAAGAACAAGAAGAACAATATGAAATAACAGCAACATCTTCAACTACTTTACCAAATCTACAAGTATTTGCATTACCTGGTAAAGTAGTAATGCATCATAAGATTCAAAATGAAAACTTGAAGCTAGAAGAATTTATTAGAGAAGCAAAACCAATTGTAAGTAAAACTTTAAAAGAAGAATTAAAAAGATTGAACTTTCTTAAATTTGGTTTACTACTAGAAGCTATGTTTATAAATGTACAAGAAGAATTATCACCAAGAGGATTCATAACAAAAAACCGAACCATTATGGAAAGTTCAAACATTGATTCAATAGTAGAGAACTGTATAGAAGAAATATTAACAAAAATTCAGGAACACGAAGGAAGAGGATCCGGATGGAGTCTTACAAGTATTGAAGTATTAGATATAAGAGCTCACAAACATGGATATGGACTAATGGGATCAAGTTACATTCCTCTGCCAAAAAGAATTGAAGATACAAAATCTTGTATTAATGTTAAAAATGAAGACAATGAATGTTTTCGTTATGCAATGACAACTAAATTTGTACCACATCATGTGAATAGACCTGACCAAGAATATGAAAATCAAAGATTTAGATACAATTTTCAAGGAATCACTTATCCTGTATCACTGAAAGATATATCAAAATTTGAGAAGAAAAATCCCGGTACGTCTATCAATGTTTTTGCATTAGATAGTTCAAACAAAGTGTATCCTTTACGTATTGCAAAAGAAGAGCTACCAGATCATACGGATTTACTACTACTAACGCGAGGAGATGTGTCTCACTATGTGTACATAAAGCAATTTGATCGTCTTGTTAACAAGCAACTTTCAAAAAATAGAAACAAAAAGATAATTTGCAAGAGATGTTTTAATTTTCAACGAGAAGGAAGAGAAGGAAGAGAATGGTTACAAGAGCACAAAAGACTATGTAACAATAATTATGAAGCAAAGATTAATTTACCTGCGGAAAACAGAGCATTCGTTAAATTTGAAAAGGTTCATCATCAATACCGTATCCCTATAGTTGTATATGCGGACTTTGAATCAACACTAATTCCTATAGAAGATGAAAATTGTGAAGCTAGAAAAAGTGTCAAATATCAAATGCACAAACCAAATAGTTTTTGTTTAATGGTTAAATCAACATTATCAGAAGAACATTTAAACAGATATGGATTAACTTCAGAACCTCTAGTATATCGTGGTAAAAATGTAGAAAAAATATTTCTTGATCACTTATATTCAATAGCTGGAAATGCACAAAGATTATATACAAATATTGTACCAATGAAACCGATGGAGGAAGAAGAAGAAATTCAACATGAAAATGCAACTCTATGTTTCTTATGCAAAAATGATTTTACTATTGAGAATTATAAAGTTAAAGATCACGATCACCTCACAGGTTATTACAGGGGTGCTGCTTGTAATAAATGCAACTTGAGCTATCGTTTACCACTATTTATTCCTGTGGTTCTGCATAACCTCAGTGGGTACGATGCTCATTTTATAATACCTGAACTAGGAAGAGACGATGGTAAAATCGATGTGTTAGCTGAAACTTCAGAGAAGTTTATAAGTTTTTCCAAAGAAGTTGGAAACATAAAACTAAGATTCTTGGACTCCTACAGATTTATGCCGTCGAGTTTGTCCAAACTTTCAGAAAATTTAAGGAAACAAGATTTCATCGAAACAAAGAAGATTGTAAATAACGACAAACTGGATTTGGTACTTCGGAAAGGTGTGTTTCCATATGATTACATAGACAGTTTAGAAAGATTTAATGAAACATCACTTCCGGCTAAAGAAGAATTCAAAAGTAAACTTTATGACATGGACATATCTCAAGAGGACTATGATCATGCATGTAAAGTATGGAACGATTTAGGATTTAGAACATTGGGAGAATATTCAGATTTTTATGTTAAATTGGATGTAACTTTACTATGTGATATAATGGAAGAATTTAGAAATACATGTTTTGCGGCATATGGATTGGACCCTCTTCATTCGTACACTTCACCTGGATTAGCATGGCAAGCTATGTTGAAAGAAACAAATTGTAAAATACAACTTCTTACTGATATAGATATGGTTATGATGTTAGAGTCAGGAGTTCGAGGGGGATTGACGCAAAGCGTTACACGACATTTCAAGGCGAACAACAAGTATCTGCCCGATTATGATGTATCAAAACCAACAACATTCCTGGGTTATTTTGATGCAAATAACTTATACGGATGGGCAATGTCGAATCCCCTTCCATATGATAATTTTAAATGGATAGATCCAGAATCGATTGGAAACATAATGGATATACCGAAGCATGGTGAAACTGGTTACATTTTTGATGTTAATTTTGAATATCCTGAACATCTTCATGATCAACATTATGATTTACCACTTCTTCCGAAGACTGAAATTTCCCCTACTGGAAGATGGCCAAAATTAATGATGACTTTAACCGACAAGTCTCGATATGTTGGACACTACTGGATGATACAACAAGCTTTAGACTTAGGATTGAGAATTACAAAAATTAATCGAGTACTACAATTTTCTCAATCTTGTTGGTTAAAACCTTACATCGACAACAACACAAGAAGAAGAGCCACCGCTACATCAAGTTTTCAAAAAGATTTTTTCAAATTAATGAATAACGCAATATTTGGCAAGACTTTGGAAAACAAAAGGAAACATAAGGATATCAAATTGGTAACTGATCCAGTAAAATTACAGAAATTGGTGCAACAACCAAACTTTGGTTCATCTATAATTATTAATGAAAATCTAGTTGTTATTTCCATGAACAAGAAGTCAGTTACAATGGATCGTCCTTTGTATCTTGGAATGTCAATCTTGGATATTTCAAAAACACATATGTACGAGTTTCATTATAAGAAGATGGTTAACTATTATGGAAGAGAGAACATTGGTATTGCATATATGGACACGGATGCACTAATTTACTGGATTAAAACAAATGATATGTATGAAGATCTACGCACCTTTATATATAAAGATGATTTCGACTTTTCCGATTATCCTAAGGATCATCCAAATTACGACTATGACAGAAATAAGAAAGTATTGGGAAAATTTAAAGATGAAACAAATGGTGTGCCGATGATGGAAATTGTAGCATTAATGTCCAAACTGTATTCATTTCAACTGTACATAAACGAGAGGAACGAACATCAAGTCACGAAGAAGGCCAAAGGAATAAAAACTTCTTTCCTGAAGAAGAACGTACAGTTTGAACATTATAAAAGATGTTTGTTTGAAAATGTTGAAACAACTGCAACGTTCAACACTATTAGAAGTTATAATCATCAACTTTTTAGTGTCAAACAAACAAAGTGGGCATTAAGCTACAAAGATGACAAGCGTCATATTTTAGAAGATAAAATTAATACTTTACCATTCGGCCACTACTCTCTAAACCCTATCGACCAGTAAACCTATTCTTCGTCCTCTACCTTCTTCCTTTTTCCTTTCCGTAAAGAAGAGGGGACATGGCAAGCCCAATGCCATGTTCCCTCTTTTTTACACTAATATGAAATGGCCTTGACCTATATTCAAACTATATAAATGAGAATAAACTATTCTATGGATCAGTATTTTTACATGCAGTGTACAAGCAACATCTGAAGATGGAAAGTGTGAAGGACAAGATTGTAAATGAACTACATAAACCAGCAAGAAGAAGATTTCCAAGAAGAAGTACAATCATTAAAGGAATGAATGATCTTTATCAAGCTGATCTCATTGAAATGATACCGCACAGTAAATTAAATAAAGGATTTAAATATATTTTAACAATTATAGACTGTTTTACTAAAATAGCTGACGCTTTACCAATGAAGGATAAGACTGGTAAAAGTGTTACAAAAGCTATGGAAACCACAATACAAAGAAATAAATTTAAAATTAAACATCTACAGACCGATGATGGAAAAGAATATTTTAATAAAGACTTTGGAGCTTTGATGAAGAAATATCAAATAAATCATTATTCTACAAATTCTGAAGTTAAAGCTTCAATAATTGAAAGATTCAATAGAACATTAAAAGGTGCGATGTATAAACAATTTTCAAAAAGAGGATCATACGTGTGGTATGACATATTACCACAACTTATAAAAGAGTATAACAACAAATATCATCGTACCATTGGAATGAAACCTATCCAGGTAAATAGTGCTAATGCCAAAATTGTATTACAACGCATTAAAAATAATACAACACCGAAATTGGAAAAATTGCAACCAAAGAAGTTCAAGGTCAACGATAAAGTTCGTATAAGCAAATACAAAGGTGTATTTAGTAAAAGATATCTACCAAATTGGACTAATGAAGTATTTACAATTTATAAAGTGCAACCAACTATACCTGAAACCTATTTATTAAAGGATAACAAGGGTGAATTACTTCAAGGTGGATTTTACGGACACGAATTGTTGAAATCAACAGTCGGTGATGTATATCTTGTCGAGAAGATTTTACAAAGGAAAAAGGATATGGTTAAAGTCCGGTGGTTAGGGTTTGATAAAAGTGAAGACTCTTGGATTCCTTCAAAAGACTTAGTATAGTTGTTTAATAGCTCATTGTGTGTTTAACCTTTATACAAGATGGAGATTGTACAACAAAAAGACCGATTTAATATCAATAACATTGATGAATTGACAGTTGACAATGATAAGTTAAATCATGGAAAACATGGTGAATTACTACCAAATACGATAAGATGTCTAATAACTGGTCCTTCAAATTGTGGAAAAACTAATGTTGTTTTTAACCTTATAACTAATCCTAAAGGATTGCGTTTTAATAATATATACATTTTTTCAAAATCATTGCAACAACCAAAATATCAATTATTGGATAAAGTACTTGCAAGTGTACCTGAAGTGAATTTTTACAAGTTTAATGCCAGTGAAACAATTATGCAACCAAATGAAGCAAAACCATTTTCTATTTTTATATTTGACGATGTTTCTTGTGAAAATCATGACACAATAAGGAATTATTTTGCTATGGGAAGACATCATAATATTGATAGCATTTATATTGGTCAAACATACAGTAAAATTCCAAAACAACTTATAAGAGACAATGCAAATATGTTGATCATCTTCAAGCAAGATGAAACAAATTTAAAGCATATATATAATGATCATGTAAATGCGGATATGCCATTTGAAAAATTTAAAGAGATGTGTGGCAAAGCATGGAATGAGAAATATAGCTTTCTCGTTATTATGAAGGAAGAAGATATTAAAAATGGTAGATATCGTATAGGGTTGGATAAATTTGTATTTATGCGTTGAACTACCGATGCTACATCTAGTTACACGTTGAACTTCACAGTGTAAACATGGTGAATCAAGAAAAACTATTGAAAGAAATAAAATCACTCAGTGATTCTATTAGGATGAAGAATCGTGCATTGAGGATGGGTTTAAGTGAAAGAGAAGAATTTCTAGAGACTACATTTAAACCTATTACGGAACCTTTAAAACAGATATCGGAAACTATTGGTAAACCTCGTTATGAAGGAGATGTTTTACTACCAGTTTCTAAACAAGAAGTACAAGCATTAAAAAAAGAAGAAGATGATGATTCATATACAAGTGCTAGTGAGCAAGAAGAAACAAAAGAAGAAGAACCAATTGTTGAAAAGGAAGAAGAACAGCCAATACCTGAAGCTGAACAATCTATTCCAAATTTAACTCAATTGAGTAGCGATATATTACAACATGGACCTCTTGGAAGAAAATATATAATGAAAATGCTACATGACATGAAATCAAACCCGAATTTGAGTAGATCACACGTATACGGAGCAAGAATTGATGGGAATGAATTGAAGATTGGCGATTCAAAGCTTGAAATAACACAAGACGATTACATCATTATTGGTGAGCATAGATATAAAGGAACAAAAGGATTATATGAATTAATTTTTAAAAACATACCACTAAGATATTCATCCAAAGATTTAAGTGTTTTTAAGGAGATTCTACAAAATACTAACGCTCATAAAAGAAACTACTCAAAGGATGCAATGATTAATCGTTCACGTGCAACAAAATATAACATCGTTATAAAAAAGTTGTTTCCTCCACGAAAATTGCCAACATTACGTACTGCACCAGCGGTGAGACAACCACTGAAAAGAAAATCTTTATCACTTATGGATTTATCACTTCTTGAACAACATGGTAAAAAGAGTAAAGGAGATACTTCAACATCTGGTAAAGGATTGATGAAAAATCTATACAATACAAATGTGATTTACTGAAACGATATCAATAAATTGGTTGATAGAATGAGACTATTGCATGAAGCCATGGAAGCTGGTCATACAGGTTTAAATAATGAATGGGTAGCTCTGATTGACGAACTCAGGAATCGCGGCATAATTGTATAATTTCCCGCGGATATATAAGAGTTGCAGGCATATAATGTGTCAGTTCTAACATGAGCGTCGACAAGTTCGGACGCTACTCCGCGTTAGGAGTGCAAGTTGGAGAAAACAGAAAAAGAAGTGGATTACCGCAAACACCCGAAGGTGACTATAACATAAATAATAAACGTTTAAAGTTTGTTAAAGATCCAGAAGAAGATGGAGATGCAACAAATTTAAAAACAGTAAAGGAGGAAACATCTACAAGTTTAAAACTTGACAACAACCAACTGTATGATGCAAAATCTCACAGGGTTATTAATGTTGCAAAACCAGTCAACAATGGAGATGTTGTTAATAAAGGCTATTTGTTATCTGCGATGGATTACGCTTTACTGTTGCAAAAGACTAAAAGTGGAAAAATGTACAATGCTTTAAATTATAAAATAACTAATGTGGCAGACCCAACCGATGATACAGATACAATCAATAAGCGTTATTTGCACTCTGTAATACCAGAAAAGAAAAAGGATGGATTTTCCTTTTATAAATATACTATAAACGATATTGGATATCCTAAAGAAGAAAGTGATGGTGTTAATATAAAATATATTAAAGATAATTGTATTTTATATAATGATGCTGTTATTGATTGTCATGGAAAAGTGTTGTCCAATCTGAAAGATGGTTCAACTCCATCGGATGCTGCTACCGTGAAACAAATGAATGAAAGCTTAAAAAAAGAAACATCCACTTTTGTTAAACAAAATCAAGTAGTGTCAAAGAAAGGTGATGAGTTTATGCAAGGAAGTGAAAAGTTTACCTTACTACAACTACAAAATGACAAGTGGGATGGAAAAAATAAAAAATTGTCAAATATAAATTTAGGCACGGAAGAACATGATGCTGTTATTTTAAAACAAGTACCACAACTATCAGCTACTGGTGTTAACTTTATATGTGGAGGCAGACGATTAACCGAAGTTAAATCTGGTAAAGATGATCAGGATTGTGTTGTTGTAAAACAAACTATAGTTAGAGATAAAATAAATAACGTATATGATGGAAAAAATAGAAAAATATCTAACATATCGGCAGGAATAGCTCCGAATGATGTTGCTACTATTAATCAAGTTATAGCAACCTCTAATGACGATCCATCTGTGTATACATGTAATGGTAAACGTATCACAGATCTTGAGAATCCTACAGATTACAAAGATGCTACTAATGTGGAGTATGTAATGAACCTTATGGGTAATGTAATTATAGACATGCACAATCATATGCTTAGTAAACCGAATCACGGTAAAATCCAAGATGATCAAAGAGAACAATGGATTAAAGATGCAATTATCAATAAGTATTAGTAAAACTCGCCAATATATAAGTATGGAATATATAAAAAGTGTTCATTATCATAAAGTATTTCATGGAGTGAAGACGCTCGTTATATAAAACGGCATAATGAAGACCTCATCGTTCAGTCGTCGTCAAGACATTGGCAAGAAAGGACGTGGTATAACATCAGCTGCATTATCCCTGCTCAGACGGATTCCAATTGGTGCTGTTGTGAATCGAGCGATAGACGCTTTACCATACGAATTACATCTGCCCGGAGGTTATCAATATTGTGGACCTGGAACTAAGTTGGCAAAACGTTTAGCAAGAGGAGATCCTGGAATTAATAAATTAGATCAAGCTTGCAAAGAACACGATATAGCATATTCAAAGTATAAAGATTCAACAAATAGATCAATAGCGGATAACATTCTAGCAGAAAAAGCTTGGCAAAGAGTAAAATCAAGTGACGCAAGTATTGCAGAAAAAGCAGCGGCTTGGGCAGTAACTACAACCATGAAGACGAAAGCAAAGTTAGGTGGTGGAAGACGCAGAGGAAGACCTACAAAGAGAGGCGCTCCCAAAAGAGGTGGAAACATTAAAAAAGGGCGTCGTAGAACTCGCAAGGCAAATGTAAAGAAGACTTCTGTTTGGCAAATGGTAAAAAACGGAGCAGGTTTATACCTAAAACCGTACCGTGTGTACTAAATAAGAAGAATCAATTGATAATTCGAAATAAAGCCTTAACAAATCATCAGTTAAATGATTATGTAAAATGTTTGAAAATACCATTCTTTCGAGGAGTTTTTATGAAAGATGCATTACCAACTAAAATATGGAAAAATGAAACTGGAATCGTAAATTTGGATTCCACCTATGGTCCAGGCACTCATTGGGTATGCTATAAAAAACTCGGACAAACCATTTACTACTTTGACAGTTTTGGCAATCTACCACCGCCAAAAGAACTGCAACATTATTTTCGAAACTCCAAAAACATTTTTTACAATTACAAAAGAGAACAACGTAACAATACTGAAATATGTGGGCATTTATGTTTGGAGTTTCTAGCGAAGAGTGTCAGTCAGCTTTAAGATGTCATCGTATACAGTGTCACTGAGTGGAAATTCATCCACATTGAAAAGTACGCTGTTCCCAGCATTGCGTCTATCCAAGGAAAGATTATGGGAAGCGGCATTACTTGATTTGACTACCTACAACTCAATTCCCAATGTTACGGAAGGAAAGAACAATTTACTACATTATTATGAAACTAAGGATGCTTCAGGAAAATACTCAGAATTGAAAATAATTACATTTCCTACTGGAGCATATGAAATTGATGACATAAACCAATTATTACAGAAACAACTTGGAGAAGACAATATCACCGTTAAAGGAAACAACAATACTTTAAAAGCAGAAATAACTTCCAAATATTATATTGATGTTGGCTTGGAAAACTCTATTGGCAGTTTACTTGGATTTACAGATACCAAAAAGAAAATCTTAACTCCTGGAACTACTCATTCAGGTGATTCAACTGTAACAATATTGAAAGTAAATAGTATCGATGTCACGTGCAACATTATACACGGATCGTATAGAGATGGAGTTAATCAACATATTTTACATACATTTTATCCAACAGTAGCTCCCGGTTTTAAAATTGTTGAGAAGCCACAAAACTTGATATACCTACCGTTAAACACCAGTTTCATTTCAGACATCGTACTCAACATATTGGATCAAGACGGTCATAGTGTTGACTTTAGAGGAGAAACAATTACTATACGGATACACATTAGAGCAGCAACATAAAAGTCAACATGGGATTATCATTTAAACCACAACAGAAGAGTCGGGAGCTCAGTAGCTCCTCGACATTGGAAGAGTTAACATCGGACAACATTCGTTTTCTACAGAAGATTGGATTGAAACTTAACAGCGATGGATATCCTGGATATATCTCAAGGACCAACATTCGACGAAACACTATGGGAGAAGGAATATCACACGCACAACCCTTACACTTCATCAAAATTAAACAATAACGATGAAATAAGGATTCCCATTCAACAACAAGATATTTACACGTTACCATGTGAAAGTTACTTGTACATCGAAGGACGGGTATTAAAATTGGATGGAAAAACTGCTTCAACAGTTCCTTTTATAAATAACCCAATGGCATATCTTTTTGATGAAATAAGATATGAAATATCAGGGGTGATGGTTGACTCAACAAAAAAGGTTGGTTTAACAACGACATTGAAAGGATTAACATCATTAACACCGCATGAGAAGAATTCAATAGTCACCGCCGGATGGGTTGCCCCCGATAAAGACACTATAACACCAGCTTCCAACGGTCACTTTGATTTTCATGTACCTTTACGATTGCTTTTGGGATTCGCTGAAGATTACAAACGGGTAATAATAAATGTCAAACAAGAATTAGTATTACTCAGATCTTCAACTAATAAGGACTTAATACTTGCAGACCCTGCAACTACGGAAGATAAACTGGAATGGCAACTACAGTTGGATAAAGTTGTTTGGAGAGTACCTCATGTAAGATTGGCCGATGAACATAGAATCCTATTATTGAGAAAGTTAAAATCTGACCGTGATATTGTGATGCCATTCCGAAGTTGGGAATTTCATGAATACCCTACACTACCTCAGACAGAATGACAAACATGGACCGTCAAGACATCAACTTACTTGGAACGAGCAAGGTACATAATACTCGGTTTTCAAACTAAGCGAAAAGATGTTATCACTGCAAATGCTGGTCAATTTGATCACTGTAAAATAAAGAATTGTAAAGTTTTCCTAAACTCTCAATTCTTTCCCTATGACAATTTGAATGTCATGTTCAGCAAAAAACGTTTTTCCATTTTATACGATATGTATGCAAGATTTCAATCGTCATATTATGGAAAGACTAATACACCACTATTATCACCTGACCAGTATTATTCCAAGGCTCCAATAATTGTAATCGATTGTTCAAAACAAAATGAATCGGTAAAATCATCAAGTGTGGATATAAAAATTGAAATGGAATTTGAAGAACCAGTAGCGGATGGAACTTCGGCATACTGTCTAATTCTACATGATAAAATAGTTACTTACACACCGCTGACCGGAATTGTGAAGAATGTACTTTAAGAAGAATTGTACAACAACTGCAATTTTTTTGAGGTTAGAATTATCTGCTTTAATTTTTGAGGTTAGAATTTCATTTGTGAAAGACAAGTTGAAAACAAACAATTATGTAATTGTATAAATTTCAAGGATTTTACGAAAAATATAAAAGCGAGAAAATAATTAGTAGAAACTTCATTCTATCTTCAACCGTCGTATGGGAAACATCATTCGCAAGATGAATTCTACTAACGGAGAAGAAAATACACCTCTAATGGATGATAATAGTTCAGATATAGAAAAACAAGTTGAACGAGAAATGGACGAGTTCCTAAAATTCAACAA
Organism: Neoaliturus tenellus; assembly: GCA_030545055.2. Lineage (NCBI taxonomy): Eukaryota > Metazoa > Arthropoda > Insecta > Hemiptera > Cicadellidae > Neoaliturus > Neoaliturus tenellus. Next base: position 64,477,561 of record CM061532.1, read on the forward strand.
ACATAAGAAGAGAGAAGAAGAAGAAGCTGAAAAAGAAGTAAAAAGGAAGAAGGTTGAAGTTAACATTACAACCAATGTTTTAACAGAAGTATTTCTTCGAATTATCTACCCAATTTCTTCATGCATGACAAAAAGTATATCAGTTGGAATTTTAAAATCAATGGATTATTCACCAATTGTTATTTTAAATCATGGAAACAAAATGGTTACTTTCAGTGAAACTACTTGGGAATCTCTCATGAAACATTTACATCTTTTGGAGTGCTATTTAAGTAACAACACATTTGGAAGAAGAACAAGATTAAGTTTATTGGAATCAAATATTGAAGTTGATATAGTAAAACATCGTGGAGGACAAATTGTTCGCTTCAGAGATTTAACTACACATAATGTTAAATTATATTTCACTAAAGAAGAATTTTATACTTTAAGTTGTACTACCGGTCCCGTCACCAGATATTTGAAACAACTAATATTTTCAAGTGCAATAATTAAAGACTATCTAATTGATACATTGGACAAAAAACCTTTTGTTCCAATTTTATACGGTCCCGTGGATACTTCAATCTTTAATAGAATACCTCAAGAAGTTGAAATGTGGAGACAATTAAACAACTATCACACCAATTTTAATATTGATGAAGTGGCACAAGAAGTGAAAGAAGAAGAACAATCCTGTCTGTTATAAACATCGGCTCATTTAATTTTTAAGTCAGTTGTTAGTAAGACTTCATCATGAATAAACGGGTTTCGTTTTCTAATGCGCCACATATAATGGAAGTTAAAAGAGGTATAATTGAATTTCAAGCTTTTCGAGGAAATGATGGTAATTTTATTATTAAAGAATTAGTAATCTTGGACATGAACACATCAGTAGTTTATCATTATTTGTTTAAACCTCCAGTACCATTTAATAGACTAACAACTAAAGCGAAAGTTACAAACAAATGGTTGAACAAACATTTTCATAACTTAAGATGGGATGAAGGTTTCATTAATTATAACATGATGCCGCACATTATGAATCATTATTGCAAAGAGTTTAAAATTATCTACACAAGGGGATTGGAAAAAGCAAATTGGATACAATCATTTACAAGCAACGAAGTGATTAATGCAATTATTGATAAAGATTTCCAATGCTACTTCAACGAACTTTGTATTTCATCAAAAAGTTTTAAACATCGAAGGTCACAGTGCGCTTTAAAGAATGCCTACCGCTTGAATAATTTCCTTCAACAAACTGGTGGGGGTAGTGTCAGTGGTGGGGGTAGTGTCGATTATAAAAGTGAGAGCGCTACCATGACACAGCATGAGTATTACTCAAAAATCCGAAGAGACAACATCTCCGACGGATATTCTTATTAACAAGAAGATTAACAACAACATCAATTTGGCATCACAGAACTTACTTCAAAGTTTAGTTGATCAGTTCAACGCTCATTCTAAATCATCAATTCTACCTACGAAGAAATGTTCTGAACTAAAAGAAGAAAAACACTACATCATTCATACTATTAAGAAAATGGAAACTTCAGTAGGTGATGCTATAAATTGCACTTTGAGCGAGGCACCTTATACAATTGGTGATGAAGCAAAATTTCAGATCTTCTTACCAAAGCGCTTCGTACAACTACTTCAAAATGAAGATCTTCGTATAATTCAACCCGGCGCACTCTATTTGGTATCACATGGACCCAGTGGAAACAACTCTACTGAACTTACAATTCATGTAACACCTACTACTGATTAATTTGTACATAACATTGTAAATATTTCTTTGTATTTGTTTTTTCAATAAATATGATATAAAACAAAAAAAAATAAAAATAAAAAAAGCAACATATTGTAATGTCTTTGTACATTACAATATGTTGCTTTTTTTAAAAATTCCACAGGATGACCTTGACCCAATTCTGTATAATTATAAAAGGGGAAATGTACTTGCAAAATTCATCAGTCTACTGCTACCTTTCATACCGTACACATCTCGCTCTTAATCCCTGAATATAAAACTGCAACATGTCCCTAAAGGTCAAGTGTGCATCTTACGATACTAACACCATAACAACTTTTGAACAACTCGAAGATTTAACCAACGAAATGCGAGTTTTACTTACCGGTGGTTATCACTTAACTGTTGATGTTAGTGCTACTAATACAAGGATGTTCACTAAAACAAAATATTGCGATGATGAAATATTTATTTCTACACAACCTACAACTTCTTCATCGCCAACTGGTCAACATAACATCAAGTTCCAAAAGTATTACCAATGTTGAATAACTTTTGACAGACAAAGCTACAACTAAAGAATCACGTGATCAATGTGAGTTAATAAAAAGGATGTGATACTTGTATAAATAATCATTCGCTTCTTAGCTCTCACCACGACAAGACCTATTTAAGAAAATGTTGTACAGAATGATGATTCAACTTGATGGAAAAATCTATGGAAAAGATTACAACACTGTTGAACAAATGACTAAAGATATAGATGTATTAGCTAAAGAAGGATACCAAGCTAAATTAATTTTAAAATTTCCTGAAGTACATCCACTATCAATAGAAGAACTAGTTGCTATGGCTAAAGCTGAGAGAGATAAAAAGTCTGAAGAAAACAAAGAGAAACAAACTTCCTAAATTTTAATAATCCTTACACTTGTAAGGTATAATTTTTTAAAACTCCATTTGGATGACCTTGAAATTACCCCCACCACTTTTCACAGTACATAAAACTCGCTATTTAACACTATACACTCTTATTCTTTCACTGGACTCCGCAGCGTCAACATGGAAGAGCAAAAATACAAGTACAAACCTCGTTACTGTTGTGAACAACAATGTACAGATTTAGGGCCAATGATGGTGGATGGGTTAGCTTGTACTAAATGCGAATTCTTCGGATCTTGTTACTGCAAATGCAAAACAAAACAACTACCGCCACCGGAATTGCGAACTTTGAAACTTTACAAATCAAGATATTTTCATACATGTTGTCCTCAAAGATGTTTCAAATTTCACCCTCTCGATCTTGCTCATTGTCAACGCACCAATTCTCATCAAGATGATTTTTGTACACATATGATAAAAAGATGTAAATACAGGTCAGATTGGTATTCCGATCCTGTAGAACCATCAAATGTGTAATTTTAGTTTTACACTCTTTTTTAAAACTTCATTTGGATGACCTTGAGATTTCCCCCACCACTAGTTCTAATTTTTATATAATATTAAATCATTCCACTTCCAACACTCTAACTAACAACATGGAAAACAAATTTATCAAATTTGAACATATAATAACTGACAGGGAGGAGATGGAAGAATTGTTTCAAAACTTACTTTCTGTCATTGACGAATATCCTATAAGATGGTTCAGAATTGTAGTTCAATATTTAAATCCTGGTGAATTGTTTTCTTCATCAAGTGAAGAAGATGAAACAACTACTTCGGTTCAAATAATTGAATTAAAAGATGGAGAAGAAGAACTAAACGTTTTATTCAATCATAAGCTCAAAGTTCCCTATATAAAAGCCCCCTCCCTAGACAGCCCCCCTCCCTAGACGCCTGCTCAAGGTCACCATTATATAAGCCCCCTCCCTATGCGCCGATCCTCATTCCATCACCGACTCTCCAATAATGAACAACTCTCCATTGGCCCGAATGAATTCTAGTTTTGAAATAAACTCTAAAGAAGAGTTACAAGACATTTTTAATATTTTACAAGAACTTGTAGATAATTTTACAACCATCAAAATGAATTTGGAAATAACATACGATTGTCCTATTTGTGATAAGGTTGAAAGTTTGGACGAAGACAGTTTACTAAATCTAACTCCTGCACCATCTGACACTACTGATGGTAATAATGAAGAGCAACATCTTTCCCCCACCACTTCTTTGTAATTCATCCTTCCCCCCACCACTTCTTTATTTAACTAACATTTCTCCCTTTCACTTCTCATTCCGTCTTCGACTTCTGAACTATCAACATCACTTGTTTTAAAATTTCAAACACTAACACAATCATGATGGATATGATGGATGAAGTTCCCTTCATAACTAGAATGGAAGAGGATAAATTGAAATTGGAAATTAAACGATTGGAAATGGAACGGGAAAACCAATTCGAAATGTTACGTTTGTTCAAGCTTTTCAAATACATCATCTGGGGACTCTGCGTTTACCTTCTCATCGTCGTTGGTGTTTGCATTTACAACTCTGTAGTTCATCACAAAAGTTCAACTTGTTTAAACTCTGCTGTTGCACATTAATTGTATGTTCACAAATAAAATTCAAAAGTTACTTCAACCTATCCCACTATCACCAACTAGTTCAACTTTCAACTATTTCTGGTGGTAGTTGGATAGGCTTTTTTAAAACTTACTCTGGATGACCTTGACATACTTTCCAAGCCCCAGTTATAACTGTTAAATTTCAGTTTTAAATTAACTCTTAATTCATGCCCAATTCTACTTCAAATTCAGGGCATATGCTCTCGCCATCTGCACCCCAGCATCTGACGCCATCTGCTCGAGCAGCTGCTCGGGCAGATGGCACGACTTCCGGCGCAGAAGTAACCAAAACACACTACTATTCGAGAACAGGTTCACTTTTCTCTCAAACAAAAGAAGACAAGGTTATAAACCTTGTATATAAACCTTGTTATAAACCTTATATGTGTCATGAAAAAAATCAAAGAAATGTATTGCTGATTGTACTGACAAAGCGGTTAAGGGGATGATCAATCAAAACTCTAATCAGATGCTACATGAAATGGTTCAACCTAAACGTCATATTATGCGGCTTGCGCAGTCACACTACGGGGTAGAGAGATGTTGGAGTGGGAGGGTAGAAAATAGAGAGAAGCTGAAGGGTAAATGACATCGGGATTCAGTTTGTTGAAGTTAGCATGTAAAAATTGAATTATCTTAAGAAATAACACTTTCGCGCACGCACATATACACTTAGTTAACATTAACGCAATCAGATGATTTTGCCAAGACATTTTTCACTAATTTGCTTTGACCTTGGGTTTTATTTTTGCGATTGTGTGCGCTTTCCAAGTTTTATTACCTTGGACAGTTCCATAGAGAAGTGATCAAAACATAAAATTACTTTAGGCTACACAGGTAGTATCACGTTTTATTTGGATAAAACTCTGTGACATACATAAATGGATAACACCAACCACTAGGTTATGTTGCAAAATCTAACAAACATATAAAAAAAGATGACTAGAAGGAAGATTTAGAACTAGACTTTGCTTAATTTTACTCTGCTGTATAAGACGTACAGGAAACTAACAAGAAAAAAAATGCGTATCATCAAGGTATGTATAACTTTCGCAAAGTTAGCCCATCCCGAAACACTTAGCTTTAAATACGTTACACTGCTACACTGCTCTCATATTGAAATTAGTCTGCCAAACTGAGCCGACAATCTGTGCTGTTACAGACGGGAAATGAACGCACGGGGACAACACAGACACAGGCTGTTTCTGGCATTGTGGGCGGCAATACCTGGCAATACTCGGTACCACAAGACGCAATCATACACCAAGTCTTCTCAACTCTATGGTCTTGTTGTCATACATGTAATATAAATTTGGAAAATAAATTGTTGTTAATAAAACATATGACAAAAAGATGAATGATACAGCTAAAGCTTAAACACTACTATATTGTTATCTACACTATACCACACAGAGAAGTGCTTCTCTGTGTGACTATACTAAATTTTGGTCAGCTGCAAACTTACAGTTACTTTGGACTTGGACTGCAAACGTACCTGCAAAAGCAATGACAACATGAGAAAAGAAATAAGAACATTTGACAAACCTTATATGTAGGCTACAACAAACCATTGAAAAGTGAATTGAACTTCCCAATGATTACAATTACTGATAATATAACTTTAAAAAATAAGAACGGGTTGGGAAAATAATATGATGAGAGAATTAAGATGGTACAAAGCAAGCATCACCAGGATAACACGTAGCGAAAAGCCAAATAAAACCGGTGTAATCTTTGTTCATGTGTGACACAGCAAAATTCATTGGAGCTCGATGGGCGGCTTCGGTCATCGAACTACAGTATAAACAGCTGAAAGGCGCTATGCATGCATAGCAAATGCTTGATGCCTCCACTTTTAATGGGCAAACCTACAATGTTGCCAATTCACCTTATAGAAAATAACATTGCTGGAGTAAAAAGTTGATTTTTGTTCACGTTAGGGTCAATGTTATCAGCACATATAATTTGTAAATATAAGTTTGATGGTTTTGGCAGCTCACTGGGAGTTTAGCATGGTTTCCACCCACTTCACAGCGCAAGCCTTGTAGTTCAATGCATTTTTTCGTTGAAAAATACGTTGAGGTCTTTCAGCGACGCAGAACAAATAGTCTTGAGGTGGTGGTACCAAATTATTCATATTCAAATTCAACAGAAAAGAGTCTGCTCTCCATTCCGGTAGTGGCGTTATGTTTGTGTGTGGGATAGATAAATCTGAAATTTTAACGTTTTTGTGGAACCGGAACGTAAGTTTAAGTAGTAATTTGTGTCACCGTGCCACATTCGTCAATTTTATATTCTAACAAATTATTTTAGATGAGATTTTTGTGTTTTTCAACTGATGATAACGCACTAACGGCGAATCATATCGTGGAAACGAATAAATTGCACATGAAGGCAAGTCATGTTTCACAAAATTATCTAAATGAAATACAATTTGAAAATAAAATAAAATAGTTTAACTAATGTGGTCTCATTAGTTGAGACCGGATTACAGCCACAAAGTTTTGATGCGACGGGGGAAAAGCCTGCACTCGCCTTTTTTGCGAGAAGAAACACTCCACACAGAGGCAAATAACACCGGCTAAGTAGCTTTGAGAGATCGCAGATACGGGCTATGACTACAATAAAAACCGGTCCAAACGAGGAGCGAACATTGATAACTTGTCTGACGATCTCCGCAGACGCGCAGACTCGTACATGCCGAGGCCTGGCGGACAACCTGCCGAGACATGCCAGCCGGTCACATGGCGGTCCGACCGGCGCGACGCGACCATCTCTCAGGTGGGATACGTCAACAAATGGATACATGCATGCTCCCAGACAAATAACACATGAATAGTTTAATGAGGCGTTTACATTATATCCATGGATTCCGAAGCATTTCTCAATCGTTGCAGAAGAAATGGGCTACATTTCTTATACCTATAGCTACAGTACTAATGGAAATCGCTACACATCGTTTAAAAAGTAATAATAAGTGATAAAACACATCCTGATACACAGTTTAAGTACTGTAGTAGAATAAAATAGTAATCCAAGAAAACATCTTAGATTTAACTTTTGTTTAAGACATTTTAATAATCTATTCTTTCCTTTATCATCAAATATGAATAGGCAGAAATTTTTACCTCGCATACAATATTTTATTTGCATATATATTTAATTCATATAATATATTTAAGTGAAGCTATTTTGGTAAAGGTTTTGGTGAACGCAACTTTACATTCTTTCTTAATAAATTTTAACGTTTGTCTAAAATTCGTCTCAGTTACTATAAGCTTTAATATTTTAAATTTCTATTTTAAAAGGCACGATCAACTTCTATGTTTTAGTTAAGGAAGGTTAACATAAGTTACACGAAGAATAGTAGTTAAAATAGAATGTAACTATTAAAAAGATAATTAATGTGGTTAATGCAATGCGCTACCTACATGGCGCTAAAGTGTTGTTAATACTAAAACGAACTTTTCAACAGGGATACGCGACTGTAACCTAGTTTAGGTCTTCACGAGAAATAAAATAAGTTATGACAGGAATGAATCTTGTTAACTGTGCTGGGGACGCAATTTGCTAATAGACACGAAAATATCGCGAGGCGAGGCGAGGCGAGGCGAGGCGAGGTCACGAGCGTGTATATCGCACTCGCGGCTCAACGCCTTCACTTAATCACTTATGTTACACTTCACAACACAGCGTGTAACAAACTGGAGTAACAGTGTAACACTACACAACAGCATCCCTGGAAATGTTAAATAGAGGAGAAAGGCACGCAAAGGAGGAGAAAGGTAACGCACATTCATCCGATGTGTTCCTGAGAAGATAATAATAAGATAAATCCCTTTTCGATTCTCGGAACACACGCGTTTTATTGATAACAGCTTATTCTGCAGTGTATTTTGAAAACGATGTTAGGAACTAAAATTAATAACAACCCAGAGGTTTCCCGGGCCGACGAAATTATATTTAATTGATTGCTAAAAGGATTTCGCTGTCCTCTGGCCGTAATGGAAGTTTTAAATTAAATAAGGCGTAGAAATTACAATTATGCTGAAAAAATAAGAGTAAAAGAGGAAGTGAAACTACAAAATGAAATTTCTGCATTCATGATATAATTTTCTACAACTATGACAGTAAAAGTTATTCATATTGGAATAGGCTACTATTTACAAAGTTGAATGCAGGTTTTAAAAAAAGTCAAAATAATATATATTATTATAAAAGTAAAATGAATCGAAGCAAAACCCGCTCTGATTGTGCTCCACAGTTCAAATAACCGAAATTAGCGTCCCTATTCTAGGCCGCAATTCAACTTATCTCGGCCGTGATCGGTCGCGACACGCTATTGAGCGATTGAAACTTTTACTCAAATCAACATTCACTTTCTATTTGTGGCCAGTCATAATAGCAGTTCTATTCTTGTCGCCCACGCTGTCGGAGATCAACGATGGACAAAGATTTTCTTCAAAACCTGTTTTTACAATTTCATTTTAAATAAATTAGGCCTAAGTAGTACAAATTGTAATTGCATTATGATTTATTATTTGGTTTCATAAAATGGAGCCACTTATAAAATATATTAAATAAAATTTATTGTTTTAACCAATAAATAATGGCATTTTTATGAATGAAACAATTTTAAGCTCACCAGGAGAGATCAGACGTCTTGGGAGTTTATCCAAATTACTCTGTACAGTACTCTGTAAGTATTAACACTGAATTATGGGTGCAATAAGTTTTATGGGGGAATGAAAACAATGATGATTTTTAAACCCAATGTCGCTTAGTGTCCCAACTTTTCCTATGGAAACTTGTGGGTTTTTATTAGCTCAATGATATTTTATAATTGCACCAAAACAAATTTATCTCACATTTCAGTCATAAATTTTGTCTTTATTATTTTCACAAGTTAGATTCTCCATCTTTTCCTCTTAATATCGGAGACTAGAGTGTCGAGGCTGGGCACTCAGAAGTGCGAAGGAATTACTGCGTCACGGCAATGTCACAAATTTAATAAGATAACCAAAATGTGGATGGTTGCTTTTCATTGCCGGCAAATGAAATTCCTCTCCAGTCGTGACCGGCATTGCGAGCGCCCACATCCACACTGATTTCTCTGAAATGTTCCTGGATTATTTCATGATTAATGTTTTCACTGACATTGTGATCACAACGCGAATAGTAAGCGAATAATTGAAAGCTGCACCCAAACAAATATGCCTTTGTTTGAAAATTCCGCAATGCGTTTAACTTTTATATAAAAAACAATTATTTATTTTTGTTTTAAACATCGAGCATGATTTTAAATTTTAAAACTATGGCTGATGAACTAATTGAATAGAATATGTATAAAAATTTTTATTTGATAAATGGATAGCCAATTCTAAAAAATAAGGCCAGGAATCATAAAACACGGTAATACAAGGGCCACGTTTTAAAAGGATATTCCCTAAGAGGAAATTCGCTTGGATTGAATTATGGCCAAGCCATCGCGGACGCATCGTCGGCCATCCACAGCAACACGTGATTATTAATGGACCTGTCACATTTTAATCTACAAGGGACCGCCTCTCGCATCATCAGGAGGCTGTACCGTGTACCCCACGCCTGTCGATCTGGAGCTGGAGCTGGGTCATCAGTCTGACGTGGAGAGCCACTTGATCGCCGAATACCAGTGGAACAGTTACAACACTATCCAGTGACATGCGGTAGTCGGTGGCACTGGCATACCTCTACAGTGTGAGCATAGTGGCAGTAGCATGGCAGCAAGGGTCGGTGGAGAAGGTTAGCGAGCCACTTGATCGCCGAATACCAGTGGAACAGTTACAACACTAACCAGTGACATGCGGGAGTCGGTGGCACTGGCATACCTCTACAGTGTGAGCATAGTGGCAGTAGCATGGCAGCAAGGGTCGGTGGAGAAGGTTAGCGAGCCACTTGATCGCCGAATACCAGTGGAACAGTTACAACACTAACCAGTGACATGCGGGAGTCGGTGGCACTGGCATACCTCTACAGTGTGAGCATAGTGGCAGTAGCATGGCAGCAAGGGTCGGTGGAGAAGGTTAGCGAGCCACTTGATCGCCGAATACCAGTGGAACAGTTACAACACTAACCAGTGACATGCGGGAGTCGGTGGCACTGGCATACCTCTACAGTGTGAGCATAGTGGCAGTAGCATGGCAGTGAGGGTCGGTGGAGAAGGTTAGCGAGCCACTTGATCGCCGAATACCAGTGGAACAGTTACAACACTAACCAGTGACATGCGGGAGTCGGTGGCACTGGCATACCTCTACAGTGTGAGCATAGTGGCAGTAGCATGGCAGCGAGGGTCGGTGGAGGACGTTAGCGAGCCACTTGATCGCCGAATACCAGTAGAACAGTTACAACACTAACCAGTGACATGCGGGAGTCGGTGGCACTGGCATACCTCTACAGTGTGAGCATAGTGGCAGTAGCATGGCAGCGAGGGTCGGTGGAGGACGTTAGCGAGCCACTTGATCGCCGAATACCAGTAGAACAGTTACAACACTAACCAGTGACATGCGGGAGTCGGTGGCACTGGCATACCTCTACAGTGTGAGCATAGTGGCAGTAGCATGGCAGTGAGGGTCGGTGGAGAAGGTTAGCGAGCCACTTGATCGCCGAATACCAGTGGAACAGTTACAACACTAACCAGTGACATGCGGGAGTCGGTGGCACTGGCATACCTCTACAGTGTGAGCATAGTGGCAGTAGCATGGCAGTGAGGGTCGGTGGAGGACGTTAGCGAGCCACTTGATCGCAGAATACCAGTGGAACAGTTACAACACTAACCAGTGACATGCGGGAGTCGGTGGCACTGGCATACCTCTACAGTGTGAGCATAGTGGCAGTAGCATGGCAGCAAGGGTCGGTGGAGGACGTTAGCGAGCCACTTGATCGCCGAATACCAGTAGAACAGTTACAACACTAACCAGTGACATGCGGGAGTCGGTGGCACTGGCATACCTCTACAGTGTGAGCATAGTGGCAGTAGCATGGCAGTGAGGGTCGGTGGAGAAGGTTAGCGAGCCACTTGATCGCCGAATACCAGTGGAACAGTTACAACACTAACCAGTGACATGCGGGAGTCGGTGGCACTGGCATACCTCTACAGTGTGAGCATAGTGGCAGTAGCATGGCAGTGAGGGTCGGTGGAGAAGGTTAGCGAGCCACTTGATCGCCGAATACCAGTGGAACAGTTACAACACTAACCAGTGACATGCGGGAGTCGGTGGCACTAGCATACCTCTACAGTGTGAGCATAGTGGCAGTAGCATGGCAGTGAGGGTCGGTGGAGGACGTTAGCGAGCCACTTGATCGCCGAATACCAGTGGAACAGTTACAACACTAACCAGTGACATGCGGGAGTCGGTGGCACTGGCATACCTCTACAGTGTGAGCATAGTGGCAGTAGCATGGCAGCGAGGGTCGGTGGAGAAGGTTAGCGAGCCACTTGATCGCCGAATACCAGTGGAACAGTTACAACACTAACCAGTGACATGCGGGAGTCGGTGGCATTGGCATACCTCTACAGTGTGAGCATAGTGGCAGTAGCATGGCAGTGAGGGTCGGTGGAGAAGGTTAGCGAGCCACTTGATCGCCGAATACCAGTGGAACAGTTACAACACTAACCAGTGACATGTGGGAGTCGGTGGCACTGGCATACCTCTACAGTGTGAGCATAGTGACAGTAGCATGGCAGTGAGGGTCGGTGGAGAAGGTTAGCGAGCCACTTGATCGCCGAATACCAGTGGAACAGTTACAACACTAACCAGTGACATGCGGGAGTCGGTGGCACTGGCATACCTCTACAGTGTGAGCATAGTGGCAGTAGCATGGCAGTGAGGGTCGGTGGAGAAGGTTAGCGAGCCACTTGATCGCCGAATACCAGTGGAACAGTTACAACACTAACCAGTGACATGCGGGAGTCGGTGGCAATGGCATACCTCTACAGTGTGAGCATAGTGACAGTAGCATGGCAGTGAGGGTCGGTGGAGAAGGTTAGCGAGCCACTTGATCGCCGAATACCAGTGGAACAGTTACAACACTAACCAGTGACATGCGGGAGTCGGTGGCACTGGCATACCTCTACAGTGTGAGCATAGTGGCAGTAGCATGGCAGTGAGGGTCGGCGAAGATGAAGACCTTGGGTGGATCGAGAACACTGACGATATCATGACTTTTTACTTTGTTTACATAGACATACAAAGAATGGAAATGAATTTCCGTAAATAAATAAATGACTGAACAAAGTAAGCACCTCGCAAACCTAGTCGTTTGAGTCTTGTACTTGGGTTAAGAGGTAGAGGGTTCGATTCCCGGGTTACCAGTAGGTATATACCAGTAGGTTACTACCAGTAGGTAGTAACATGTAAGGGTTTGGACCGCTTTCCAGGAAATAAGTTTGTGATTCTAACAAACTTGAATAGATAGGGTAGCTAAAATAATTCTTTGGTGCGTGCTACACACAGTGTATAACACGGAGATAAATTAGTATTTAAAACAATTGTAATGGAAAGCTAATAATTTTGCCCTTACGAATTTGTTGTAACTTATAGGTACAACTGTGACTAGAAATTAGAAAGATAAGAGTACAGAGAAAAATCTGACACGAGGATTCCAAAAACTGAACGACCAGTTAATTACAAAAGTGTAACAAGAATTCGCCCGCAGGCGCTTAGGGTCCGAGAGTGAACCACAATTAGAAATACTCCCCGTCGCAGCAGACCTGCGTACTCAGCGAATTTCCAAATTAGTAATATTAATTTTGACCACATAAAACTGTAAACCAAATAAAATCACATGCTCAAAATAGGGAAATAAATGGCTATTCTCCTTATGATAAATATAGGGAGAGTATGCAGGTATGCTGCCATGGGGAACACTAAAATTAGGTTTTTATCATAAAAAAAAAATTTTATTTTGACCATATGAAGCCATTATTTACTAAGTTTCTTCAATATCTGTCCATTGCTAAAGAAGTTTGCCTATTCTCCATATAATTAACATGGGAAAAGAGTATGCAGGTTTGCTGCCATGATAAACGCAAAAACCAAGATTTTTTACCATAAATGGTTGAATCTCAACCAAATGAAGCTAAATACCAAGTTTCATCGAAAAATATTGGTTAATAAGTGAAATATTAACACATCCCTATTCTCCATAAGATTAACATTGGAGCCCCAAAATACAATGTACTGTCTTTAGACTTTGTAATATCTCGGTAAATAAACGGTATCAGTTAACTGACACATACTTTCTCCCAACAATATAAAAAAGATGTTAAAAGCTTCAAACATTAATGTCTTGATGACTCAGTCGGATAGCTACCGGCTGAGCAGCGCTCGTTTGACCCTACGCGCGTCTGTGACTTTTAACAACGTACTGCGTTTACCGCTAAACGAAAAATGGAATTTTCTCCGCAACCACTTGACGTAAAGCAATAATTTAAAATACTAGATTATTTAGTTTTTTGAGCTTGATTTAATGGTGATAAGTAAAATTTATTTCAAGACAACAGCTATTTTGAAAATCCAAAAAATTGATTTTTGAAACACTTTTTATTCCATAACTTTTGAACGCGAGTTTTCTCGGAGATGCGGGTGGTGTCATTTTATTCGCCATTTTAAGCTTAATAAACCACAAAATTTTAATCAAAATCGTTAGAGCCGTTTTTGAGAAATTTTAATTTTTGACGATTTTTGAGGGTTTTTGGGGGTAAAATACCTTTAAAAATCAAAAATTTAAAAAAATGAAAAAAACGCCTGGAATTATCGTGGATTTGGACCTATGTACCAAATTTCATTAAAATCGGACAATTAGGGCATTCTCTAGCTCTGTTTACATCCTGACACACACACACACACACAGACAGACATCACTCCGAAAACCACTTTTTTGGACTCAGGGGGAACCAAAATGGATAAATCCACCAACAACTCAAATTCGAAAATTTTGACGAAAACAATACTTTCTCCATATACTATGGTATAGAGGGAGAAAGTAATAATGGAGATAGAGCAAAGCTTCAAAATACTAAATTGTGTGTTTTTTGAGCTAAATCCAATGGTCAAAATAAAAATTTAAAATTTTTTAAATTTACATATGAAAAATGCAAAAAATCCAATTTTGGGGTACAAAACCCCCCAAAACTACCCCTTCCGGTAGGTTGATATGTCTGGTTTACGAACTCATCCGAATAAACGTAGGATTACACATCTCTACCAAATTTGGTGTCGATCGGACCGTTTTTACGAGAGTTATCGTGCCTAGGGACACATATATATATATATATATATATATATATATATATATATATATATATATATATAAAATTTTTAATGACTATTATTTTTGGTCTCTGGGCACCTAAAAACGAAAAAGTAACATGGTCCCGGGCTTAGGTCTTACCATGAGACCTACGGTAATAGCTTATTCCCTATGGGAAATTCGCTAAAAGAGGGGTGAAACAAAAGCAGCAAGGCTAATTAAAATCGGCCTGAGACGTCGGTGCGACTCGCAGACGGGCAAACGAAATAACTGAACCCACGTTCGCAGTTAAACAGTTCGTTACGGAAATGAAGAAGGAGAGACAAAACAAGACGGGGACACTACAATTAGCGGCGAGTGTCGAACAACAAGGCTGGCTCATTACGGCTAAAGTCCGCCGCAACCAATTTGTAACCGCCATGTTTAGTTTGTAAAGAATTATCACTACATGTATGGTTTGTTGGAGTGAAAGTAAAGTAGAAGTTTCAAGTTAAGTAGAGTAAACAAAATTTATAATTAGGAGATTAGTATGTAAAGGGGTCAAAAGCTGGTTAGCAAATTTTTATAGGGAAGATTTGCTAAATACTAAATATACGAATTGAATATTTAGAACATTATGCATGTAATTAAAGTATTATATTCCGATTTTTACCAAATAATTCATAGTTTGCGCTTTAAATGATTTTTTTACGTTATATTTGTTAGAAAATATCCCTTTTAAGAGAACGCCCAAATAAAAATTAAGTGCATTTCATTCGTAGCCTTTTAACGCTCTAGGACATATTATAGGCTATGTACCAGAGTATAGTTTTTGGTATAAAATCTTTAATAATATACTCAAATTACAAATCGTTCAAGTGATTTTAAATTTTGTTCTCAATAAAGTCAACTAAATACATAAAGTTCAATAATGTCCAATAATTATTACAATGGTTTAGAACTTTGATATTTCGATTTAACATTACCGTATTAATCATAATTATAGTTATTGTAAATTTTTGATAAGTGTATGTAGGTTTTTCAGAAAGTTAACAGTTGATTTATCTGACGAGATGAAACTTTTACACGGAGGTTCGGATGTACCAGGAGAGCCGATCTGACAACTCCTTAATTGCTTGACGGCCATAAATATGAGCCGGGACGCGGAGACGGCGGCGGAGACAGCAGTGACCGCTCTGAATGCGCTTGCAGCCGCGCAGGACGGGTATAAATGCCGCCTTCCCCGTCTCGACCAGTTTTTACAATCGTTTGTTGATCTCTGCGACGAATTCCTCAAGCACAAACATTATTTATAAGTCTTGGATGATTTATAGAAATCTCCGTTAAACCGACTCAGGAATTAAAGTCCGCCTCAGGATATACTGATTTATAATTGTCTATTAGAAGAATAGTCTCCAAAGCGTCTCATATTGAAAATGTAATGTCTGACGATTATTCTCGATAGAAGTCACAGATCAGTCTCAAATTTCAGTAGAATATTCTTTATGGAATTTTCAAGGCTAAGTTCGTTGTTGAAAACATTTGGTTGGATAATAATAAAATAAACCTAAAATGTAACTTTTTAATTTCCCCCCTAAGAAATGCATGGGAGGCATTTTTTAGTCGTCGGTTCTTTGTTTACATTTTGGCAACGTCTTTGCGAGTCTTAACAATCAAGACTGAGACGTTCTGATTGGTCTATTAATCGGCTCAATTCAAATCCAGTCTAAAGTCAAAATTATTGGATCCACAACGGAGAACGGGAGCGGAGTGAAGTAGCATAAACAAAGTTCCTAATTTGGAGGTTATATGCACTGAAAAAAACTGTTTTGTTGAAGTAACAAAAAGATTGTTGTCCCAACAAAAAAATTTGTTTGAAATACGGACAACTATTTTTTTGTTGGACTAACAAAATTATTTTGTTAAACATTTTTGGTTAAAGCAGCCAAAAGTTTTTGTAATTGCAACAAAAAGTTATTTTGTTAATTCAACAAAATTCTGATACATTTTGTCACCGTAACCAAACCCATTTTGTTGGCCTGAGTTATTGTTAAGTATTATTCTTACATAAAAATTCATGAATAAATGCATTTCTGCTAACCAACAGATTAAAAAAATGTAAATAAAACTAAGCAAAAAGTATCCACCTGTGTCAGGATGAGAACCTACAACCTCTCACTCGATGACCTGACGCTCTAACTAATTGAGCCACGGGAGCTGTGAGAGTTAAGGTTCTTATTTACTAATTAGCAATTTTTTACTCGGCCTCCGTTCAGAACTTCGTTAAAACTCAAAAAGTTAGCCCAAATTTGAAATAACTTACTAATTGACGTTGAATGTTTATTTGACGTGAAATAAATATTCTGTGCTATGTGGGTAAACAAAATATTTGGTTGGGAATACCAAATTTTATAAACAAACCCATTTTGTTGATCCAAAACATTGCTTTTGTTGTTGTTAACAAATTTATTTGGCTCCCTCAACAAAACGAGGGCAACAAAATAAATTTTGTTGCTACAACAAAACATTTTTTCTGTGTGGTTATGTCAATTGTCAAATTGGCGACTCTAATTAGAGTAACGAAAAGCCAACTACAATTAACAAAACTAATCAATAAGTCTTATCTTAAAACGTGTATTCATAAAGTAAAATTTGAACAGTAAGTAGATTGTTTTATTTCTTGCCGTTAACTTTTGGTTGGCAAAGCCTTTTAGGACCAGTTTCAGTTTTAAATTCATTATGCATGTTGTGTATCAACATAACAATATTACATTTCATTAATTCATTACATTTTGGATTTTAGTGAGTACACTAAAAGTAGTTAGTACTTAAAAAGCAGTATAAATAATGAATTACAGAAGAATACCATATAAAATCTATGTTTCTATAATTCCTGTAACTTTAATTTACAAGTGAGAGTTTTTTATTTATTTTTTTATTACGAATGATTTTAGTTGTTTTTAAACCATTACAACGGGGGATCAAAGTTTTTTTTAACGTGACAGTCCCTAATACAAAAGTTTAAATATCTTCTTCGAATAGACGCTTACGGGAGGTTCGAGCGTACTCCTAGCATAAATTGTTTTCAAAGGATAACACTGCAATACAAAGCCATAAACTTATTATACGTAAGTTCAAAAGCCCGAGGCCTGCGATAAAAAATATAATACAGGGTATAATTTGACCGTTCAAAGCCTAAACAAGTTCTACTAACTCGTAAAATGAATCAGGTCGATGGCATAACAGTACAAGTTTAAACCACGCTTACTGCCATGAGCCAACGAACTGGCATTACAATCTGAGTAACCTAACTGAGTGAGTAGCTCAGCTTCAAATAATCCATTGATCAACGAACAAATCAATTGTTGGTATACCAATCGCCAAAATTTTGTTACGAAAACTATTACTTACATACACAAGCACCATCACTCACCTGGTAAGAGTTAGCAACTGATTAAATATATTAATTTTAAGTTAATTCCAATACTTATTACGAAATCGGCTGAAATGCTACTACACACGCACAACTTTGAGGATAGTGGTGGTAGGGGGGGGGGGGGAGGTCTACGGTGTGCATTATGCCGGGGGCAGCGCGACATCGGGGGTTGAATGGGGCTTAAGGGGGTCAAGCTGAGGACGAGCTGATAGCTGCTGAATAAACCATCCTCTGCAGCATCCTCGGCATCAGCAGGGCGGGGATACGACACTCAAAAGGGCTTTGTCGGTCGTGAAATGGGTCGGAGAGTGAAACATTAAACTGTGTCTCTGAAACATCCTTTTTGATAGTACAGTATGGCTGAATAAGATTCTGTACCACACTTTAAATGAATTAATGGGACAAATAGGTGTACATTAAAACTATCGTTTGATCATTCTCGAATTCTGAAGCAAAACATGAAACACAGTTCCATTGTTTGTTGTTGTAAAACTAAAAAGACAGATTAACTAAAGTCTTCTCAGCAAAGCACTATCACTAATGATTTGAGGAGGGTAGAGAACTGCAGAATGAAATAAAGCCATTTCTAGTTTTAGCATAATCCTTACTGAAGAGATCAACTTCTGGGACATAGAAATAGCAGGATAACAGAGTATAATTTAGGAGTTAAAGTAACTTCTGAAGTTTTCTCAACGACATTAAGATGGTCTTACATTAAACCATTCTAGATGAAACTCCCATAAAAGGAAGTCACAAAGGTTTACAATATTCCTAAAAAATTCCATTATATCATAATTATAGGAAACTACGAATTATAGGAGGATACACCCTATAATACAAATAGCTACTAATAGCCTATAATTCTATAGCACGAATTATAGGATACTCATACACCTCAATTCACTGAAAATGTATTTTTTGCATGTTTAAAAAGTAACTCAACGCTGCAAAATTAATGTTTGAAACGAAAAATTTTACAAAAGGAGCAAAACGTGAAACAAACTGTCCTTTACACAACGTAAAATGTAGATTGTTGGCAAGGCAAAGGTATAATTCTCCAGTCATTATCAATACAGGAGAACCTATACTAGTAGTTAGGTCCATTTGCATCACTAATAAATAATTGTAAAGCGGATTAAATATAATCTAGTTGAAAACAGTTCAAAACAGTTGGGGACATAAGTTTAATCTATGCGTGTGCAACCGACTTTTTGGTTAAACTTAATTTGTTAGATAAGATTTTTACCTGTTCAATATCCTTTTAGGTCGTATGACCATAAGAGATTAAACTTAATCCCAAACTGAAGGTTTAAACCAAGATGGTGCAAACTGCCCTTAATTGCTGTGGTCATATTAGTCAGCAAAACTATTCCCCACCAGTGTATATACCACTACTTAATTAGAGGTTAAAATGCAACTGAATACTGCAAACAGTAAACTATTTTAATAAGGTCAATTTGGCTATTTCTAATACTCGATGATATAGAAAATCGTTGAAAAGTGATACTGCATAATTGAAAATGCAGTTTAACCATAGTACCAGGTTAACCGAACCTTGCTCGTTGATTTTAATTCACTTTTGTTATAGTGTCATAGTAATAAAGCTATTAAATTTTCACCAACAACCAACTATACCTCTTCAAAGCTTACAGCTGTTTAAAAAGACAGCTCAACATTAATGTTCCTTTATTTTTGTATAAATTTCGTTGTTATTTCGTTACCAAAATAGCAACCCATAAGACCAATGTTAAAAACAACGATTTGAAACTCAAATTTAGACCAAATTCGATTTTTCTTGGGATTGAGGCTGTTTCTAAACTTATTTTTTTTATGATAAAAAACTTTTTAATGCAAAGTTTAAGCAAAATCTAACCGCTACATTTCGAGATCGTGGAACACACATCCCTTCAGACATTGCTTGTATTATAGTATAGGATTCCATAACGTATTAGGCATATCCGTAAATTTGTCCATTTAAAAATAGCGTTTAGAGTTTACCATAAGATTTACCGAGTGTTGCAAAAACTCTCAATTGCCTCAATACAGCCCCGAAGAAGGGACAAGAGGGCTGTGTGTGTGTGAGTGTGTGAGGGGGAAGCAATATAAGTCGTCTCTACATGTCTGTCGCTGCGTCAAAGGAGCCCCCCCCACTCCGAGACGGTTCCGCTTGACTTGATACCCAAACAGTCGAACACGCAATAAAATATGTTATGTAGAAAAAAACTTTTTAAATTACACCAATAATTATAAAAATGTATTTAAACAGAGTACGGATTTTTCAGGGTATACAGAGCGGATTAGTATCTATACTTGTTTAATACGCCAAGGGGGGTATTTTTGTGTAGAGAACTCCACCTACAATTTTCAACCAATTTTCAAGTTTTTTGTGTCGTTGGGTAGGGCTTGGTCTCTAGTTGTTTCCGCAAAAAATTGATGAGAATCGGACTTAAAATAAGAGCGCTATCCACAAATTAAGTTTAAAATTTTCCCTTTAGAATAACATTGGGATCGGGTTGAGTATTTTAAACCTGTTAATGCTCAGCTGTGTAAATGCGTCTAGTTTTTGTTGATTACTGATTTTCACAATGTTGGATTGGTCGGATGTCATTGATATGGAACTAAATAACTATTCTTTTGTATCAAAATCAATCGCTCGATTTCGAGCATCAAGTACCTGCATACATAGTAAGATATTATTTTTCTAAAATGATTTATTCCCTACTTTTTATACTAATAAGAGGAAACGCTAATATTAATGGTAAATATTTCGTTTGCTATGAAATCGCGCAATAAACCACCAAACATATTAACCAAAAACTTTGCAAGAAAAAAAAATACAAGATGTTTATAAAATAATGCCGGGGGTTTTTGAACGTGCGCTAGTGAATAACTTTTCAACACAAATAAACTATAAACGTCAATCTTAGGTTGAAATCAGTACGTTTAATTTATCGTATTGTATGGGATCAAACGTTGGTTTTTGTCATTACATGGCAGCAAACCTGCACACGTGCACACTCTTTCCATGTTAAACATATGGAGAATAGGCAAACTGTTTTGTTTATGGATAGATATTAATGAAACAGTATTTGGCTTCATATGGTCGAAATAATTTTTTTAATGCTAAAAATACCTACTTTCAGTGTTCCCCATAGTAGCATACCTGCATACTCTTACCATATCATATGGAGAATAGATATTAATTTCCTTTTAAGATTACATGATGTAATTTTGTTTTCAGGTTCATATGGTCAAAATTAATAATGACTAATTTTGATATTTGCAGGTCTGTTGCGACGGTGGTATTTTTTAACCTTGAAAACGCACTACATAGTGGCGTACGATAAGTGGCGGACGATAAGTGGCCGAGGTTAAGTGATCGGGACCGCGAGAGGTACGCGGAAACTCACTCAGGTCGGACTTAAAGTGCAACTTCTCAATTAGGTTAATTTCAACAGTCGATCGGGTGAATGGTTAATCGAAAAGTAATAAATAACGAGCCACATTAAATCGAACAGGGAAATAAAGATATGCTAAAAATACAGGCTGTTATATATGTAAGGGTGAAGAAAAATTGCTTTTTTCAATGGAACATGAGTCCTTAGCGCTGGTTTTCTGTCCATCAGGCTGTTTGTATTTTGCCCTTTTACAAACCGGTACGTCTCTTTTTTTATAATATGATGGCTTAATTTGAATTTGATGTCAAATCAAATCAAATCAAGTTCGTTTATTTTTCATAACACATACAATTGATAATTTACAATGCACAGTATTATAATATAACGAAACAATAATTTCTACTAAAGTAAAATATTAATAATGGAAAAAGTGCCTACATAGGCAAAACGCCTGTGCGTAGGCACGAGCCGCTATAAAAATGACAATCATATTATTATTTTTTATATTATTATTATTATTTTTTTTTTTTAGAACGAGGCATGTTTCTAGTAAATCGCATTAAAGCGTTTAGTAATAAGATTAATTACACATTTTTAGGGAAATCGCGGTAAGAACCTTGAATTGTATTTATATCCCAAAGGATCTAAACTCACACATTATTTATTTCCTTGAACCAGAGTCTTAGGACGCTAACGGTTAGGCTAGCGAGATAAATAACGACTAAGAGTCACATACTAGGTACAATTTTTCCCAAAAAATCTTTTTTATATATATAAAAGTAGTTACTTTTGCCTTGGTATTGAAGAATACATAGAGGACTACGCAAATCTAGGAAAATTCATTGAAAATGTACTTTACACTGGTTACAATATGTTGATTTAAAATTATTTGGTTTATTACTCTTTACTTACATGGTTGTGGAAAATTTTCTATTTTAGGTTTTTTCAGTAAGAAACTTTATTGTCATGAAAGAAAGGGATGACTAACTCATATGAAATACAACGCTTTCCTTTTTCTAATACTGCTAGGAGACATAATTTCACGACTGGAATCAATAAAGAGGCAAATTGAAAATTAAGTCAATTATCCTCGGGGAAAAAGGAGGGCGTACAACAGACTTGCAACAGTACAAAGTCTTAATAAGTAGTATTCGCCCAATATTGAAGTTTTACACGTCGAAAACTCTCCAAAATAGAATAAGAGACTTTAAGTTTTAATTTCACAAGGGTAGACTGTTATTTATAAGAAAAAAATTGTAAACCTGATAAAAATGTTAGTAGGCCCTACATTACATATTGTTTTAAATAACTTAAAACAAGTTTATGATATAATCTTAGGTTTTATTAACTAAAATTATATTATTAATTTATTTCTTAATGAAAATAACCAGTGTTCAAAATAGTCTTACAAAGTTTAAAGCTGTTTTCTAATAACGGGTATTTCGAGGATTTTTGCAAACGCTGCGAATACTATGCTATCACCATGGTGTGAGGGGGTGGTGGGGGGGTTGTTGGGCTCTCAGCAAAGAGGGCTTATTAAAACAACACTCAGGCACGTCCAACCACCCTTCCACACTGGCGCTGCACCGGGGCTGGTGAGGAGACGTTAGTTGCGCCGTTATTGGTGCAGTTAGAAGGCTTAAACAACTATGAAATCTTGCAAGAACATGATACCAATAATAGTTTGGTTTAAGACCAGTGCGCCATGAATAATTTGGTGACTGAGCGAAGGAAACGAGCTCAAAAACGAAGCGAAACGAGTCCGGGGTCGAGGGAGATGGAGGGAAAGAGCTTGCTTATTGTTAGTTGAGAAATCAGACGGAAAAGCTAGTTTGTCAAACACTACAAGGGCTTTCTTATCACTTCACATTATTTTCGTCCACAAAAATTACCATAGTAACAGAAAGTTAACGACATATCCATTTTAACATATCAAAAATGGAATGATCATTTGGTAGGCACGGGATATTATACCATTCACGAATTAAACTTAAGGGTTTGTATACTTTTTCGAGGAAAACTTTTTCCTCGTTAGGCAGGGGTTAAGTTGCTACAGAATATGATTAACAGACCAAGTGTCAAAAGATTTTATACAAAAAAATTTCGAGTAGAAAGTAGATATCATCGTTTAAGGGTTTTAAATTTAACTTCTCCGACCTGTAACCAACAAGGATGATTATGTTTTCATACTATTTTTCAATAGGCTTTGATAATAAATTATCCTAAGACTCAAGAACAATTAAATCAAGAAGATAGGTACCAGTATGACTGAAAAATAGACTAATGCGCCTTAGCAAAGTTTTCAGCATTTACCACGAGCTGTCGTGCTGCATTTACAGTTATTCAGGTTTCGGTAAAAAAAAACGAACATTCACAAAATTGAAACTAACATTATTGAGCCACTCATTAAATTTAGTTAACTTCATTATTAAAAGTAAGTTAAAGAAAACCTTAGGTAAATTTTAAAAGCGAGACATGTCATCACATCTCGGGTTGACAAAAAAGGATGAATCAGTTACAATTCAAAACAATTTTCCTCGCGATGTCTAAAGATTTGAACATAAAAAGCGTCCATGTATCAATGGCAGGGAATGCCCTGCTGGTGACAGTTGCCTCCAATCGGACTCACCACCATGGAGCGGTATTCGATCATGTTTTTGATGTCGGACTGTAACTAAATGGTTTAAAATATCGGCTAAACGTTCAAAGTTTAGGCAAGTGCAACATTTAACTCGGTGAGTGGAGGTGGTAATCCTTTAATGGCTGGGATTACGTTTAACAGCGGCAGGGTGCTGTATCATACTGACACTCCATTAGCAGCCGTCCTCGTTTGTCGTGTGAATATTGACCGATCCAACAATAATAACGTATGCAATTGAACTGAAAATAAGTGTATTATCGTTTTTAAAATCTTGTATTTACTTGTAAAAATTTCATTAGATTTTTACATTTATTTGAGGTTTTAACAAGTGGATCTAAATTAATCGCGTTGCTACATTAGTTTTAAACTAATACCATTTAAAATCTGTACATATTTGATATTGAGACATTATTTTGATTTACAAAAACTCCTAGAGGATTAAATCAACTTTAATGATTTTGTTAACCAACTGCACTGATTTTTGACTTGTTTGACTTTTGAGCACTGGTTAACCAACTGCATGAAAAATTAAACAGTTAAAGGTATCCAAACTGATTTGCTCGATCTCGAGCAACATGTATATTCAAGAGGTCAACTGTGAGAATGGACCATGAGTTTCTAAAGTGTACCTCAATATGCAATATTTTAATTTCATTTCAAGACGTACACTGGTATAGAACAATTAAGAATAGTAAACCTAAGACCACACAAATAAATATTCTGTGACTTGACCTACTTGTGCAGAAAGCCTTTGGTGTATTCAAAAACGTTTTTCTGTTCGTCACTCACAAAAGCGTCGGTCAAGAGAGGATTGGTAAACAAGGCATGGTGTTTCGCGTCTCCATCTGACTCATCCATATAACTGAACTGCTGTCCGATACTTCATCACTGTACTACAGTGCGCTACACCATTACTGTAATACTGTGCGGACTCCATTACTGTACTGCTGTGCGGTACTCCATTACTGTACTGCTGTGCGGCACTCCATTACTGTACTACTGACGGTACTTCATTACTGTACTACTGACGGTACTTCATTACTGTACTACAGTGCGCTACACCATTACTGTAATACTGTGCGGACTCCATTACTGTACTGCTGTGCGGTACTCCATTACTGTACTGCTGTACGGCACTCCATTACTGTACTACTGACGGCACTCCATTACTGTACTACTGACGGTACTTCATTACTGTACTACAGTGCGCTACACCATTACTGTAATACTGTGCGGACTCCATTACTGTACTGCTGTGCGGTACTCCATTACTGTACTGCTGTCCGGCACTCCATTACTGTACTACTGACGGTACTTCATTACTGTACTACAGTGCGCTACACCATTACTGTAATACTGTGCGGACTCCATTACTGTACTGCTGTGCAGTACTCCATTACTGTACTGCTGTGCGGCACTCCATTACTGTACTACTGACGGTACTTCATCACTGTACTGCTGACGGTACTTCATTACTGTACTACTTTGCGGCACTACATTACTTTACTCTGAGTGGTACTCCATCACTGTACTACTGAGCGAGACTCAATTACAGTACTACTGAGCGGTACTCCATTACTGTACTACTGGGCGGTACTACATGACTGTACTACTGAGCGGTACTCCATTACTGTACTACTTTGCAGCACTACATTACTTTACTCTGAGTGGTACTCCATTACTGTACTACTGGGCGGTACTCCATCACTGTACTACTGAGCGGTACTCCATTACTGTACTACTGGGCGGTACTCCATTACTGTACTACTTTGCGGCACTACATTACTTTACTATTAAGCGGTACTCCATCACTGTACTACTGAGCGGTACTCCTTTACTGTACTACTGTACGGCACTCCATTACTGTACTACTGAGCGGTACTCCATTACGTTACTACTGTGCTGCACTCCATTACTGTACTACTGAGCGGTACTACATTAGGCCTACTGTACAACTTTGCGGCACTACCTTACTTTACTCTGAGTGGTACTCCATCACTGTACTACTGTACGGCACTCCATTACTGTACTACTGAGCGGTACTCCATTACTGTACTACTTTGCGGCACTACATTACTTTACTCTGAGTGGTACTCCATCACTGTACTACTGAGCGGTACTCCATTACTGTACTACTGGGCGGTACTCCATCACTGTACTACTGAGCGGTACTCCATCGCTGTACTACTGAGCGGTACTCCATTACTGTACTACTGGGCGGTACTCCATCACTGTACTACTGGGCGGTACTCCATTACTGTACTACTGGGCGGTACTCCATTACTGTACTACTGGGCGGTACTCCATCACTGTACTACTGGGCGGTACTCCATGACTGTACTACTTTGCGGCACTACATTACTTTACTCTGAGTGGTACTCCATTACTGTACTACTGGGCGGTACTCCATCACTGTACTACTGAGCGGTACTCCATAACTGTACTACTTTGCGGCACTACATTACTTTACTCTGAGAGGTACTCCATCACTGTACTACTGAGCGGTACTCCATTACTGTACTACTGGGCGGTACTCCATTACTGTACTACTTTGCGGCACTACATTACTTTACTATTAAGCGGTACTCCATCACTGTACTACTGAGCGGTACTCCTTTACTATACTACTGTACGGCACTCCATTACTGTACTACTGAGCGGTACTCCATTACGTTACTACTGTGCTGCACTCCATTACTGTACTACTGAGCGGTACTCCATTACTGTACAACTTTGCGGCACTACCTTACTTTACTCTGAGTGGTACACCATCACTGTACTACTGTACGGCACTCCATTAATGTACTACTGAGCGGTACTTCATTACTGTACTACTTTGCGGCACTACATTACTTTACTCTGAGTGGTACTCCATCACTGTACTACTGAGCGGTACTCCATTACTGTACTACTGGGCGGTACTCCATCACTGTACTATTGAGCGGTACTCCATCACTGTACTACTGAGCGGTACTCCATTACTGTACTACTGGGCGGTACTCCATCACTGTACTACTGGGCGGTACTCCATTACTGTACTACTGGGCGGTACTCCATTACTGTACTACTGGGCGGTACTCCATCACTGTACTACTGGGCGGTACTCCATTACTGTACTACTGGGCGGTACTCAATTACTGTACTACTTTGCGGCACTACATTACTTTACTCTGAGTGATACTCCATCACTGTACTACTGAGCGGTACTCCATTACTGTACTACTGAGCGGTACTCCATTACTGTACTACAGGGCTGTACTACATCACTGTACTACAGAGCGGTACTCCATTACTGTACTACTTTGCGGCACTACATTACTTTACTCTGAGTGGTACTCCATTACTGTACTACTGGGCGGTACTCCATCACTGTACTACTGAGCGGTACTCCATTACTGTACTACTAAGCGGTACTCCATTACTGTACTACTTTGCGGCACCACATTACTGTACTACTGAGCGGTACTCCATCACTGTACTACTGAGCGGTACTCCTTTACTGTACTACTGTACGGCATTCCATTACTGTACTACTGAGCGGTACTCCATTACTGTACTACTGAGCGGTACTCCATTACTGTACTACTTTGCGGCACTACCTTACTTTACTCCGAGAGGTACTCCATCACTGTACTACTGTGCGGTACTATATTACTGTACTACTGTGCGGCACTACATCACTTTAATACTGAGCGGTACTCCATTACTTTACTACTGTGCGGAACTATATTACTGTACTACCGTGCGGCACTACATTACTTTTCTACAGAGCGGTGCTCCATTACTTTACTACTGAGCGGTACTCCATTACTGTACCGTTGAGCGCTCCCCTTTAACTGTACTACTGTGCAGTACCTAATTACGATACTACTGAGCGGAACTCCATTACTTTACTACTGAGCGGTACTCAATTACTGTACTATAGGGCGGTACTTTATTACGATACTACTGAGCGGAACTCCATTACTGTACTACTGAGCGGTACTCCATTACGTTACTACTGTGCGGCAGTCCATTTCTGTACTACTGAGCGGTACTCAATTTTTGTATAACTGTGCGGTACTCCATTACTGTGCTATTGTGTGGTACTCCGTAACTGTTATACTGTGTATTCCACGCGGGTGACATAAACATAAAAAATGTTGTCGATGATATAAATATACGGTAAGAACAATGACCTATTGAAACAATGTTGACATATACGTAACGTATACCTAGTTTACTGAATTTTTGTACAGTTACAGAAAATGTAAAACCTAACAGGATGTGTTTGAGCTATAACTAATTATTGAGATTTAAAACAATGAGCAACAATGTAGTTTGTGTTAAATGCAATTTTGGATATATGACTAAGGGGAAGTTTTTGATAGTTTGAAATTAATTAAAAAATCTAAAAATAGATAAATCTATTTTTCATATATTGGATTATTTATTTGATGAGATGTTTCATAAAATTGCGAATAAAACAAAGTAGGTATACTGTATTATTGTTAGATAGTATTTTAGATGTATTTTACAAGTGCCCCATACATTTTTTGGAAAAATCTGGTTGAAATGAACAAAAAATCATTGAGTTAATTGATAAACAGCTTAGGTGCTACAGTACTGAGGAAACAAACAATGTCACTGAGAAATGTTTCTCCTTAATGTGACAAAAGTGCTTTCTGACATTTAAATTATGGAGCTTAAATCATAAAAACAAGAGTTCTCGATTTAATGATTTTGCCTCCGATATAAAGTTTTTAAGTTAAATAAATCTGTATTCTCCCATTTTATAATAATAACTAATTTTAAGTAAGTTTCGTTCATTCGACCCAACTCCACATTCAACTCCATGTATGAATTTTATACCAACTAGTAAACGCTGGAAATTAAGCAATTTATTTTAATACAATACAAAAAAGTTACTTTAAGTTCTAAATCAAAGACAACCGACCAATCCAATATTGTGAATATCTGTAACCACAAAAAACTACACGTATTGACAGCTAAACATTAACAGATGTTTAAAATGCATTATTCAATCCCAATGTTATTTTAATAAGAAATTTTGAGATTTAAAATTGTGCATAGCGTCTTTATTTTCAGTCCGATTCTCATCAGTTTTTAGCGGAAACAATTACACACCAAGCCCTATCCAACTATACCAAAACCTTGAAAATCGGTTGGAAATTGTAGGAGGACTTCTCTACACTAAAAAAACCTTTAGCGTATTAAATAAGTATAGATACCAAATGTGATTGACTTATTAAAACAACATTTGAATGAACTAGTCACGAAGTAACATTAAAAAAGAAATGTTCAAGTCGGAGCCGTGACTGTACACTGTACCGTGTCTTTGTTGGATCAGGGAGAGTACCGAGCAAAGATCCACGGACCGGCCGGCGGCGCTGTGTAAGGAAACCTGCTCCTGGCATCACCACAGTCTGGCAACGAACAAGGGAAACGGGGCCGCGGATGCGAGCATGCTCTGGGTTGCTCTGTGTTCCACGACATCACTGCTCCCAGCATCACCACAGTCTGGCAACGAACAAGGGAAACGGAACGCGGATGCGAGCATGCTCTGAGTTACTCTGTGTTCCACAACATCACTGCTCCCAGCATCGCCACAGTCTGGCAACAAACAAGGGAAACGGGGCCACGGATGCGAGCATGCTCTGGGTTACTCTGTGTTCCACGACATCACTGCTCCCAGCATCACCACAGTTTGGCAACGAACAAGGGCAACGGGGCCACGGATGCGAGCATGCTCTGGGTTACTCTGTGTTCTACGTCATCACTGCTCCCGGCATCGCCACAGTCTGGCAACGAACAAGGGAAACGGGGCCGCGGATGCGAGCATGCTCTGGGTTACTCTGTGTTCCACGACATCACTGCTCCCAGCATCGCCACAGTCTGGCAAGGAACAAGGGAAACGGAACGCGGATGCGAGCATGCTCTGAGTTACTCTGTGTTCCACGACATCACTGCTCCCAGCATCGCCACAGTCTGGCAACGAACAAGGGAAACGGGGCCGCGGATGCGAGCATGCTCTGGGTTACTCTGTGTTCCACCTCACTGCTCCCAGCATCGCCACAGTCTGGCAACAAACAAGGGAAACGGGGCCGCGGATGCGAGCATACTCTGAGTTACTCTGTGTTCCACGACATCACTGCTCCCAGCATCGCCAGTCTGGCAACGAACAAGGGAAACGGGGCCGCGGATGCGAGCATGCTCTGGGTTGCTCTGTGTTCCACGACATCACTGCTCCCAGCATCACCACAGTCTGGCAACGAACAAGGGAAACGGAACGCGGATGCGAGCATGCTCTGAGTTACTCTGTGTTCCACGACATCACTGCTCCCAGCATCGCCACAGTCTGGCAACAAACAAGGGAAACGGGGCCACGGATGCGAGCATGCTCTGGGTTACTCTGTGTTCCACGACATCACTGATCCCAGCATCACCACAGTTTGGCAACGAACAAGGGCAACGGGGCCACGGATGCGAGCTTGCTCTGGGTTACTCTGTGTTCTAAGTCATCTCTGCTCCTGGCATCGCCACAGTCTGGCAACGAACAAGGGAAACGGAACGCGGATGCGAGCATGCTCTGGGTTACTCTGTGTTCCACGACATCACTGCTCCCAGCATCACCACAGTTTGGCAACGAACAAGGGCAACGGGGCCACGGATGCGAGCATGCTCTGGGTTACTCTGTGTTCTACGTCATCACTGCTCCCGGCATCGCCACAGTCTGGCAACGAACAAGGGAAACGGAACGCGGATGCGAGCATGCTCTGGGTTACTCTGTGTTCCACGACATCACTGCTCCCAGCATTGCGACAGTCTGGCAACGAACAAGGGAAACGGGGCCACGATGCGAGCATGCTCTAGGTTACTCTGTGTTCCACCTCACTGCTCCCGGCATCACCACAGTCTGGCAACGAACACAGGAAACGCGGGGCCACGGATGCGAGCATGCTCTGGGTTACTCTGTGTTCTACGTCATCACTGCTCCCGGCATCGCCACAGTCTGGCAACGAACAAGGGAAACGGAACGCGGATGCGAGCATGCTCTGGGTTACTCTGTGTTCCACGACATCACTGCTCCCAGCATCACCACAGTTTGGCAACGAACAAGGGCAACGGGGCCACGGATGCGAGCATGCTCTGGGTTACTCTGTGTTCTACGTCATCACTGCTCCCGGCATCGCCACAGTCTGGCAACGAACAAGGGAAACGGAACGCGGATGCGAGCATGCTCTGGGTTGATCTGTGTTCCACGACATCACTGCTCCCAGCATCGCGACAGTCTGGCAACGAACAAGGGAAACGGGGCCACGATGCGAGCATGCTCTAGGTTACTCTGTGTTCCACCTCACTGCTCCCAGCATCGCCACAGTCTGGCAACGAACAAGGGAAACGGGGCCGCGGATGCGAGCATGCTCTG
The DNA here is from genome assembly GCA_030545055.2 of Neoaliturus tenellus. Lineage (NCBI taxonomy): Eukaryota > Metazoa > Arthropoda > Insecta > Hemiptera > Cicadellidae > Neoaliturus > Neoaliturus tenellus. The sequence goes on from CM061532.1 coordinate 64,509,033, forward strand.
GGTTACTCTGTGTTCCACCTCACTGCTCCCAGCATCGCCACAGTCTGGCAACAAACAAGGGAAACGGGGCCGCGGATGCGAGCATACTCTGAGTTACTCTGTGTTCCACGACATCACTGCTCCCAGCATCGCCAGTCTGGCAACAAACAAGGGAAACGGGGCCACGGATGCGAGCATGCTCTGGGTTACTCTGTGTTCCACGACATCACTGATCCCAGCATCACCACAGTTTGGCAACGAACAAGGGCAACGGGGCCACGGATGCGAGCATGCTCTGGGTTACTCTGTGTTCTAAGTCATCTCTGCTCCTGGCATCGCCACAGTCTGGCAACGAACAAGGGAAACGGAACGCGGATGCGAGCATGCTCTGGGTTACTCTGTGTTCCACGACATCACTGCTCCCAGCATCACCACAGTTTGGCAACGAACAAGGGCAACGGGGCCACGGATGCGAGCATGCTCTGGGTTACTCTGTGTTCTACGTCATCACTGCTCCCGGCATCGCCACAGTCTGGCAACGAACAAGGGAAACGGAACGCGGATGCGAGCATGCTCTGGGTTACTCTGTGTTCCACGACATCACTGCTCCCAGCATCGCGACAGTCTGGCAACGAACAAGGGAAACGGGGCCACGATGCGAGCATGCTCTAGGTTACTCTGTGTTCCACCTCACTGCTCCCGGCATCACCACAGTCTGGCAACGAACACAGGAAACGCGGGGCCACGGATGCGAGCATGCTCTGGGTTACTCTGTGTTCTACGTCATCACTGCTCCCGGCATCGCCACAGTCTGGCAACGAACAAGGGAAACGGAACGCGGATGCGAGCATGCTCTGGGTTACTCTGTGTTCCACGACATCACTGCTCCCAGCATCACCACAGTTTGGCAACGAACAAGGGCAACGGGGCCACGGATGCGAGCATGCTCTGGGTTACTCTGTGTTCTACGTCATCACTGCTCCCGGCATCGCCACAGTCTGGCAACGAACAAGGGAAACGGAACGCGGATGCGAGCATGCTCTGGGTTACTCTGTGTTCCACGACATCACTGCTCCCAGCATCGCGACAGTCTGGCAACGAACAAGGGAAACGGGGCCACGATGCGAGCATGCTCTAGGTTACTCTGTGTTCCACCTCACTGCTCCCGGCATCACCACAGTCTGGCAACGAACACAGGAAACGCGGGGCCACGGATGCGAGCATGCTCTGGGTTACTCTGTGTTCTACGTCATCACTGCTCCCGGCATCGCCACAGTCTGGCAACGAACAAGGGAAACGGAACGCGGATGCGAGCATGCTCTGGGTTACTCTGTGTTCCACGACATCACTGCTCCCAGCATCGCGACAGTCTGGCAACGAACAAGGGAAACGGGGCCACGATGCGAGCATGCTCTAGGTTACTCTGTGTTCCACCTCACTGCTCCCGGCATCACCACAGTCTGGCAACGAACACAGGAAACGCGGGGCCACGGATGCGAGCATGTTCTGGGTTACTCTGTGTTCCACGACATCACTGCTCCCAGCATCACCACAGTTTGGCAACGAACAAGGGCAACGGGGCCACGGATGCGAGCATGCTCTGGGTTACTCTGTGTTCTACGTCATCACTGCTCCCGGCATCGCCACAGTCTGGCAACGAACAAGGGAAACGGGGCCGCGGATGCGAGCATGCTCTGGGTTACTCTGTGTTCCACGACATCACTGCTCCCAGCATCGCCACAGTCTGGCAAGGAACAAGGGAAACGGAACGCGGATGCGAGCATGCTCTGAGTTACTCTGTGTTCCACGACATCACTGCTCCCAGCATCGCCACAGTCTGGCAACGAACAATGGAAACGGGGCCGCGGATGCGAGCATGCTCTGCGTTACTCTGTGTTCCACCTCACTGCTCCCAGCATCGCCACAGTCTGGCAACAAACAAGGGAAACGGGGCCGCGGATGCGAGCATACTCTGAGTTACTCTGTGTTCCACGACATCACTGCTCCCAGCATCGCCAGTCTGGCAACGAACAAGGGAAACGGGGCCGCGGATGCGAGCATGCTCTGGGTTGCTCTGTGTTCCACGACATCACTGCTCCCAGCATCACCACAGTCTGGCAACGAACAAGGGAAACGGAACGCGGATGCGAGCATGCTCTGAGTTACTCTGTGTTCCACGACATCACTGCTCCCAGCATCGCCACAGTCTGGCAACAAACAAGGGAAACGGGGCCACGGATGCGAGCATGCTCTGGGTTACTCTGTGTTCCACGACATCACTGCTCCCAGCATCACCACAGTTTGGCAACGAACAAGGGCAACGGGGCCACGGATGCGAGCATGCTCTGGGTTACTCTGTGTTCTAAGTCATCACTGCTCCCGGCATCGCCACAGTCTGGCAACGAACAAGGGAAACGGAACGCGGATGCGAGCATGCTCTGGGTTACTCTGTGTTCCACGACATCAATGCTCCCAGCATCACCACAGTTTGGCAACGAACAAGGGCAACGGGGCCACGGATGCGAGCATGCTCTGGGTTACTCTGTGTTCTACGTCATCACTGCTCCCGGCATCGCCACAGTCTGGCAACGAACAAGGGAAACGGAACGCGGATGCGAGCATGCTCTGGGTTACTCTGTGTTCCACGACATCACTGCTCCCAGCATCGCGACAGTCTGGCAACGAACAAGGGAAACGGGGCCACGATGCGAGCATGCTCTGGGTTACTCTGTGTTCCACCTCACTGCTCCCGGCATCACCACAGTCTGGCAACGAACACAGGAAACGCGGGGCCACGGATGCGAGCATGCTCTGGGTTACTCTGTGTTCTACGTCATCACTGCTCCCGGCATCGCCACAGTCTGGCAACGAACAAGGGAAACGGAACGCGGATGCGAGCATGCTCTGGGTTACTCTGTGTTCCACGACATCACTGCTCCCAGCATCGCGACAGTCTGGCAACGAACAAGGGAAACGGGGCCACGATGCGAGCATGCTCTAGGTTACTCTGTGTTCCACCTCACTGCTCCCGGCATCACCACAGTCTGGCAACGAACACAGGAAACGCGGGGCCACGGATGCGAGCATGCTCTGGGTTACTCTGTGTTCCACGACATCACTGCTCCCAGCATCACCACAGTTTGGCAACGAACAAGGGCAACGGGGCCACGGATGCGAGCATGCTCTGGGTTACTCTGTGTTCTACGTCATCACTGCTCCCGGCATCGCCACAGTCTGGCAACGAACAAGGGAAACGGGGCCGCGGATGCGAGCATGCTCTGGGTTACTCTGTGTTCCACGACATCACTGCTCCCAGCATCGCCACAGTCTGGCAACGAACAAGGGACACGGGGCCGAGGTGTCTACTACGTTACCACTACGTGGCAGGGTGCAACTATGTCCTGGAGAGTTCATCTTGGTCCCTAAACATCACTACTGAATTTGTGAAGAATGATTTACAAGTACATGTGTTCATTTTTCACAAGATACAATTTATAATTTTTAAAAGGTTTAAAAATATAGACTAGAAAACTGAGCTTCGGTTGTGAAAATAATCTAATGATAATTTAATCCGGGAGTACTTGACAGTCGAACGTGTATCGACAGCGCGCGATGCCTGCGAGTAGAGTAACGTCTAGAGAGCCTTAGTGCTCGTAGTCAACGCGATTTCCCCGCATCCGCGCGATCCGCGGCGGCGGCGGCCGTGGTGTTTGGACCCATTACATTCCATCATCATTACAGACTGCCGAGCTGCTGCGATACTGCGATGCGGCGGCCCCACCCTCCTACAGATAATGAACACGCTCTTCATCTTCATTTGTTCCCCCTGACAATGATTAATTAAATGCAATTATGGAATGACTACTGAAGATAGCTTACTGCCACTGAGGAATTGCGATGGTTAAATAATAGAGAGGGTTGATTGTGAAGGTTAAGTTATAAGAAAACTATAAATGTAAAAATTGTGATTTCAGTTTAAATTAAAGTTAGCTTATTAATAGTGTTGTGCAGTTAAAATAACACAACTTTGACGTATAGAAACAAAACTTAATAAGACGCGAACGAATTTAAGTGAACGCAAAAGAGTTGTCACCTTATATTTTTCATGAGACAAGCTCTTTCCTTTTTATGTTTTATGTTCTACTATATTTGTCAAATACCACTCACTCAGGAATCAGAGGATCTCCATAACCATAGGGATACAGGGTTGAAGTTAGGCATGATATTCCTCTTAGCTAAAAAAATGCTCACTAAGAAACAATTTTGCAAAATTCCTTCAGGTCCATCGCCCCGCAGGATTTCAAAATTTCTATCTGATGTTATTCTTATGGCCTATTTTTAATAATCAAGGACACAACGAATCTGAAAAACCATGGGGGTACAGTGTTAAAATTTGTCATGTGCGTTCTTCGTTGCTCATAGGTGCTCACTAAGAAATGGTTTTGCAAAATTTCATCAGGGCTTCACCACACCAGGTTCCAAATTAGATTTGATGGCAAATTTTTTATATGGATCTAAAAATCTAGGGAACAACGAATTTGAAAAACAAGATGACCTAAGGGGTTGACATTTGGTATGAAAGATCCACTATACCATTAGGTGATCACTAAGAAAAACTTTTGGAAAGCCCCTTCAGGGCTCCGCTCCATAGGATTTCGTAATCTCAATGTATTGTTTACCCTTATGGCCAATTTAAAAAAGAATTTAAAAACAACTAATATAAAAAAACCTATAGGACCTGCGTGATTTAAATTTGAAATTATCTCTTTTTCTTTGCTCACAGATGATCAATAAAAATTAATTCTCACATTTCTTTTAGGACTCCGCCCCACAGAACCTAAACATTACTGTAACTGTAAAGCCTACGGGATTGAAATTTGCATGGATGTGCCTCTTTGGTAATAGGTTTTCACTAAGAAAAAGTTTTACAAATATGGTTCTTTAAGTTCTTTAGGACTGCGCCCCATAAGACTTCAAAATTACTTAACCATTACTCAAATTACTTAACCATTCAAATTACTTGAAGTCTTGTTGAAATTTTACATGGACGTTCCGATTTGCTCATAGGTAGGCCTACTCACTAACAAACGAATTTAAAATATATTTTTTGCCATTCACAATAACTAAGCGTGGTGGGGGGGGGGGGTTGATATTTGACATGGATAGCTCTTTGCTCATTTTAACTCACTAAGATAAAGGTTGTGAAAATTCCCTACGGTCTCTTCTCACACTACTTAAAAATTTCATTATAATTCTTAAGGAAGAAGATTTCGTTGCACTTTAAAGAGATTTTACTACCAATAAAATGAATTCAATCACGAGCGAAGACGTGACGGGCATCAACTAGTTTATACATAACATAAATAAACTTTACCAAAACAAGTAGTTTTTTTTATTGATTTTCAGCGTAACACGGAAATATAATACAAAGCTGTATCCTTATTTTGTAAAAAACGCATGTATACAAAAGCATATATTTGTCAAGTAGCAATCGGAAAAGGATAATATATCACTACCTAGAACACTCCTACACAAATGCATTCAGAGTGTGAAGTTGTACATCTTGGTCTCGAGAAGGAACACTTTTCTCCAATACTCAAAACGAACAGATAAAAGATGCTAAACAAAAAATATTAAGACTACACAATCTGTAAATTTATAATCAAAATTTTACAAGATGCGTCCTCAACGCATAGTGGAATACATTCTTCAAATTTATTTGAATTTCTAAAGCAGGTTGTTTAGGAATTTAAACGGTTGTTTCAGAGCGTGTATTAGATGACGGTAGAGGTTTTTGTGCGTTGGTTAAAGTTTAAAGTAAGCGTTGGCCGTTATTCTCAAAAACTTTTTTTCGGAACCATTTTAAAGAAATTAAAATATATATGTGAGAACGTTTTCCGAATACTGTATGTAAAAATGTATAGCTTTATAATTCACAGATAGCTTTATATTCTGAGAATCGTAATCGCCCGTTTCAAAACTGTTGTAGGATGTAAAATAGATCCCTCGGTTCACGGACAAAATCCTTTGAAACTAAAGCCTGGATTTACCTTCTTTCCATTCATATTGCTGATAATTTTATCCAAAATCTTTAGCTACGACGAGCTAGATTTTATCTTTCATATTAAGGTTTGCTGCTTGAATTTACTACTTTGGCTTAGCGAGACTTGATAAATTATTTTTACAGCAAGGCAAGCGGTTTACGAATAAAAATGTTATGTATGACCAAAGTCTATGACGAGATAAGGTGTTCATCAATAAAAGTAGTCAGGATTTCACGCTGAAAAATGCCAATAATTAAGAATAAAGGTATTTTAAACAATTTTACCTTATAATGAAAAATATTTAAAATTCTGTCCCTTGATTTTTTTTTCACAGCTTTTAAAACATTAGTTAAAAATTGATCGTAGACAATTTATATTAAAAAGTATAGACATGGTTAAATTAATTTATTTAAAATAAGTTTACAATGAAGATTGTAGAATATAGCATGAACTTATCAGTAGTTTAATTGGATTAAACTACCAGAAAATGTTGGCAAATACTTCGAAACCACTTCGGTCGGATTAGGTTCTTAATATTTTCCAAGCCACCTTTCAGAGCATTACTTTAGCATTGCCTAAGACGTTTCCCAATTAAGTCGAAAGCTGGATTCCCGACAAAATCTCAGATGATTCTGCTTTAATTGTGTATTGCCGATCTCTTAATTTGAGCATAACTTCTTGAAAACAACATTCCTATAACTAATATTATTTTATTTTTAAATCTTCACCTTTTAAGAGAAACAGAAAATTGTTCTCAATTAAAAAAGTTATTAAAATAAAAAATAATTATGTTGCTAATTAACTACGAAACTAAATTATTCGCTGTACCCGTACGCTTTTAAAATCATGCTGAAAAATACAACTGCCAGTTAAATGTCAAATCATTAACATTGGAATAGTAACATACCGTACTACATATGACATGACACGGTGATGTAATGTAGCATGGTAATAAAGTAATATAGAATCTGAATCGCTAAATGAGGCCAAAGCAATATTAAGTTCGATGTTACGAACCGCTAGACGCAAAAAAAAAAAATCGGATAAAATTATAAAGTTTCGATCTGAGTTTGAAATAATTTCAAGTAAAAAGAAAAAGGGAGATTTGGTCCCAACGAACGCTTCCCTACGCAGTGTAAGCCTTAAATCCACCAAACACGGTAACTCTACTTAAATACTTTGATTTAATTTTCATGTAACGGCAAGCGCTCTATTCAATAGCGTTTGACAGGTAGTCGAGGGACGGGAGGCGAGGATGGTTTTGCTAATTGGAGGTCAATTAAACTCAATTACCGTCAAGTCGGCAACCCGTTACCGGCAACCAGGTAATTATGGGAATGGACTGTAAATTGTGTCAGACTCGAGCATCGCCGACCACCACTGACACTGACCTGAGGGGAATGCAGAAGCCATTGTGCGAGACGGTGCTTTGTGGTGATTAAACTTACCCTCCTCAATCAAGGGAAAAATAAATATTACGAAAACTAATGCAATAGTAAACACAAGCGGTTTTCTGAGTGAGGCTTCGAAAAATCCAATAATGGACTCTCAGGTGACCTGGAGTGTAAATTAAATAAACTTTATGAAACAACAACGCCGTTGTCAAGGTGAAATATTTGGTGGAAAAATGTTAAATCTCAATTGAAAGTTATCTTTTGTAAGTCTAATTGAAAAAAGTTTTCAACTAATAAGTTACAAAAAATATCTCACTGATCTTTTTATCGTCTTTAGCTATAATTATATTTAACAAACTATATTATTTTCAATTAATTGGGTTTGTATCATTTTGTAAAAATGAAATACTCATTTTTATTATTTTTATTAATCAACCGTCTATTAAAATCTGTATTTGGGTAGATTTTCGTGATTGAATTAAAGTTCTATAATAAGAGTGAGTTTATATTTTACTAAGTTCTACACGGTTGATGATGTATAGATTTTATGACTTTAATATGTTAATCTACACAAACGCTAAAAATATGATCAAGTACGTTATACAAACAAATGGGCTATTTTCATTCCACACAAACCAGACTTCCATTTTACAATTTTTATGGAATTACGTATTTTACAGCCTTGCTAAGCAATATGAGCATGGATATAGTTTTGAAACCCGTAAGCATATCTAAGAAGTGAAAAACACGACAGTTTGAAACATGTTCACTTCATTATCTGAACGGTAAAATAAATCTTATTAGTTTTATTTAAATGATCAATGATAAAAAACTTAAATTAAATTACAATTAAAAATAAACTATATACCTTGCGTTATCTAAGGTCATAGGCCTAAAAAATAAATAAAATAAAATAAAAATACCTCTATAGTATAACATTTTCCTCGAAGTTTCTGCAGGATCAAACAATGTAAAGTAAATGAACATCTAAGCAGATACGAAAGGAATAAGAAACAATAACTAAAAGAGCAGACGTGCTAACTCCCATGGCAAACTTGCACTAAACAGTAAATATTGTTAAAACAGGGTTTTTACAACCATATCTTGACAAAATTCAAGGACTTTTCAAGGATCTTGCATGGTTTTGAAGGACCACGAGACGTAACTTTATTTACATCGGTTGGTAGGATTGGTAAAATTTTGTTGTTAAAAAATAACAGTGGGTTACTATTTATCTATAGTGGATAACACTGGGCATTGGCCCTTACAGAAGTTTAAAATTTGAATGCTTGACAATTTAAATAATTTAATGAGAGTAAATGAGAGTGCGTAAGTGATTAATAACATTGTCATAGTTATGGCTCACAGATAATAACGAGGTGACAAATTAATTAAGGATCGTCATTGCTCAGGCCTATGTATGAACCAGATTTTTATCCACAGACTAAGGAGTTATTTAACCGTAAAACCTAGAATCGTGTAATTTTTACACAATGTTCAGTAAATAGGTTTTTTTAAAGTGATGTGTTTTTTAACCCTGTAAAAACTTTTCTTTTTTTTTTTAATAACAAACAAGAACCAAATATACACAATAACAAAAAAAGTAATTATAATTTGCTTTTAAATCGTAAATTTTTTTTCACGGTGTCCATTACAGCTGCCTACCATGCAGATGCAGTACCTACATATTATATGCTTCAGTTAGCTTTAAAATATGTGTACAAGAATATTTCAATTTAAGGCAATAACAAAATGTTCATAGAACAAGGAGACAATACCAACATTCCCACTAAATTCAAGGATATTTCAAGGACCTTTCAGTCAAAAAATTATGGAATGTCAGTACTTTTCAAGGCCTTCAAGACCAGGGATGAATTTCAAGGACTTTCTAGGACCGTAAGAACCCTGTTACAAATTTGTAGTTAAAACAAATAACTCTGTAAGCATGTAAGCAATTGAACTATATTTAAGGCTAAACTATGCTCAAAACAATAAATAAACTTCATTTTGAATTATTAAGTCAATGAAGGCAATATTGCAAAGTTCAATTAAAAGTTTATCAAGAGTGAAATCCAATTAGGAAATGAATTCCGGTTGGTTTAAACTCAGCTTATATTATAGGTCTTAAGTTGGGTAACTCGATAATGAGCATGAGATGGGTGACTGAAATGTGGGACACATTACCATGGCTGTTCACCACTATCGTGAAAAGAATATTTTACTACATTATAATTGCATTTTCCAATTGAAAGAACTATTCTCTCTACCGACGGGATAAACGTTTTATGGTTTTCTTTTTATGCTAACAACAAACAGGTGTGGCTTTTGGAACTCGTGATATAATTTGAAGAAAATAACAAATAGCTTAGATCAAACGATACGCGAAAAAATAATGTAACATTAAACTAATGCGAAACACATCACACGAAATACGTTACAGTTGTATAACACTACTGAAATATAAACAACTACTTTTACAAGCAAGTGAAACTTTTAATAATAATAACAAATCAATTTATCTCATTGGCGAATGAAACAAACTATTAAATTAATGCAAGTAGTTGACGTCTTATAAATTTGATTCTCATTTCGAAAAAGACTAATGAGGATAATAGGTAAACGACGACAAAAATAATTGTAATTGCTATAAACGTTATGGTGCTGACAATTACAATCATATGAGTGCATAAAACAAAGAATCGTTTATAATTACTCTACCTGCTTAAATGTAAAATAGAAACAAGGTTACAGTATACAAATTGGTTTATTCAAAGAGGGACAATCGAGTTAGATTAATTACCCGGCGTTGTAGCAGTGTTGAACCTACACGTGTATAAAATGTTTGCTTCAATTGCATAATTGCGCGTCTTCATTCGTGAAATGCATAGTGTTATTTTTGTTGGTGTTGGTAGTAATTCTTTAAATGTCACGAAAAAGAATTGTAGTCGTTATAAACTGGTTTCAATTTTAACATTAAATACGCAGTGTTTTCTGCAAAGAGAGAATTTAAAAATGTAATCAATATAAGCAAAAAAGGAAGGGTAAAATTCACAAGTCAAAAACCTGCAACCTTTTGTCTCTTAACACTTCTCTTTACCCTAAAAACTAAAAGAGTGAAGGACGAGGTCCTCGAGAGTTTTTGTTATCTGCGGTAATTAGAACACCTGGAGACCGGTCACAAAATTGATGGCTTTGCTTAACGTGTTTGGCGCTCACTGCAACAACAAAACAAAGGGATCGTTAACGATACATTTTCACTGGTGATACAACAGACGGCCATTCGGATGGAACCATTCCGGCTGAACTACTTCTTCAATGTATAATGCTGCTCACATACACAGAATAACCAAATTTTAATTTTCCGTCTGAACTTCTTTGCGGGATTCTTTAAACGAACAGCTTTTGGTAGAAACGATATAGTCGTAAGTTGAATGAATCTTCCTCGGAAGCATTCTGTAGGACGATGTAATTATTGGAAGCTCTACATGGGCAATACACATGCCCAGCCGAGCATCTGAGTGGGGGGTGTCCAACTGTGGATCACATAATTCACGGCTCGCTGTCCATTAACCTATCTTGAATGCTTAGTTGGCCTGCACAATGTAAGAGGGGCTGTGCTGTGGTGGCTTGGCGCCCTGTGGATTAATCTTAATGTTACTGGATATTAGTTTCTAGTCGTATCGAAGATTTATATTTAGATTGTAGTTATTAGTTTACTTTGGTGGATAGCTTAAAAGCACATAAGGTATAATAAATTTTAAAACGTATTAAAAAAACCTTTTACGTGAAAGTCGGTTACAAATTTTGATTTTCCAGCAACCTCAGGTATTCGCCGTTCTCACCGAAGTTACCTAAGCCTTGTGCGACACCGTTAGCGCTGTCAGTGATAAGGCGTGAGCTGTGACGGTGATAACATTAGGTTATCTATACCTGTTGTCGCGTGCGGCCAAGTGTGCGGCTTCCCGCACCCGCACCACACGACAGCGGCGCCGCGAGGCTTCTTGTAAGGCATCACACCCACACCGGCCACTGGTCAGTGGTCAACTATAAACGATTACTTTACTGACATCAATACTAACTATTGCGTTACTATAGCGCAACACCATTAGTGTAGTTAAATTTGTTGGTAAGCAATTAAATAATTTTTTGACAGCCAATTCATTTGGGAATATGTTCCATGGTATCACCTGACTCTCCTGTGAAAGATCTCAAAAATTCTCAATGAGGATTATGCCCAAATATGGTTTGGCCTTGGAGGAGTTACGATAATTTAGACACCAAGCATACTTAATTTAAATACATTCTAGAACGCCTATATATGTATATCAAATTAAAAACCTCAAAAAGGTAAAATACAATGGTGTAAATACGATTTTAACATGATGGTTGGGAGGGAAATGGCAAACGTTTAAAATACAAACGAAACTGATATTATCAAAGCTTTAAAATGCAATAACATCTGACAATTTTGAGCTTTTGGCGTCTGGTTTGCCGCTATGTACTATCCTTGATAATGTATTTAAAATTATGTAGAATGGCTATGGACTAAGAAATAATTTGCAGGACTTCCTCTTTTCCACGTCCATGTAAAGTTTTACATGCATACCTCGAGCTATCCGCATCGTCAAAGCAAATGCAATAGCAAACATTTGCCGAAAACCTCACCTAAAAAGGCCAAGTACCTATTTAATATGCTATTGCGTTTTAAAGTATCTATTTTAAAATTTTATTTTTATTCCGAGTTTAACATGGTGTCATTTTTTAGTCAGGCAACCTTTTTAAGTGGGGTTTGTGACATTGAATTCTACTATATAAGGCAGTGTTTGGATCACTATAAATTAGTTTAGACAATGCAGTTGGACATCAGGGAAATTTTAAGATTTCGTCACGTGAAGAATCCGTTGTTTCATGGCAATTTATCTAAAAGTTTTAAGTTATTGTTGATTTTATAATTGTTAGTAAAAGTTATTGTAAACTACCATATTCATAACTAAAATATCATTCTTAAATAGCTTTACTGAAAACGCTTTGGATTTATTTAACACCGTCGTGTTGTGTAAAATTAATCAAACGTTCAGTTTGGGACACAAGAGATCTTTGAACGCCGTGTCAGAAATGCATCACTCTCAGCCGAGATGGATGAAGACGCATCGTGCAGTCAAGCGGGAGATTAAAAAACATGGGAAAACTATACTGCACGATGTAAATATTTAGTTTACTGTGAGTTTCCCAGCAGTGATGTATTTCTTCGCGACGAGTGAGATTTTCTAAAACAATATTTTGAAGAAATACTTCATGAAATTTCAATTCAATTGACAAAACAAAACAAAACAAAATTGAGAAATATTCATTCGTATGTTTCTTAATATTAACGGCATAGTAAATTTAAAATACCCCCGTCGCAGCAGACCTGCGTACTCAGCGAATCTCCAAACTATCTTGAGCTACTGTATTTTCCCCATAAACAGCATAAGAATGAGAATGTAGGTTTGCTGCCTTGGGATGTTGTTAGAAAATGTTAGTTTTGTTAGGAAATGTAATAGTTACGTTAGGTAAATGTCAAACTGTATCAATATTCGGCACTTTTTAGTTTTCCCCATAAACCACATGGGGGTGAGTATGTAGGTTTGCCGCCATATGGGCGTTGTAAGCAAATTTCAGTTAAATCCTATCTAGTGAATGTACATACCAAATATTATCAAGTTATGGTGTTCTTTTAATTTTCCCCATAAACCCCACGGGGGTGAGTACATAGGTTTGCCGCCATATGGGTGTTGTAAGCAAATATCATTTGAACCCTACCAAGTGAATGTACATCCCAAATTTTATCAAGTTATTCCAATAAATAAGCGAGATACAGGGTTTTGTTGATTTCCCATAAGATTAACATGGAAAACCTATTTTTGGCTTTTCTCCGTAACCTGTTAAGCCAAGTTAAAAATTCAAAATACTACATTGTTTGTTTTTTAAGCTCTTTTAAATGGTTTTAGTTAAAATTGTTGAATTTTGAAAATTATGCTAAAAAATTGCAAAAAATCCATTTTTGACCCCTTTGAAACCCCATAAAACCCCGTTCCCATAACCCAATCATGCTGGTTCGCGAACTCATGAATATAGACCTAGTCTTACACCTACATACCAAATTTCATTAAAATCGGAGGTCCCTTTCAAAAGTTATCAGTACCACGGACACACATGTATATATATATATATATATGAAAATGAACGAACGGTGTTTTTGGCTTCTGGGGACCTCAAAATGAAAAAGTAACATGGTCCCGGGCTTAGGTCTTACCATGGCTACTACCGTAATAGCGTATTCCCTATAGGGAAATTCGCTAAAAAACAAACAAAGACAAAATAAAGATTGAGAATTTAGTCTAGCAACCATGATCAAAGTGGGAAGACAAAATCAATGAGTAGAAATTAACATATTGTCCATCGTAATGATTAGTTTATCTATAACTATGATTAGATTAATTAATTATTAACACAAAAGAATGTGCCGTACACAAAACTTCTTGGGAATGTCGCATAATTTCATAATTTGCAGAAAGAAAATATTTTTAACGTGTAAATTGAATTTATAATTGTAATTAAACTGGTGTGCCATGTCTCATACTATTGTACTGTATACTGTGCTGCGATTCGTACCACTAAGTAATATTATACCGGGTGTCCCAGACTACCCGTACACCCCTTTTAAAATCTACAAAATTAATTTTTCACAAAAACAAATTGCGCCATTATAGGTAAACCAGTTGCGCTCTATCCATTGATGATAATTTCAATGTGCAGGGTGTACCAGAAATACCCTACCAAGACCGGAAGTCATTAATTTTAAATACAAACCCCCACTTTTTATGGTATTTTTGGATTCTAGACATAATTTCAGGACTATTTTACAATTTTATGTGTAACCCTAATCCTAACGGTTTGGGAGATAATGGAGGTCGAAGTTTGATTTTTTCCCATAAGAATAACATGGAGCAAATGGTCATATCCATTAACACTTAACATAACTGTCCAGGCATAAATATATCTTATAACCTCATTTTAGATAATATTTCATTAAAAAATACCGATTTTCACGTAATTCATTTAGTTTTATACACATTTTAAATAATTTCCACCATATTGACAAATTCATGGAGAAATAAAATAATTTATGACAAAATTAATAATTAATGATGCTAAAGTGCTAAAAAGAAGAAGCCAAGGCATTTTTATGCCACGACTTTTTAGTTTAACGCGTAATTTACAAAGATTTTGGATGTGAAATTTAACCCCTTGTTATTTTTATGGGGAAAAAAATCAAACTTCGACCTCCATTATCTCCCAAACCGTTAGGATTAGGTATACGCATTAAATCGTAAAATAGTCTTAAAACTATGTCTAGAATCCAAAAATACCATAAAAGTGGGGGTGTTCGTATTTAAAATTAATGACTTACGGTCTGTGTAGGTTACTTCGGGTACATTGATATTATCATCAATGGATAGAGCACAACCAATCTATTTGTTTTTGGCACAATTTGTTTTTGTGAATAATTAATTTTGTAGATTTTAAAAGGGGTGTACGGGTGGTCTGGGACACCCGGTATAACTGACTTCAGTAAAAATTGTATTTAACATTAGACTGAATAGACGGGCAATAGCCCGTTAACATTACATACATATTGGTAACATTTTGTTAACATTACAAAGTATTTTTCAAGCACATGGATAGTAAGACACATTTGACACGTCGTGACCCAGAACTTGAGTCTCGAGGAAATGGGAATATAGTTAACTGTTTGTATTGTAAATGTTATGTTGCCGAAACAGATTTTGAACATGACTTCATATTAATTTGATGCATACAAGTTATTAGTTAGTCTTTAATAACATCATATTATAAATACCCCCCGTCGCAGCAGACCTGCGTACTCAGCGAATTTCTTAATTAGTAATATTAATTTTGACCAGAAGAACTTGTAACAAAATTTCATTACGTGCTCATAAATAGGAAAATATAGTCTATTCTCCTAATGATACATATAGGGAAAGAGTATGCAGGTATGCTGCCATGGGGAACACTAAAAGTAGATTTTAAGAAAAAAATTTATTTTTGTACCATATAAAGCCATATACTAAGTTTCATCAATACCTATCCATAATAAAAAGAGTTTGCCTATTCTCCATATGATTAACATGGGAAAAGAGTATGCAGGTTTGCTGCCATGATAAGTACAAAAACCAAGATTATTTAACAAAAATGGGTAAATCTCAACCAAATGAAGCTAAATACCAAGTTTCGTCCATAAATATTAATTAATAATTGAAATAATAACACATCCTTATTCTCCATAAGATTAACATTGGAGCGCCAAAATACAATGTACTGTCTTTAGAATTTTTAATATCTCGGTAACCAATGGAGATAGAGCAAAGCTTCAAATTACTAAATTGTGTGTTTTTTGAGCTAAATCCAATGGTCAAAATAAAAATTTCAAATTTTTTAAATTTACATATAAAAAATGCAAAAAACCCATTTTTGGGGTACAAAACCCCCCAAAACTACCCCTTCCGGTTGGTCGATATGTCTGGTTTACGAACTCATCCGAATAAACGTAGGAATACACATCTCTACCAAATTTGGTGTCGATCGGACCATTTTTACGAGAGTTATCGTGCCTAGGGACACACACACACACACACACACATATATATATATATATATATATATATATATACATATATATATATATATATATATATATATATATAAATTTTAATGACTATTAATTTTGGTCTCTGGACACCTCAAAACGAAAAAGTAACATGGTCCCGGACTTAGGTCTTACCATGAGACCTACGGTAATAGCTTATTCCCTATGGGAAATTCGCTAAAAATTCATGAAATGCTGATAAATAACGGTTAATAAGGTATAAATTGATAGGTCTTGGTCTACAATAATAAAAAATAATAAGTTTGTTATGTTCTTTATAAAGTTTTAAATGTGAAAAGATCATTACTGTGAAAACCTTTCACAGTATTTTGCTTTAAAGCAAATGAGAATGGATAAAAATACAAAGAATTTCGTAACAAATTACCTCAGTTGAATACAAAACAACAAAACAATGAGTAGATGAGACGCAGACGATCCAATAAAGACCGACCCATTACAACGAGTTGAGCGCTAATTTCATTGGTTCACAATGTAATGTTATTTCAATACTCGCAACAGTCTCTCTAAATACTTGTTAGTTGTATTTTTGTAATACAGGACATTAAAAAGAACAACCCGATTTCAAGTGTTTCTTTAATCGCAAATAAAATAGTTACTGTACATACAATAATTACAAAAAAATTATAGGCCTACTAGTAAATTTCTAATTGTTACTTTTCCAAGTCTGTTTTAGTTTAACTTGTAGTCCATTGCGATAAATCTTAATTGATCCGCAAAAATTTAAAAATGAAATTTGGTTTGTTATACTGAAAAAATATATATCCTGAAACGTCAAGTTTCGAAGTCTGTGTTAATTTTTTAGTTCGGTGATATCTGTTCACTGTCCTGATACGATCCCCGTCATGAGCCTAAACCTGGATCACAAGGACAGACGCAGTCAATAGTCATTGAAGACAACTTCCAGACACCCATTTATATTTATCTGCTACCATAAAATAACTTAGTAAAATTATCTTTCACCTTAAATAAATGCATGGGAGGATTATTATAACAATCCTGTACGAAAACATAGAATATTATTTATGCTGTGGTTAACTACTACCATATATACAGAATGAAAAAATCGACTTTAAGAACAAAGTAGTAAATTTATATGTTTCACTGATATTATTAAACTAAACTGAATGAAAATACAAAACACGTAAGTAGGCCTATTAATATTTTCGACATCCAACCTTCATGTAAAATTTTATTTTTTTAATGTACATTAAAGGTTAGGTAAAACTAAACTGTACATTGAGGATTGAGGGTTTTCTATTACTGGTGTGAACCCCTTAAATACAGAACCATACAATTCTGCAGTAATGGCAGTAGTTCAACATAGCATCATAATATCTTCTAAGTATATTCCTTTAATGGAAACATGGTAAAATGAACTATCTTACTTGTATTCAACGCAAGAACGGACTTCCAGCTTACCTGTAACAAACAATCGTTTATATTACAGGCGTAATTCAAAACGTGGCAAATGAAACAATAAACACAAAGTCTCGCCCTGATTGTATAGCTTTGCTGCAAGTACACCATTAGCCACATGCTTCTTACGTTTCTTGTTTCAAGGGAATTTAATCTAGTTTTTCTCTAATTAATTTGTTAATACCTAAGCTCCGCTGATTGACCACAATGCAGTTTACTTATAATGGACTAAAAAAAGCACTCGTGATCGACTGACTAAATTGTCACCTCGTGCACGACACTTGACCTTTCTAGATTTCTTTATGTAGGAGTTTGTCAAATAATTTCTCTTATTCTTCCCCAGTTCCAAATTTAAAAACTTTAAAACAGAGAATAATAAATGCAATGACGTCTATTACTCAGGAAATGTTAAATAAAATAAAAAAGTGTTGTAAGTGAAAAATAAAAATAAAACTAATTAAATAGTTGCCTAGAAGATTTACAGGTAACACAAGGCGCAAATATAGAAGTGTATTGAGTATGAAACGTTATCTTAAACACAAATTGTTTTCATACTATTCGGATTCTTTATTATGGCAAGACTTTACGGACACCCGGTATAATATAACAAAAGCTACAAATAACAATACTAACATTTTAAAATATGATTGGCAGTATATGTGTGTGAGAGTAGACGTGTGTATTTATTTGACCATGACATTATAAAAGCGCAAAGAAATTGTTTAAAGTAGCGCAGTTGATAAAATGAAGGAAGAGAGGAATTTATTTGATCCATATGAATCAAGGCTTCACTTTAATTTTAATTATATCTTTTGGGCTATAGAAATATTCTTCTATTTGCGTTGAAAAACTTGGTAATCAATTACTTCTTCGCTTTCTATAGTTTTGTAAAAGTATCTCCACGCCCCAAAAATAATTGTATTACTGCATTCCAGCTACCTGCTGTAAAAAAAGGATTTACAGCTTAGTTGTAAATTTAATGTGAGCTAGATACGATTACTTAACAAAAACTGCAAAAAAGGGGTAAAATATGAAAATTAGTAACGACGGAAAACCAGGCTTCAATATTCAGGTATGGAGGATTTGGCTTATGCTCAATAACGGGCAACTCCAAACAGTCAACACCAGATTGATAGCACTACAGTAGGCTACTTTGTTGACTTGGCCCACTTCATACATACTTATGAAGTTATACCTCTCGGATTTGTACCCAATTACTGCACTAAATTAATTAGCAGTTGAAATATATTTAATAGTGAATAAAATGTATCTAATAAAATATATTGACAAATTAAACAAAATTGAACAGCATATCTTTGGAAATCGTTTTGGTCTATTTCAAATTTGTAAAATTAATACCCCCCGTCGCAGCAGACCTGCGTACTCAGCGAATTTCCAAATTAGTAATATTAATTTTGACCAGCTAAACTTGTATACGAAATTTCATCACGTGCTCATAAATAGGGAGATAAATGTCTATTCTCCTTAAGATAAATATAGGGAAAAAGTATGCAGGTATGCTGCCATGGGGGACACTAAAAGTAGGTTTTTAGCTTGGAAAAAATTTATTTCGACCATATAAAGCCATATAGTAAATTTCATCAATATCTGTCCAT
The DNA here is from genome assembly GCA_030545055.2 of Neoaliturus tenellus. Lineage (NCBI taxonomy): Eukaryota > Metazoa > Arthropoda > Insecta > Hemiptera > Cicadellidae > Neoaliturus > Neoaliturus tenellus. The sequence goes on from CM061532.1 coordinate 64,528,213, forward strand.
AAATAAAAGAGTTTGCCTATTCTCCATATGATTAACATGGGAAAAAAGTATGCAGGTTTGCTGCCATGATAAGTACAAAAACCAAGATTTTTTACCTTAAATGGATGAATCTCAACCAAATTAAGCTAAATACCAAGTTTCATCCAAAAATATTGGTTAATAAGTGAAATACTAACACATCCTTATTCTCCATAAGATTAACATTGGAGCCCCAAAAGACAATGTACTGTCTTTAGACTTTGTAATATCTCGGTAACCAGTGGAGATAGAGCAAAGCTTCAAAGTACTAAATTGTGTGTTTTTTTGAGCTAAATCCAATGGTAAAAATAAAAATTTAAAATTTTTAAAATTTACATATGTAAAATGCAAAAAAACCATTTTTGGGGTACAAAACCCCCCAAAACTACCCCTTCCGGTAGGTCTTTATGTCTGGTTTTCGAACTCATCCGAATAAACGTAGGATTACACATCTCTACCAAATTTGGTGTCGATCGGACCATTTTTTCGAGAGTTATCGTGACTAGGGACACATATATACATATATATATATATATATATATATATATATATATATATATATATATATATAAATTTTAGTGACTATTATTTTTGGTCTCTGGGCACCTCAAAACGAAAAAGTAACATGGTCCCGGGCTTAGGTCTCACCATGAGACCTACGGTAATAGCTTATTCCCTATGGGAAATTCGCTAAAAACATAAAAAATGTTAATGAGGTCATCGTTGAGCTTTTTTCTTCATTAAAAATTAACTAAGAACACATGTCTGTTGCAACGAGGTATTTTTTGTATGAATTGATTGATAAAAAATACTGGTTTCTTTACCTACGATTCGAGTTGCATTTTCTAAATACTAGACACGACAGGTAAAAAATCCACCACTATATAGAATTTCTGAATAAAAAGACGTACCAAGAATGGCGTGCATGAGCAGTAAAATTTCAAACAATATTATGTCTGCTATATGGATAGCGAACTTGGATGGAGTTCGATTAACGTCTTATAAACCTAATGAAGCATCACATCGATAAACTATTAGCTAACTCTCTCGTGACACCATTAAATGCCACCGGTTATGTTGTAGGGTATCTTCTTAGTTTAATTCAATTAATATTCATATGCCAGACTTCAAATAAAACATTAAACTGGAATAATGGAAATATATTAACACGAATCAGAAAACAATAGCATCCAGGTAAAATTGCCTGTAGTTTGGGAACAATAAATTGCCCTAACGCAATTTGCGAATGAATGTAAAGCAGGGGGAAGCAATCATGAAATGCACTGAACAAACTCAATTCACCGCAAACAAGCCCTCATTATGGGTCGGCATCGCACGAACGAGTCTTAAACAGACCATTTCATGAATCGCTCAGGCACAAAATACCTGTTTGTAGACGACAATATTAAATCCATTAGAATCACCTATCTAGTAAATAATTCAAGATTAACATAAGTTATATGACTAATGTTTGGGTTTGTAAAAAAGAATAGGTACTATTGTATGATAGTATGTTAAAAATTAAACACACCGTACAGTTTCTTTGCAACGTTTCTTGCAAAATATAAAGACACTGCAGCATAAATTACCACATATTCAACTGTTCTTTTATATATTTGAACCCTGAAGCACGGCGCAAAGGCCAATACAACACGCAAGGCACTGCATAACGAATTATGAAAGGGGTAGCGGATGAAAGATAAACAATATCATTGAGAAACTTGCCAACCATCATTCACGTCGTGCAAAAGTAATGTTGCCGATTAATTCCGCTGCTCATAAACACTCGGCGGGGTTTGCGGACACAAAGGAACAAAACCGGTCCCAGGCTCTAGCCGAACATCGGAGCCGGCGAGGGTCACGTTGGAGTTAGTGGGTAAGGTTAAGGTATGGTAGAGGATATGCTGTTTAATAGTGAAACAAATGTTTCTAATAAACACATTAAACGATGCTATAGTGGTCGAGAGATTTTATTATGATGAATAAACAAATTGAACACAATTATATAACATGGAGTTTACAATGTAAGGCGAATCAAACGGTAAACGCTACTGTTAGGGGGAAAATAATAGATCAAAGAACCTTAAGAGAAAACGAAGGTAATAAACGTACAATCATACTACGTAAAAAGGTTAGTATCGGGTTTTATATTTGCTGTGAATAAGTAATGGACACACATACGTAAAAGATAGAGTTTTTTTGTGTTTGAAAAAAAAAACTATTCAATAGCTTTTATATCGTATTTTACAGTTTTCAGATGCATAAACTCTTAGTGTGAGGCATAAGTACATCACACTATGTCCCAGTTCCATAATCCGTTCAAAGTTTCACAAATACTCAAAGCATTGAGACTCGAGAAGTGTTCTCGACGTATCAATTTCATACCTAAACGTTTTTACCATACGTTTTTTTATACGTATTGTTTTAATACGTTAAGTTTGCATTAAACACAGTTCACTGAAATCGAGTGTTAATCTTTCAAGTACAGCTGCGTGTTTGTCGTAGTCGACACAGTAGGCTTTTACCGAGTTCAACTACGTTGCCACCGGCCGCGCAGGATGTCAATGTTATGGGTGTAACGTTTTGTTAACACAGGCGATTCATTTGCAAGGCCACCACCACACATTGAACAATTGACAACTTCACAACACCAACATATGTAACTAGCCAGGCTTTACGAAACAGAAACTGAGGGGAGGACTCGTGATGAAATTTAGCGGTAGGCAGAGATTCTATTAATTTAACCTGGATAGTTTTAGAGATAGTTTGGTTTTGTTTCAATTACCTTCATATTGACCTTGAAATAACTTAATTAAATCAATTAAGCAATGGCTAATTTGTTCTACTTTCTTTTTCTGATATAAGAATTCTTGGAAAAGACAGAGGGTTATATTTGCTCAGTTAGTACTCAGACTCTTAACTGGCGTTTAGGATTAAATAGTAGGAATAAATTGAAGTCTTACCTTAGCAATCCTTTTTTACCTTCATAAAGGATTGCTAAGGTAAGACTTCAATTTATTCCTACTATAGTATCAAGCAATCCAGAGGCTAAAATGAGTTTTGAGGTTTAGGATTAAACTTTGTTTTTACTTGGCGATAAATTCTTATTCCTTATTGGTATAATGAATATTTACTATCTATAAATAATGTCATTATTAAAATCATTACTGGTGTTCTTCAGTTATGATGCATCAGATTTTAGTAACACGTTAATGCATTTTTACCCAAAACTAAATTACAAGTTTAATTCGATAAATGTACTACCTTACAGTTGCAATATCCAACCAGAAATAAGTTACATAATGGATGGGTTTAATCTTTTTCCTTGCAAAAGACAAAAAAACAAACCACAAATTAAATATTGGGGCACTGTTACTGAGGACTACCTGGTGCCAAGTTTGTGTTTAGGTTTGATGTTACTGTTGCTGTCGCAAGCATCCAGAAATACACGCGGTCCAAACAGATGACGACGACGGAACGGCCGCCGCGCGTGGAGAACCGTCTCATCCCACGGGACCCGTCGAGATGAGACTCAGTTTGCGGCCGGAAGTTATGGAATCACGCACTTATTGGATCGAAAATTGTGTGTGTTTTGAGGCAAGCCCTTTCTGAAAGATCCAAATGGCGTAAAGTAGGCCAATAAAACAAGCTTTATCGTTCCAATGTAGATGTTTATTTTTCGCAACAGAGAGTCTTCTTGTTTACATTGGAATGTGCCTCTTATCTCAGCTGCCCGCCATGCCGATTTTCACGATTGAATCGTTTTGGCCTTGAAATGTTATTACAAATATAGTGGTACTACCAAATCGATCTTTTTGAATGAAATCAGAGTTTATATATGATTATTTTATAAAATATTTAAAAATAGAAACAAATATTATGTTAAATTTCTTTAAGTCTGATTAGCTGTGTGAGCAGGATGACAAATTAAAATAAATTGGAATAAGTTACATAAAAAAGCATCTGTAAACTTTGAATAAAAGTATTCACAACGATGCTCTGTAATAAAATTGGTGCAACAAAATAGCGAACGTTTTTATAAAAGCGACATGACATAAACAAACATTCTTGTTTCAAATCTATGAAATTCTAAAACGTGCCTAAAGTTGTTTTTATTCTAAGAGTCAATAGAGAATCAAAACAGAGTGTTTTTAGTGATCAGCTGATCTCTATCGGAGGAGGAGTCGAATGGAGCGGGCGGACAGAATGAAGGTAGACACAGACAGATGACCCTCGTCCCTTCAAGGTTACTACTCCACAATTTGGACGTGCGACCATCCGTCTTGTCTTTCATCGCCAACTGTATCGTTTGGCAACAGTCTTGTATGAACAATATATCACTAATAATCGTGACTAACCTGGTTAAAACCAGATCGTTATCATAGCACAAACATGAACTAGTTGAAAATATTGATTCGAAATGAAACAAGTGAATACAGAACTGGGTTGAAGTAAACTTCTTGAACCGATGTTTTAAACAAAAATAAGTGAGAGGAGTAAAAGTTAACTAAACTCAACTTCATATGTCCTTAGGCGGTAATAAATTACTGTACAAGTATCTTTTCAATTTTTATTTTTTTTATACACCATATTGCTTTCTACTTGAGATAAAATGTTTTAATATATTTTGTGTCTTACACGCGGACGAGAAATATTTAGTAAATTACTTTTTCAAAGAAAATATTACAGTACCTATATCGCTCATCAAATAAAAATACATTAATGCAGTAAAATATTAACCCGGGTAAAAATGCATTATCGGGTATTGATAGTGAAGACAAACCACCTACGATATCCGTAGAGGGTGATATCGACAAAATCGGATGGCTGCGGAAGTGAACTGATACAATTTCCTACTTGAGGTTTTACCTTAATAATCTTATCTCCTTAGAGGTAGATCTTGCCTGGAGGAGCTGGAGTAGTCGACCTTAGCTCGTACAAGTATACAAACATGTTTATAGTTCCATGCCTTAACTCTGCTCTCTTATCAGAACAAAACGATTAATGTCTAGTCAGCTATAGACAAAGAGCTCCATCACCAACCAAGCCAAATAATGCATTTCGCTAATGTATGATGTCCTGAGGCTAATTCCAAAGTATATCCAGCTCATTGTATGTTATAACAGCACATTATTACGGGTTCATTGATTTTAGTTCTTAAATGCTTAAAACATTTATAACACTGATTATTATTTTAGTCCTTCCAGATGCCCATAAGGTAAGTTTGAACATAATTTAAGTGGCATAGTCAAGACTCATCTCTTACTAAATAAACACATCAGACAATAAGTGAAATGCCAATATCTCTAGCTTTTAAAACAATTTTAACAGACACTACACAAAATTTTATATCAGAAAGCTTAACATTAAAAAGTAAATATCAAGTACTGAAATGGTTTTATAGTATTTTATGGCATCAAAATGGCATACAAGCTAAACAACACTATGAAGTGTAAAATCTGGCATTAAAAATTTCATTATGTCAAATATTTACGAGTTTTATTATAATATATTGTTACTTCTAACATAGGCAAGTAAAAATATTAAATATTTTAAATTGATCGTCATTATTAATTTTTTTAAGAGCGTTACATAATCTTTGAACGAATGTGAACCGTCAGCCGCAAATTAGTTTGTTAATTTCAATTAAATGAAAAATGTTTGGATGTGGTTTGCAACCGTCGGCACCACTTGGATGTCGTTTCCGATCACCCATCTCCGATGGTAAGAATCAACGCTGACACAGCTTACATTACAAGCAATTTCGTGTCATTCCAGTCTGATATGCTTTCTTAAAAACTAAAACAACGGAGAAGTAATCTTTCGAAACTCGGACTTGAAAGGTATTATGAGTTGGGTCGTTGATCCTAAAAACTTAATTTAGTTTAAACTTATAGTTTTTTTTTTTTTTTTTTTTTTTTTTTTTTTTTTTAAGAGGTTGGCGGACCTCTTTTTGCCTTACTTTGCCCCGTCCACATAGACTATTAATCTGTGCGTGGATCGTATTAGACAAAGTAAGGGGGTGAGCCGCTACAGCACAAGGTGAAAGGTACTGATAAAAGTTCACTGGCAGAACGCGGATTCGAACCCACGACATCGATGCCATGGTCCCGAAGTCCGGCGCGCTAACAACTACGCCACCGACTCACCCAAAGTTATTATTGACCAAGTTATTGTTTGTATCAGTTATTATTGACAATCAACAAAACGCATTAGACAGAAAAAGTATTTACGGTATTTGATTTTATTACTAGGCTACTATGATTTTTTAGTCCTTCAGACAATCCCAGAGTAAAACTGCCAAAATTATAATTTTTATTTAACTTGTAAAGTTAGTCTAAAACAAAGTGCCATAAAGTTATCTTCAATTGTCTCTAAAAGACCATGACAAAGAAGTTCAACTTCGTCCTACTGCTGAAAAATTAAGGAAAATACACATTGTCAAACACGAATTACCTTAAAAAAGTGTAAAATTCACATATTTAAAAAGATATTACTCCATTAATAAATTTTAAATACTTAAAAAAATTTTTAAATTGTAAATTTTAAATTGATAAATACTTTTTTTTTTAAGACCCATCCCTTTTAATTATGCCGTTTTTAATATATTCCCCATTCGTTTAAAACAAAAATATTCCAATCCATTGTTAAAATTTACAATATATTTTGGACAATTAATAGAATCTATAACAATTTTACTGAGGACTGGGGGTATAGTTTTATATATTGAATACCCACCTTGTTATGCAACTACTACGATATTCAAGAGGCGCCTCACCAATAAAGGTTATGAAACAATGATATTTAAGAATAACAACTTCCTACAAGTATCAAATAGCCACTAGGGTAACCGCTCCAAGGTCGGACCTCACTTGGAGTACACGATAAAGTTATACCGTAGAAAAACTAACCAGGTACTGGTTATCTATGGTTATACGTTATTTAGGTTGTGTAATCCAAAGCCTACAGCTTGATTAAAAAATGTGTGATATCACATAAAATAAATAAAATTCAAAACCTTCGAAGTAGGCCTAATAGTTACAATCAATACAAAGCAGTAAATGCGTGTAAAACAACGCTTCACTCTAAAAATTTAATTAATTTGTTATGGCCTTATTTATTTAATCGTAATTAATTTTGACATGATGAGGTAGCAAAATGTAAAATTAACGTTGAACCTACAAGCAGAAAGTGGTTAAACACTTCCATCTAGAGATCTAGAGTCTAAATGAGATAATCCCAGTACTGTGCTGAAACATCACGGGAAGGACAAGCTTTAAAACGAGTTTTGATAAACACCCTGAAAGGCTTATATCTGCAGGTTTAACTTTAGTATTGGCTGTTTTTGTTAATTTATTCACCACTCAATCTTTTATATATTTTCAATACAAACCTGAAATACAATACAATGCAATGAAATTACACTAATATACAGTGTATCATATAATCCTTTATTTTACGTTCCCACACGTATAAATTCTTTATCAAACACTTTCTCTACGATCTACATTAGGTCTTCTACAATTACATTTAAGATCTACGACCAGGTTTGAGACTCGGGCTCTATCTCTACCTTTCAGTGGACTCATATATATAACATCCAACCACTTTCTTCCTCAGCCCTCTGTTAATTATCATCAAATTGAAATTGAAACTAACCAACGTAATAATAGTCAAGGAAGGACAATAAATATTACAATAAATCACTTCAAAGATTATTGTGATCAGGGCTACTAACATTAATTGTATTTATTTTCATTTTGAAAATAACTAAGTACATTTTTAGTTTTTATAAACATTTTTTATTTAGCTAAAAAAGGTTTGTAAAAAAGGTTGGTAAAAGGGTACTTAGTTATTTTCAAAATAAATACAATTAACTACAATAAACATTCGTATTTTGGGTATTTACTCTAATCGCTGTGGGCACCATTACACGTGATCCCTGACACGTGTGTATTGCCACTGAATAAGTTACTTTCGCAAACGATCCAACATGAAATACGAGTAATCGCTCAAAAGGATTACTTTCAATGGATGTTGCAATTTGCATTGATATTATAAATAACATTAACCACAGTGCAACTTCTATACCCTCCGGCAAAACGGCAACTTCAGTATACCATTTTCTATCCCCCTTTTATTCAATTTAATCAAAATAAAAAACATTTTTTTTCAGTGGGATTAGAAAAATGACGTGAGCTTAGAATTTCACGAGTTATAAAATATATTAATATACTGAATTCATTGAAAAACCTTCACAATCCTAAGCACCTATACTTATTCGAAACATTTTTTAATATCTCGGTGTGTAAAATACCGTATGAGGAAGTCTATTAAAGGTTAACTACAGTTTTTTTTATTCACATTGGTTTATGAACATATATTTCAATAGAAGACCCTTGACTTTTTGTCCCAAAACCATAAAACTACGATACAAAGAACAAATACGAGGGGCGAATTATTCTATATTCATACCCATCAACCAAGAAATTTTAAAAGTCTTTTACAAAACAAAAATAAAGATACTTACCAAGTTTAAAGGAAACCAAACAAAACTTACGATCGCTTTGTTTGATTTCACGTGTTAAACTACTCCTGAAAACGCGGAGTATTATGATGTTCAATGGTGTTATGATGTTTCGCGCTGGCTACAAGTACACCCACTTTTATTCGCTAATAAGTTGAACATGCTTATATTTTTTACGCTACCGTGGCACCGCGGCGCTGCCGACGCCGCGCCGGACGCCATGTTGTCCCCGTCTGGCTGATGAATATTTATCCGCTCATCAACGCCAGTCCATTCATCTCGTGTGACGGCTCGGCGGCGCGGCGGCGGCGGCCAGGCATCCCGTCCACCACCGGGCGCGGCGCGGCGGCCGCCGAAATGCATCTACGATCACCAAACACACTGTTTACACTTTCATGTAATCCGGGTGCTCGTGAGAAATCGAGGGGTACGCGACACTCACTAGACTTTTACAATTTTTAAAATTATAAAATTTTTTTATTTGTAAAACCGCCTAATTCTCTATAGTTTTAAGGATTAATTTTAAGGGGTGTTGAAATTTATAACACCGCAGAATGCGCCAATAGTGCAGCTTGTATATTTTTAACGCAGTTTCTTGTCAAGTGGAAACTAAAGGGCTACTGGCTTCACTTCGCTAACACGATTTATGACGCATGATTGGAACTTTACGCTTTGTGCCGTAGCTTACTTCAGCAGGTCGACAAAATTAGAGAGTATATGATCAAGTTCTGACGAGGCTTTTTGTGAAAATCAAACTGTAAATTTACCGTGAATATCATAAGTATCTAAAATTTAAGACTGATTTGTATATATTCCGTTATTTATGGTTTTATTTAAATACACAACAAATATTTAGATCACTACTTTTTAACGCCTAAAGATATCGTATTGTTGTGTAAGAAATCCATGAATTTTATCTACCACTTTCAAACCTTAACAATACTTTTATGGCTACCATTTTCGAAGGAAACAAATAATATTTTAAATGCGAACAAGTTAGCTAGTACAGTAGTACAATAATGTCTGAGAAAATATTTAGGAAATAACTATATTAATTTTCGCGTTTTGGTGAAAGAGTCCCGGGTTACACGAGCCTTGATAGTTGGTTCTTAATACACTATTTTTTTCAGTATCATTGCAATAAGGCTTTGAAGTTTACGCCAAGTATACCTTTTCACAGGTGACAGCTGTTTCAAAACCAATACATCAAGCAGCATTCTTTTATTTTTGTTTACCTTTCGTTGATATTTCGTTGCCTTAAATGGCAACTGTAAGACAAATATTTAAAATTTTCAACGTAGTTTTTGACAAAACGATTTTTTCTGGGGATGCTGTTTTTAAACTTATAAAAAAAAAAAAAAAAAAAAAAAAAAATACCCCCGTCGCAGCAGACCTGCGTACTCAGCGAATTTCCAATACCTTTACCTTTACCTTTTATTGAAATGGCGACCTAACTCAATAGGTAGTTTAAAGCCAAGTATGAATGAGGGATGAGTGTAGGATGATTGTGGCGCGATCTTGTAGTGACTAAGGCCGACATTCTCCTTAGACAGGACTGTTAATTCATATCCCAACAGCCAATGGTATCTAGGGACCTACAGTTTAACGTGGGATCCGAACCACAATTTCAACCTCCCATATACGAATTGGTCTAATTATGAGGATGGTACTTATGGATGAACAAGTATTCACTAGTGCGGACGTTAATCCCCACCAGGGAATATCGCATCCACAAGCCATCGCTCATAACTATCCACAATTCGTGACCTCCAAGTAGCTGGATTACAGGACGTCGCCACCGTCAATGGAATTTTGGTATATTTTAAATTTCCCCATAAAATCTATGGGGATGAGAGTATGTAGGTTTGCCGCCATAATATGGGTTTAGTTGGTAAATATAAGTTAAATCCTACCTAGTGATTGTACATACCAAATTTTAATAGGTTACGGTGTTCTGTTTATTCTCCCCATAAACCCCATGGTGGTGAGTATGTAGGTTTGCCGCCATATGGGTTTTGTAAGCAAGTATAAGTTATACCTTATCTAGATAATGTACATACCAAAATTGATTAAGTTATGTCAATAAATAAGCAAGATATAGGCTTTTCTTGATATCCCATAACAATAACATTGAAAACACATTTTTTTTATTTTCCCCGTAACCAGTTATGCTAAGATAAAAATTCAAAATACCAAATTGTTTGGTTTTTAAGCTCTTTTAAATGGTTTCAGTTAAAATTTATTAATTAAAAAAATTAAGGTCAAAAAATGCCAAAAACCCATTTTTAACCCTTTTGAAACCCCATAAAACCCCGTTCCAATGGTCCGATCATTCTGGTTCGCGAACTCAACCTAGTAGATGCTGGCTTACACCCCTGTACCAAATTTCATCAAAATCGGAGGTTCCGTTCAAAAGTTATCGTGTTCACGGACATATGCATACATACATATATAATATATATATACATATATATCAGTTTGAACGAACGGTGTTTTTGGCTTTGGGGGACCTCAAAACAAAAAAGGGACATGGTCCTGGGCTTAGGTCTTACCGTGACTACTACCGTAAGAGCGTATTCCCTATAGGGAAATTCGCTAAAACTCCAATATTCAAACAGCCCTGGAGCCAAAAGTTTCATCAGAGAATAACAAGTAGGGGGTTCATTTTGTAGCAAATTTTGTGTACTTTAATTTTAATACAATACATTATTTACGAAAAGTTAATAATTCTTGAGTTATAAACCAAAATACAAAACCAAAATACAAAAAGTACCTATTTTTTTCATATTTTTCCATTTTTGACAATGTTCCGTCAAGAAATTTTGTTAGCAAACCTCAGATTCGGATATATATATATATCAATTTGAACGAACGGTGTTTTTAGCTTCTAGGGACCTCAAAACGAAAAAGTATCATGGTCCCGGGCTTAGGTCTTACCATGACTACTACCGTAATAGCGTATTCCCTATAGGGAAATTCGCTAAAAATACCCCTATATTTAGAGATTTATGGCATATGCCTCGCCACAGACACTCGTCGTATTAGACTCGTTCGTAAAGGATTTCAAACGAATGACAATACAACACTACGAAGGCTCATGCCATGTAATCCAAGATGAAGAAAGAAACAACTAAGGGTTCGCTGAAAATCTCCTCAACATAGAACTACTGCCGCGAAAAGAACGCTCTCAGGCGTTTATTCTGGATAAAAAACTAATCCATTTCCAAGATAATTTTTCATACTGTGAGGTAAATGTGTATTTTACAAGGATCTCCATAATTTTTTGTACGAATTTTTCCTAGTGCCGGGGCTGATTTCTTAAAACAACAGATGAATTTTATTGTATGTTTTACCAAGCTATTTTACGAACCTGATGGTTTTTAAATTGACATTATAAAATTTAATATTGCGATACCATTAAGTGGTTAACACAATTTGAGTTACTGCGTGAAGGTTAAAAAATATTTTACACAGATAACTGATCACTAAAGGCAAATATATTATGCGTGAATTTAATTTTTACCACAGAACTTAAAAGGTGTAACACTACCGCATGTTGGATGGCGATTTTTAATTAACCGATTCAGCACGAGGAGGGCTTTGCAAGTAATAAGGGGGAAAGCGCAGGAGTGGGAGGAGATGGCGGCGAAAAGCGTTATCAATAAAAGTCAGCTGATAGGTTGAGGTCAGACCGACCGTTTGTCTTGTCTCATGCCGCGACGGCGTCTCGATGTGAAATATGAATTTTAGAATCTGTTGCGGAAATGCACGCTAAAAGATGATTGCTCGAATATCATTAAGATGGGCAATTGCTTAAGTATGTTTAAAATTAAACTATGTCCTTAAAATTTTGCAAAGTGGTAATATTATTTTGATTTATTAATAATCATGGTTGTAGTAATTATGTCATTAAACCTTTTATCCAGTGCTTGGTTCGTTAATTCATAAACAATTAATTTTAATTAACCTGGACTTAATATAATAACCATAACAGTCTAAAATTCAAATTTAAGAGAAAGTAACCGCGGAACCTACGAATTTCTGTAACATACGACGAAAAAGTGAATGGCAAGAATAGACAAAACTACACAACTTAAGTGCAAATAAATAGTAATACACAAAATAAATGTAAACGCGAAACGGCACGGCGAACAGTTATTTTCATCAGTAGCTTATGTGAATTGACTGTTTTGTAATCATTAATACATACACAACAATTTGAATTTAACTAAAGACCAGCTCCACATTGTGTAGTCACGCACTGTATATAACACACCATTACTTCGGTCAAACTCATGAACTATTAAGTACATGTCATTGTCTCTAGACATAAATATTAAACCAAAAGCGAAAGACTCATCTATGGAATAATGGTTAACACTTCTACGCCAATTAAACCAGTCAAAATCAATCAAAATCAAATCAAAATCAAAATCTTTATTTTCCTTTAGGCATGTACATGCAATTGGCATCGTCAAAAACTTAAGACTAACTTATAACTCATATAAGTTAAGTCATATAACTCATATAACTCAAGTCAACGGTCAACTATTTTCATTTGCTGTTGAAAGGAGTTAATTGATAAAATGGATTTTTAACTAGGTCACTCAACACTGCGAAATTGAGGTGATGTTTCTCATAGCCTATATTCAATGACAGTCAATTAATAAAAAACCAATCAAAGTCATTTAATTGCATTGCCACAGGCTTGTCCTGTTTGGCTTTTCATTGAATAATAAAACATAACAACAAATATAAATACTTTGTTGAGCAGATTAATTAAATTATTTGTGGTTTATTATTCGTAGATTATTAATTGTAGCCTAAAGAGTAATGTACATATTAACTTCAGATAAATGATGAGATGTACCGATGTGACTGTAATAATTTTTACCATGGTTATGAAAATCACGTTAAGTTGCGTCAAACTGCATTTCGTTCATTACATACCCATCCTTGGAGGGTCGGCGGCGGCAACCCGCTAAGAATTGACGGAGCATCGGTAAAGTCATTCAAATTTTTTTTATTTAGTTCCATACATCAATGTAATTAACACAACGAATTTTATATATAAGAATTCTTTCAAAAATGGGAGGTTACAAGAATAAATTTTATTTTTTCTCGTCAAAATACTTTGGATTACAATAGATTAAACCGATCAAAGATTGAACTAAGGAGACATTAAACAACAAGCAAGCGGTTTTTACGGCAATATGATTTACATCAGATAACGGTTTAGGACACGAGTTAGTGATAAAAGTAGGTCTGAGATATATTATTGGAGAATCAATATGATTTAGTCTCGCTCTTTATTAGTAAATATTTCTATAACATTTCATCTAGCTTCTTTACAACGCCACAGTCCAGCACGTTTACCCACCGTTTATTTACCGGGCAGGTCGCTATCGAAGCCCACCTCGCGGCGGCCGCGGCAGCTGCGCCTCTTCCCACATTACCGACCACCTACGCCGCGGATACTTGTGATTGAATTGGTGCATAAAAGAGACGATCATTATTTATTTGCTATCATTATTATTTCTTTGTTTATTGTGGCGATTGTCTAATTTTTAATTTTATTCGCAATTTTTTAAATACGGCAGTCAACTTAAAAATGTAAAGTATGAACCCCCATTTTTTCAGATGGGGCATTTTTTGAGACTTTTTTGTGTAATTTTAGAATTTTGTAAATAACTAGTGCACGTGTTGCTCGATATCGAGCAATTTATTTTGATACAATACAAAAGTTACATTTTTGTTATAAATTAATGACATCCGACCAATCCAATATTGTGAATATCAGTGATCACCAAAAACTACAGCTGTACGTTAACAGATGTTTAAAATTCTCAAATGAGTCTCAATTTTATTCTGATGGGAAAATTATAAATTTAATTTGTGGATAGCAACCTTATTTTAAGTCTGATTCTCGCCAAGTTTTGACGGAAACAACTACAGACACCAACGACCCTATCCAACGACACCAAAAACTTGAAAATCGGTTGAGAATTGTAGGAGGGGTTCTCAACACAAAAAAACCCTTAGCGTATTAAATAAGTACTAGAGATCGCCTCATGATCGAAATTCGATCAAAATTTTTGTTTATCTGGACCAAGGCAATTAGAATCCTTCTGGACCCAAGAAGCTTAAAACCTTTATAAAACCAAAACATCTGGGCGTAGCCCTGGAGTCCGATGTGAATTTGAATGTGATTCTGCTCATCTACAGGACTATACCTCTCTAACGGTATGCTCGGATTTATCCTACGATGCACACGAGCTGAGAAAAAAGGAGGAAATGAAACATGCTTGCGTATTAATATATAGATAGATAGATGCCTTTTTATTCTTCATATTTTTTCTCTAATCCTAATTGAAGCTACGAAGAGGTAATTGGAATTCAATTTAGTCCCATGAGCATAACATTCGACAAACTTCTCTTGCCTTAACACAATTGAGTAAAATAAAAAACACTAATATAAAACTGTCTTCAAATTACGATTAAGAACATTTCACCCCAAAAAATTTTAATTTACGCATAAATGAACTTGTATCCAATATGGCGGACAAAATATTAAGTTTAGAAATTTTGATGTTATAATGAAATAAATGTTCGTAAACCGTTACTTAAGGAAATTTTTATCGTCAAGAATTTTTTATTTTACTAAATGGTTTCGCTGATCCAGGTTATTAAAGTCTGCCCCGTGATATTCTTATGGGTCTAGAAAGGAATTTTAATTGACTCCATCTAGCTCCATAATTGTTATGTTAAAAAAGTTAAAAAAAAATAAAAAGGTCTTAAAACTAATTATAAAATAAAAATGACCGCCATATTGAAAAAATGGCGGATGAAATAAAAATTTGGAAATCCCCACGATAAACAGAATAAAAAGTTAACGTTAGTTGCTCTTTAACTTTTTTTTCAGTTCCTGTTATAGTTTTTTAATAAAATGTTAACACAATAATATTTAACACACTTTAGTGAATCACCTCTATCTCCTTTTAAGAAGAAAATTGTTATTGTATACATAAAGTATGAATAAGGTAGCCTATACAGGGCGAATAACTTAACTGTGCCACCATTGGCATGTCTTAAACTATGAGCTTTAGAGAAAACTTTAAATGAGGAACATCACCTATTTTTTTTTAAGTTAATAAAAAATATGAATTCTATTTTCAGCGAATTTCCCTATAAGGAATACGCTATTACGGTAACCATGGTAAGACCTAAGCCCGGGACCATGTTACTTTTTCGTTTTGAGATCCCCAGAAGCAAAAAACACCATTCGTTCATTTTCATATATATATATATATATATATATATATATATATATATATATATATATATATATATATATATATATATATATATATATATATATGTGCCCGTGGTACTTGTAACTTTTGACAACGACCTCCGATTTTGATGAAATTTGGTATGTAGGTGTAAGACCAGATCTATTTTCATGAGTTCGCGGACCAGCATGATCGGGTTATGGGAACGGGGTTTTATGGGGTTTCAAAGGGGTCAAAAATGGGTTTTTGGCATTTTTGGATCTTAATTTGTAAAATTCAACAATTTTAACTAAAACCATTTAAAAGAGCTTAAAAAAACAAATAATTTAGTATTTTGAATTTTTAACTTGGCTTAACAGGTTAGGGAGAAAAGCTAAAATTAGGTTTCCAATGTTAATCTTATGGGAAATCAACAAAACCCTGTGTCTCGCTTAGTTATTGGAATAACTTGATAAAATTTGGTATGTCCATTCACTAGGTAGGGTTTAACTGATATTTGCTTACAAAACCCATATGGCGGCAAACCTACATACTCACCCCCATGGGGCTTATGGGGAAAATTTAAGTGTCGAATATTGATACAATTTGATATTTACCTTAGTAAATATCAACTATTACATCACTATTACATTTGCATAGTGATAAAATGATTAATAGTGATATAATGATATAATGATGTAATGTGATGATATGTAATGATATGTGATAATGTGATGATAATGTAATGATATGTGATGATATAATGATGATATAATGATTAATAAAATGATATAATAGTGATAAAATGTATTATCACTATTACATTTTCTAACAAAACAAACATTTTCTATCAACATCCAATGGCAGCAAACCTACATAGCCTACTCATTCCTGTGGTGTTTATGGGGAAAATACAAAAACACAAGATTCTTTGGAAATTCGCTGAGTACGCAGGTCTGCTGCAACGGGGGGTATTTGTAAATGACCGCAATTTTCCAATATGGCAAAATGCCAACTTTAAAATTACTTATGAAACACCCTAAATTAAATAATGTTTTTGAAATTTTCATGTAATTTAAAGACTTTTTCATTCTTTCACATTTTTCTCACTAATCGTTAGGTTTAGAGAAAAATATCAATGAATAAAAATTCTTAAAAATAAAACTACTTAAAAATTTCAAAAAACAATATTAAATGTAGGAAGTTCCATAAGACATTTTAAACTTGGCCGCCATATTTGGGAAATGGCTGTCATAAAAAAATGGAATTAATATTTTTTAAACTTAAAAAATAGGTGATGTTCCTCATTTAAAGTTTTTTCTAGATCTCATAGTTTAGGATAGGCTATGCCAATGGTGGCACAGTTAAGATGTTCATAGTATATAGACAATTAGTCACCCATGTATGATTTCTTACTTTTACATATTTTACTCGCATTTCTTTGGACTCTTTGTCTAACTAAATTTGAAGGATTTATAGAATTTTAAATAACTCCGAGAACAATTCTATTGTGATCACTCTTTATTTGCCAATTGAAAAGAAACCTAAAATTAAGCCTTTCGTATAAGAAAAATTATTTAGTAATTAATAGTTTCAATTTAAAACTATACTATAGTAGGATTCACGAAAATAGTCCGATGAGAGTCGATACATTGTTGCCAAATTTATTCTGAAACACATATTTTACTGCATTACACATGGTAAACATAACTACAAATGACAACATTGCAGGGCGAGAAGGGGTGAGGGGAGACACATCTGTTAAAATTTCCATTGGACTATTTTCGTGCATCTTACTATAATAGTCCATAAAGAAAGTAACATTTTATACAAATTCTGCAGATTAAAATTACCCTAAATAACTCGGAATATCTATTTCGAAATACCAAGGGCGGTGCGACTTTACTCATAAATCAACAACAAGGGACTAGTCTTATTCATTTCACTCTCTTTAAAACTGGAAGACATTGCAATTTCAAAATAATATTAAAGTTGATTCTCGGCGGACTCGCAGCTGGGACATTCAGCACATTCCAATATCAACATCAACAGACGAGTAGAGTCTCTGATGCGAGAAATAAACCTGCGTTGTTGTGCTGCCCTACTTGCACTGCTGCTGCTGTCATTCGAGAGTTCAATTTACTCTTTGAATGTGAGTTCTGAGAATAAAAATGTATTTACTCGTCAGATGATTAGTAATCCCGAATGAGAAAGTATAAGAAGACTTGGGCTAGAAAATGAACAAAAATGTTCATTAAGCAAAGTGACTTGCAGTGCACCACTGACCTTTCCTCACAACATTCTCCTTGTATGCTGTCTGACATCATTCAATTGAAGCACTTATAACAATCTGAGTTCAATACTTGATTTTTTGAACACTATTAAATTAATCCATTCATTAGGCCTACGTATTCAAATGTACTAAAAACGATTAACTTCAAAAAGGACTGACTCAAAACACTGTACTTAAGCGTAATGTCTTTCCTAGTGAAGAAATCGCGTTTAATTGAAATTCAAAAGACACTAAACCTATCGTGGGAAAACTACACGAGGAAATGGCAAGGTAATTTTGCCGAACCGTCCTTCAACTTTACGAAAACTACTTACAGCAATTGTAATGTAAATGAGAAGAAAACAAGTCTAAGTTGAAAACAATCGACGTTCCTTTCGATTTCCGTATTAAAACTGCATGTAGGGGTCCAAAATAGAACCACCGAGCTTGAAAGTTTCTAAGTTAAATGCAAAACTCAAATAGACTCAAGCTTATTATTACAATCTAATGCAAAATGTAGTAAAACAAAAGAGTCTGTAGCAAACATAATAAATAGCCTAAATAACGATTATTTCAGTGGAAAAAAATCATCTTAGATTCAGGTTTAGGCCTTAGCTCCGAAATAACCAGAAAAAATACCGCAATCGCAACCACCCGCATGTAAATCAATTTCAAAATCCCACTAGGCCGCTACCACCACGGAGCGCCGTCGTCCGAGACCAGTCGGACTGGGGATTAGTTGCAAATTCTGATCCGCGAGAGAATAATAATAAATGTTGAAAGCGGCTCGAGGGGGCTAGATAAATAATAAGTTGGAGAAATAAACACAACGCTGAACAGGCGAGAATGATGGGGATGCAGTGGAATAAATCCGAGGCGGGAACCGGTCCTGTGTCCTGAGTCCTGGCGGTATGCACGGCGCAACGCAGCACAGAGCACAGAGCGGGCGTGGGCGGCAAATCTGTAGGAAATGACGAGTATTCTCTCGGAGATAACTTTTTGTTTGACCAACTATTAAATTTCAATAATTTATATCTTATTTCTGAAGCTGTAAAGTTTGTGTTTTATTTGTCGGTTAACATTTGGTCAGAATTTCCCCCATACATTCTGGTGATGTCACTTTGTTCACGAATTGTTTTTAGTTCAAGTTTTAATGTTATCTGTTTTATGGAGTGGGCGGGGGAGGGTATCGACGAATACAAATAAAAATTTCGGAAAAAATGCTTTGATGATTAACATTTAAAATAAAACTACTAACCTATTTTAGACATGCCGATCACTGGTGTGGTACGAACACACAGATGTACTGCTTGATAAACCTCATTTATGGATTGGGAAGAACAAATATTTTCTCTACATGACCATTATTTAATTTAGAGGAGGAGATAAAGCAGCACGTTTTGTAAGATATGTGGATGTCGTAACGTAGGTTGTTCTCGAAATTTACATCCATGAAACCTCTCTGAGTCATAGTTATTGGGTTGCTACGCTCATGTATGTTGTAAACCTTTTCTAAAGCACTTGAGTTGTAAAAATACGTTAACGTATAACATGAATACATGACCATAAATCTACACAGTGAGCTTTGGGTGACTAAGAGGATGTTTATATAGAAAGTCTGGCCCGCGTCCAACACAGACGCGACCCGGTCGCCGCGCCGAGGTGTCCCGGCAAGGAATTGTTTACGTTGACTTACTACTGGGAGAGGCTACGCGTCGCGATACTGGTGGTAACACCTTCATAAAGCTAAGGTTAAAAAATTACAGTGGATTTCTGTTGGCGTATTTGAATTTAGGTTGTAAAAAGTACGCCTATTCCCATATTATTTTTTCTGCATTTAGGTGGATAATATTCAGTCATACACTTACGTACCAATAAGGTTAAATTACCTAGAAACAATTAGCGAATTAGCGTTACAACGCTCAGAGCTTGTTTGTAGCTCAAATTTGTGATAGACTTTTGGAATTACAACTTCGACCACAGTAATTGAGAAGATTAAATTAATTTTAAAAATTACAGAACATAGAAAAGTACTTATTTTAAGAAATTTTCAAACTGTGTTTTAAGCCTCATAAAAGTGTCAAACTTCACCTCATGATTTAGTACAGTTTAAACAAACGAAGTATGAGCACTTCTAAACTTAAACAGTTCATAAGACGCCGCCGCTGCCATAATGTACTTTAAGATAAATTAATATATATTAAAGATCTGTGTAGAATGGGTGTGATGGCTTGTGTAGCTTTTTAACTGTCTAAGATCAGTCTATTCTTCAGACAGGGTCATTAATTAATAGCCAAACTACCAGTGGCAGCTGGGTTTAGTTCCGAATCATTAAAAAGCTAACAGTACTAACTTTGCTCAGGATTGAGCTGGCAACCGTAAAGTTCAAAGGCGAACTCTGTAACCAATAAGCTACCCTTCCATTTTAAAATGTAGGCCTATTCCCGTCTTTTTTGCAGTTTCATGAATGTCTTTTTTTAACCTAATTAAAAAATGCAATATGTTAAACTCACAATTTAATACTCGTGCACCAATATACAAAATTTTAACGTTATTAAAAATTCCATTTCGCAAAATAATTTTTTGGTATGTCATTTTCTTAAAACTGTGTAAAGAGAATAGATAAGCAATATTCTATACATCTCATTATCGTATTTACAGCAAACCTTTGTTTAAACCATTCAAACAACATTATAGTAGGCTACTGTTCCGGAATACGACAGCGTAGATAATCAAATAACGGAGAAAAACGACAAATCAACTGAAAAAGCGTTTATTATTAAAACTTGCAGCTAATAACTATGACATTTAATAACAAAGATATATTTATAATATTCTTGTAAATCGTACATTGTCTACAAACACCCTCAAATATTTCCTCCGTCATAAATATTTCAATTTATATTCTGAGTAATAAAACAAACATAATTATTATAACAAACATGATTATTAATGAACTCAACATGGTGCAATGTGGCCCCTTTGAATATGTTGCATAACTGCCCCTCTCATTATTGATACGCGATAGAGAGGCTTGATGTAGATCCATTCCTTTGTATTCAACAGTTGAAAAGTCATGGCACGACAGCCGAATTGTCCTCTTTTCAACAAAGACGTCCCAATACAATACAGCCCAATGACACGATATATTCCCGAGTCATCGCGCCGCAAATGCAGGCCTTCTCGGCGAACAGACCGACTATCCAACCATAACGAGTACTCTGGCCTAAACACGGTGTAGCACACTACTACAACGCCAAGTTTGTAGCAAAGTATATACTTTCCGATATGTCACTTTAATTTTTCATTCTTATTACATGAAATATCTCAGTGCGCGTCGCCATGCAAAATATTCAAAGTAGATTGAAGTGAGTCGTCACGTAGCTTGGGCTGAATAAAACTCGGGGGACGTCAGCATCAAAACAAGATCGTAAAGTAGGCGAGCGCAGTCATATTCAAACTTTATCAAGTGAGAACCAAGGTAACCAATTTTATATAACTAATTTGTAAAAAGTGACATGACACAGTGAAATAATAATATGATTATTATTTGAACGTAATTTTAGGCATACAAAATTACTTTTAATGTAAATATTAAAATTCATGCCCCATTAGTACTGTAGAAAAAAATTAGAAATTTAATGTTTTAATATGTTTAGCCAACCGATCAAAATAATCGATCTGCTTGGATTACATAACACGGTAATAAAAAAATATATTCTCCAATGATATTTTATCACACTTACATTTGGACTTAACTTTATTAAAAACACTTAAGTATAATCTACGTCAATGCATATCGTTTTTCACCCAAGTTTTAAAAGCCTACACTAAAGTGGTTCGTTGGTTGGCCGAACACGTCGGTATATTGGATCGGCCGGTATTGTATGCTGGGCTGTATTGGCCTCACTGGCCTATCAGGTTCGTCTAGTCAAGAATGAACAAACAGAGCGGTGCCGCTGCCGGGCGGTACAACATCGCCGATAATCTGACACACGGCAAGTGGAGGTATGTTTAATCAACTGATAGGGGTCACATTGTAGATTAAAAATTTATGAAACATGCTTTTTTCACAATAATTAAAGTATTTTCGGAACAAAAACGGATTCTTTATTCCTAACTCTGAATATAACACGGCTAGAGATCAATGATTTTGAAAACACATAACCGCTTGTAGCCATTAATTTCCAATGTATGAAATGGCCATTGCGTAAGATTCACGAACAAAATAAGTTTGTCTTGCGAACCAATGCAGTATGGATCAGAGAGTTTTCTTTATAGATGAAAAGAAAGTATACTAACTGGTGATACGACTAAGTATCTTACTACTTGTTTTGAGACTGACTTTTACAGAGATGGAAACTCGCAATTGCATTAGTAAAGGTCGCACAGTAATCTTATGTTGGATCAGCGCCGAGGGTGGAGAGGGGTGAGGAGAAGGCGAGAGGGGGGTGATCGAGTGTACATTCGATGAATAAAACAAAATATTGCCAATTTGATCGAATTACTACCAGGAATGAGCTTTGATCGAGTCCGTCGTTGGTGCAGAAGCCAATCTTCAACAGTGAAATGAGATTGGCAGCGAGTTCGTTCGTAAACACAATTGCGACTTGGCCTGTCCCGAAGAGGCTAATAATATGATGGGCAATCGATTATTTAGCGGATTCGGCTAATTGACACTCAATGATATTTAATGTCTACGTTACTCAAAAACATACCTAAGAAAAGTGCCTAAGATTCCATTTGAACGATATTTAATTTCAGCATAGAGCTAACAAAACGAAAGACAGTAGAAAGAAAACCATAAATTGAAAAAGTATTTGGAAAAACACTTGAACACTTTGCATAACTCAAAAAGATGTAAACAAAATTAAAATTCGTTCCATTATACAATAATATTTCAGGTTGTAAATTGTTTTCAGCCGAAGCATCTAGAATCCTCCGTTTCAAGCATTCTCTTTGTAACGCACACTTACAGCAGTGTTAATATGATACAGCATGCAGAACGGTATGCATATATTCATGAATATGCACTAGAAATTGTTTCATGTGTAAGTTACACGAAACTACACGTGTATTGTTAAATTTGCACTACATGCATATACATGTACTTATAAGAGTCTTCAGTACCAGATATCTAGGATTTTTATTCCCATTGGACTAACGTTAAATTTCAAACATCCGCTACCCTTTTCATATTGGTCGAAAAAATTCATCTTTATAGGACTAAAATTTAAGGAAAATTTTAATACCTAGGACCCTATGAAATGAAAATGTCATATTATTAATTGCTTTATTAATATACAACAAAGTAGTTTCAACATGTTTTGTTCGAAAAAGGATGCGTTTTTCAGTAGTAATTTCATTAATCGCTCTATAATCGTGATTTTTGTTTCACATCTCCTAGATATTAAAAAATCCATCCCATACTTTTTATCAAGAATCTTTCACGTTATTTCTCATTTTATTAAGTTTTGGACATGCTCCTTTTTGCCTGACTATGGGACAAACGTCTTAGATGTGAAACTCTCTCCTCATTCTGAAATCTTTCAAATGAATGTTTTTTTTGTTGTACGACACGGGGTCCAAGGGTAAAATCCCCAATCGTAAATAATTAAATATTTTGCAGAGGACGACGCAGGGTCTGAGGTCAAGCTCTCTAGTGCTGAGACCCTGCGTCGTCCAATGCAAAGCTGGTAAAGTCCATAGCGCGGTGCGGCGAGTGCGGGCGGAAGCGGCTCTGACGACGACGATAACCCACGACACCTGAGTCCACGGGCACCTGATGCAGGTTTCATCGAAGAGCGGTCATTCGCTCTAGTTGCATAATTGAACCTCTTAAAATGAGCACTTAAGACTTGTGTGAGTGCAGTCATTCAGGTAGGCCTAAGTGGGTAAGCACTAACAAAACAAAATCAATTTGGCAAAAACTGCAGATTTTTTTTTTTTTTTAATTTAGATGCGATGAAAACGTGCTATTACAATCAGTATCAGGAAACCAGAAATGCACCTTTAAACAATAGGTTATAAGATAACTCAAGGTGACTCATTTCTTATAAAATGATATTGACGATCGCAACGTTTGCACTTTACAGAGCAAAGAAATGTTTATAATATTATGTATAATTTTTAAACCAGAAACTCGGCCAAACTTACAATCACTTAATCCAAAATATGTCCTCACGTTAAAATAGAAAACACCTTATAATGTAACGAGTAATTTGTGTGTAAATAAAATTAGGTAATTAAAAAATAATGGGAATTGATTTTTTTATTAATGGGACTAAAATAAAAGAGAAAATTGAAATTTTTTATGTGAATTGCAAAAACAAAGATTAATTAAAGATTGCTGTAAAAAAACTGTAAAATTCTCAATTTGCGTAGTCTAAATCAGGTTCAAAAATAAAATTGTTTTAATAAGTGGGTCTTTAATATTTAGCATTGAACTGTAGTGCTCTGGGAGTTTGAGATTTCAACTGAACAAAGCATTTAATCTCTCTCGAATGGCACAAGGTATTAACCGTTGAAGGACTTCATTCGTTTGTTTAAACAAACTTCATTTCGCTTTGTGATTTTAACAAATTTAAAACTATGAGCTTATAAAGTTAATAAGCTTTATGCTTTATTTTATTTCTAAAAAAAAAAACTTGAGCTCAAATTTTGTTTCATGGGAAAGCTCAGAAAAAGTTCATAATGAACAAGATTACTTATAAGTTTAATAGATAACCACTTTAATTCAGTTTGAAATGACGTTATCAAATTTCAATCTTGTCTTGGTCGGAAACAACCTTTTTTAATGATTAGAATTTTTTGTAATAAATTATTATATTTATTTGTACGGTATCTTACCGGTCTCTACAATTCTGTAGGCCGATCAGTAGATGTGTAGGATAGACTCACCTGAAACAAGACAGTTCATATTAAAGAAAACTAATGGTTTGTAGCGCACTTATAATTTTAAAATCTAACTAACCATGAGAAATGAGAAAATAATTACATAAAATACAAACATTATTTTAGTTG
This sequence comes from Neoaliturus tenellus, assembly GCA_030545055.2. Lineage (NCBI taxonomy): Eukaryota > Metazoa > Arthropoda > Insecta > Hemiptera > Cicadellidae > Neoaliturus > Neoaliturus tenellus. Next base: position 64,553,324 of record CM061532.1, read on the forward strand.
ACGCATTTTCCTGGAGTAACACATTAAAACCCATATTATTGTAGTAATTATGCTCTCGCTAAGAAAAATTCCGTTTCTTTACAAAAGTAGATGTTTGTTGAAAATAATTAAACATTGAAAGATCGGTTGAATAGTGAGCCAAATAAACTGTAAAACAAGGGATCGGTCAAGTAAATAAATACGTTTGCAAACGAAAATAAATAAATTGATCATGTACATAATGCACAAAGCACTGTATTAAAACACTTACATGCGTCGTTGGGATCAGACTAAAAGGTAAATAACTTATTCTGTCACGTTAATCAGCTCCAAAAGAGTAACCTAATAGTTGTTCTACTATATATTGGGAAGTTACATTATACTGTTGTAAGACTCCAAGTGTAAAACTCCTCAAGAATAACAAATAACAAAAAATCGAGCTTTTAATGGTTTCATTTTTTTTCCATCACTGGAACATTGGAACCCCACCATTAAATGTCTTAGAATAGCCTTGGAAAATTTCTTTGTAAGTAGCGTCCAAAAATGTAACAGTCGACAGACTCATATGTGTAAGGTTTCGTTTGACTATTTTTATTCAAAGTAGAAAAAATGTTGTCTTTAAAACTGTTACCTTACATGCACTGTTATTTGAACACCATCCTGTAGACTAAAAAGGTATAATAGATAGGTAATATAAGGTAGTAAGAAGAATAGTACATCTAAATATATTCCGAATATCCTCAAGATGACAGGAATGGCATGTGCAGGGCGAGGCGAGGCGATGCGAGGTGTTGGCGACAGAGAGTGAGCACGCCACACGGGGACAACCTGTGGAACTCACTGACACTGACGTATCACTTGTGCCCTCCTGCGAGCCGGCAAGCCCACGCGGTCCCGCGGTCCCAAACACATGCTTTGTGACTCAAAATACTAGGCATAACTGATTTAATCGGCGTTTTACAAAGCACCAATTCGACTGTTGAGACTATAAAAAGCGTATCTAAGCATACGAGTATTTAACACGTATATACAGGGTGTAATTAACCTATATACGAACTAACATCAAAATGTAAGGCTTGACAGGAATGGAAAGACAAACCCTTTACACTAACAATACGCAACAATTGAAAGAAAACATAGGGGATATCCGGGTTTTTAAACAGACTAAAGTCCGTTTTTTTAAACCTGATCCTTCGAGGAAGAGGTGGTGGAGGGGGTTAGTATATACTTGCTTCCATCCCATTGGCTGAAGCCTTTTGGTTTTTTTGTTGTTTTTGTTTTATTTCACTGTTGCATGCCAGCTGGTAATTTTACATCACAACATAATGTGTATCGGTTTTACAATATTATTGGTAGCAGTTGTATTTTAATCAGTATACTTTAGAACTGTTACTTTTTAACAAGGAATAGGTTTGGCTTAAAAATATATCAGCTGATTAGGAGTTACTGAAAGAAATTATAACTTATTTAAAACGTTATTTGAGGAAATCTGATACTCGACAAACGTTTGTCACGTGTTTAATTGTGTTGTTTACAGTTTAAATTTTTTGTTTACAGTTTAAACCCCTCCCCCAACCCAATTTTCTCGAGAAGGATCAGGTTTAAAAAAACGGACTATAGTATACGTGTTGCTCGAAATCGAGCAATTTATTTTAATACAGTAAAAATGTTACTTAAGTCCGTTTTTTTAAACCTGATCCTTCGAGGAAGAGGTGGTGGAGGGGGTTAGTATATACTTGCTTCCATCCCATTGGCTGAAGCCTTTTGGTTTTTTTGTTGTTTTTGTTTTATTTCACTGTTGCATACTAGCTGGTAATTTTACATCACAACATAATGTGTATAGGTTTTACAATATTATTGGTAGCAGTTGTATTTTAATCAGTATACTTTAGAACTGTTACTTTTTAACAAGGAATAGGTTTGGCTTAAAAATATATCAGCTGACTAGGAGTTACTGAAAGATATTATAACTTATTTAAAACGTTATTTGAGGAAATCTGATACTCGACAAACGTTTGTCACGTGTTTAATTGTGTTGTTTACAGTTTAAATTTTTTGTTTACAGTTTAAACCCCTCCCCCAACCCAATTTTCTCGAGAAGGATCAGGTTTAAAAAAACGGACTATAGCTCTGAATCAATTACATCCGACCAATCCAATACTGTGAATATCTGTAATTACCAAAAACTACACGTATTTACAGCTGATTATTAACATATGTTTAAAATGCTTTATTCAATCCCAATGTTATTTAAATGGAAAATTTTTAGATTTCAATGGTGGATAGAGCCTTTATTTTCAGTCCGATTCTCATCAGTTTTTGGCGGAAACAACTATAGACCAAGCCCTATCCAACGACACCAAAAACTTGAAAATCGGTTGAAAATTGTAGGAGGAGTTCTCAAGACAAAAAAAACCTTGGCGTATTAAATAAGTATAGATTTCTAACACAGCTTAACGCATCAAAGTTCATTTTATTTTTTAACACCAATATAACAAAATTAAAAATGTAATGTCGAGTGCAATGACTCTGGCCCTGTGAAAAGGAACATGAAACAAATTAGGGTAACAATCAAATGCAAAATATTGAAGCAGAAGTAAAAATTGCAATCGATGAAATTATTTTCAATTCGAAAATAAAATAATGTTTTATCTCAGTTTATAGATGACGAAGACTATAGGAGGCGGGATGGGCAAACAAGGCCACCGTGATAACAAATGACCTTATCCTCCAGCGGCGGTGACTGATGATGATAACGTGACCTGCCCTTCTCCACTTGACCCTTCACGCACACGTGCAGGTGTCAATGTTGCATCTACACCAACACACACCGGCGTTACTGAGAGTGTGGGTGGATTGTGGTACTTGATAACAAATGACCTTATCCTCCAGCGGCGGTGACTGATGATGATAACGTGACCTGCCCTTCTCCACTTGACCCTTCACGCACACGTGCAGGTGTCAATGTTGCATCTACACCAACACACACCGGCGTTACTGAGAGTGTGGGTGGATTGTGGTACTTGATAACAAATGACCTTATCCTCCAGCGGCAGTGACTGATGATGATAACGTGACCTGCCCTTCTCTACTTGACCCTTCACGCACACGTGCAGGTGTCGATGTTGCATCTACACCAACACACACCAGCGTTACTGAGAGTGTGGGTGGATTGTGGTACTTGATAACAAATGACCTTATCCTCCAGCGGCGGTGACTGATGATGATAACGTGACCTGCCCTTCTCCACTTGACCATTCACGCACACGTGCAGGTGTCAATGTTGCATCTACACCAACACACACCAGCGTTACTGAGAGTGTGGGTGGATTGTGGTACTTGATAACAAATGACCTTATCCTCCAGCGGCGGTGACTGATGATGATAACGTGACCTGCCCTTCTCCTCTTGACCCTTCACGCACACGTGCAGGTGTCAATGTTGCATCTACACCAACACACACCAATGTTACTGAGAGTGTGGGTGGATTGTGGTACTTGATAACAAATGACCTTATCCTCCAGCGGCGGTGACTGATGATGATAACGTGACCTGCCCTTCTCCTCTTGACCCTTCACGCACACGTGCAGGTGTCAATGTTGCATCTACACCAACACACACCCGCGTTACTGAGAGTGTGGGTGGAATGTGGTACTTGATAACAAATGACCTTATCCTCCAGCGGCGGTGACTGATGATGATAACGTGACCTGCCCTTCTCCACTTGACCCTTCACGCACACGTGCAGGTGTCAATGTTGCATCTACACCAACACACACCAGCGTTACTGAGAGTGTGGGTGGATTGTGGTACTTGATAACAAATGATTTTATCCTCCAGCGGCGGTGACTGATGATGATAACGTGACATGCTCTTCTCCTCTTGACCCTTCACGCACACGTGCAGGTGTCAATGTTGCATCTACACCAACACACACCAGCGTTACTGAGAGTGTGGGTGGATTGTGGTACTTGATAACAAATGATTTTATCCTCCAGCGGCGGTGACTGATGATGATAACGTGACCTGCCCTTCTCCTCTTGACCCTTCACGCACACGTGCAGGTGTCAATGTTGCATCTACACCAACACACACCAATGTTACTGAGAGTGTGGGTGGATTGTGGTACTTGATAACAAATGACCTTATCCTCCAGCGGCGGTGACTGATGATGATAACGTGACCTGCCCTTCTCCACTTGACCCTTCACGCATACGTGCAGGTGTCAATGTTGCATCTACACCAACACACACCGGCGTTACTGAGAGTGTGGGTGGATTGTGGTACTTGATAACAAATGACCTTATCCTCCAGCGGCGGTGACTGATGATGATAACGTGACATGCCCTTCCCCACTTGACCCTTCACGCACACGTGCAGGTGTCAATGTTGCATCTACACCAACACACACCGGCGTTACTGAGAGTGTGGGTGGATTGTGGTACTTGATAACAAATGACCTTATCCTCCAGCGGTGGTGACTGATGATGATAACGTGACCTGGAATTCTCCACTTGACAATTCACGCACACGTGCAGGTGTCAATGTTGCATCTACACCAACACACACCCGCGTCACTGAGAGTGTGGGTGGATTGTGGTACTTGATAACAAATGACCTTATCCTCCAGCGGCGGTGACTGATGATAATAACGTGACCTGCCCTTCTCCTCTTGACCCTTCACGCACACGTGCAGGTGTCAATGTTGCATCTACACCAATACACACCGGCGTTACTGAGAGTGTGGGTGGATTGTGGTACTTGATAACAAATGACCTTATCCTCCAGCGGCGGTGACTGATGATGATAACGTGACATGCCCTTCTCCACTTGACCCTTCACGCACACGTGCAGGTGTCAATGTTGCATCTACACCAACACACACCGGCGTTACTGAGAGTGTGGGTGGATTGTGGTACTTGATAACAAATGACCTTATCCTCCAGCGGCGGTGACTGATGATGATAACGTGACCTGCCCTTCTCCACTTGACCCTTCACGCACACGTGCAGGTGTCAATGTTGCATCTACACCAACACACACCCGCGTTACTGAGAGTGTGGGTGGATTGTGGTACTTGATAACAAATGACCTTATCCTCCAGCGGCGGTGACTGATGATGATAACGTGACCTGCCCTTCTCCACTTGACCATTCACGCACATGTGCAGGTGTCAATGTTGCATCTACACCAACACACACCGGCGTTACTGAGAGTGTGGGTGGATTGTGGTACTTGATAACAAATGACCTTATCCTCCAGCGGTGGTGACTGATGATGATAACGTGACCTGGAATTCTCCACTTGACCCTTCACGCACACGTGCAGGTGTCAATGTTGCATCTACACCAACACACACCGGCGTTACTGAGAGTGTGGGTGGATTGTGGTACTTGATAACAAATGACCTTATCCTCCAGCGGTGGTGACTGATGATGATAACGTGACCTGCCCTTCTCCACTTGACCCTTCACGCACACGTGCAGGTATCGATGTTGAATCTACACCAACACACACCAGCGTTACTGAGAGAGTGGGTGGATTATGGTACGTGATAACAAATGACCTTATCCTCCAGCGGCGGTGACTGATGATGATAACGTGACCTGCCCTTCTCCACTTGACCCTTCACGCACACGTGCAGGTGTCAATGTTGCATCTATACCAATATACACCATCGTTACTGAGAGTGTGGGTGGATTATGGTACGTGATAACAAAAGAAATTATCCTCCAGCGGCGGTGACTGATGATGATAACGTGACCTGCCCTACTCCTCTTAACCCTTCACGCACACGTGCAGCTGTCGATGTTGCATCTACACCAAAACACCCCAATGTTACTGAGAGAGTGGGTGGATTATGGTACGTGATAACAAATGACCTTATCCTCCAGCGGCGGTGACTGATGATGATAACGTGACCTGCCCTTCTCCACTTGACCCTTCACGCACACGTGCAGGTGTCAATGTTGCATCTACACCAACACACCAGCGTTACTGAGAGTGTGGGTGGATTGTGGTACTTGATAACAAATGACCTTATCCTCCAGCGGCGGTGACTGATGATGATAACGTGACCTGGAATTCTCCACTTGACCCTTCACGCACACGTGCAGGTGTCAATGTTGCATCTACACCAACACACACCGGCGTTACTGAGAGTGTGGGTGGATTGTGGTACTTGATAACAAATGACCTTATCCTCCAGCGGCGGTGACTGATGATGATAACGTGACATGCCCTTCTCCACTTGACCCTTCACGCACACGTGCAGGTGTCAATGTTGCATCTACACCAACACACACCGGCGTTACTGAGAGTGTGGGTGGATTGTGGTACTTGATAACAAATGACCTTATCCTCCAGCGGTGGTGACTGATGATGATAACGTGACCTGGAATTCTCCACTTGACCCTTCACGCACACGTGCAGGTGTCAATGTTGCATCTACACCAACACACACCGGCGTTACTGAGAGTGTGGGTGGATTGTGGTACTTGATAACAAATGACCTTATCCTCCAGCGGCGGTGACTGATGATGATAACGTGACATGCCCTTCCCCACTTGACCCTTCACGCACACGTGCAGGTGTCAATGTTGCATCTACACCAACACACACCGGCGTTACTGAGAGTGTGGGTGGATTGTGGTACTTGATAACAAATGACCTTATCCTCCAGCGGCGGTGACTGATGATGATAACGTGACCTGCCCTTCTCCACTTGACCCTTCACGCACACGTGCAGGTGTCAATGTTGCATCTACACCAACACACACCCGCGTTACTGAGAGTGTGGGTGGATTGTGGTACTTGATAACAAATGACCTTATCCTCCAGCGGCGGTGACTGATGATGATAACGTGACCTGCCCTTCTCCACTTGACCATTCACGCACATGTGCAGGTGTCAATGTTGCATCTACACCAACACACACCGGCGTTACTGAGAGTGTGGGTGGATTGTGGTACTTGATAACAAATGACCTTATCCTCCAGCGGTGGTGACTGATGATGATAACGTGACCTGGAATTCTCCACTTGACCCTTCACGCACACGTGCAGGTGTCAATGTTGCATCTACACCAACACACACCGGCGTTACTGAGAGTGTGGGTGGATTGTGGTACTTGATAACAAATGACCTTATCCTCCAGCGGTGGTGACTGATGATGATAACGTGACCTGCCCTTCTCCACTTGACCCTTCACGCACACGTGCAGGTGTCGATGTTGCATCTACACCAACACACACCAGCGTTACTGAGAGAGTGGGTGGATTATGGTACGTGATAACAAATGACCTTATCCTCCAGCGGCGGTGACTGATGATGATAACGTGACCTGCCCTTCTCCACTTGACCCTTCACGCACACGTGCAGGTGTCAATGTTGCATCTATACCAATATACACCATCGTTACTGAGAGTGTGGGTGGATTATGGTACGTGATAACAAATGAAATTATCCTCCAGCGGCGGTGACTGATGATGATAACGTGACCTGCCCTACTCCTCTTAACCCTTCACGCACACGTGCAGCTGTCGATGTTGCATCTACACCAAAACACCCCAATGTTACTGAGAGAGTGGGTGGATTATGGTACGTGATAACAAATGACCTTATCCTCCAGCGGCGGTGACTGATGATGATAACGTGACCTGCCCTTCTCCACTTGACCCTTCACGCACACGTGCAGGTGTCAATGTTGCATCTACACCAACACACCAGCGTTACTGAGAGTGTGGGTGGATTGTGGTACTTGATAACAAATGACCTTATCCTCCAGCGGCGGTGACTGATGATGATAACGTGACCTGGAATTCTCCACTTGACCCTTCACGCACACGTGCAGGTGTCAATGTTGCATCTACACCAACACACACCGGCGTTACTGAGAGTGTGGGTGGATTGTGGTACTTGATAACAAATGACCTTATCCTCCAGCGGCGGTGACTGATGATGATAACGTGACCTGCCCTTCTCCACTTGACCCTTCACGCACACGTGCTGTTGCTATGTAATTGTGAGCTTCTGCGGGCAGAAGCCCTAAAGAAGATGTACAAAACACTTTTTTATAGAGCACCTGTGAGCAAAGTGATCACTCCAAATTTCCACCCCGTAGGTTTCTTAATTTGTTATTTAAATTTGGCCATACGGATAGCATTATATTGAAATTTCGAAGGCCCGTGGCCACCCCCAGCCCTGAAGGAATTTTGCAAAATCTTTCTTAGTGAACACTTAAGAGGCAAGACAAACCTGTGTTCAAAGTTTCAAGTAAATCTTTTTGGTAGTTCCTGAAATTTCGTGATGAGTCAGTCAGTCACTGGTATTTCGCTTATATATACTACAGCAGTTGTGTATAATGATTCAATCAATTCAACACCATGACACAATCAATTCATCCGTAAGATAAACATTGAAACTTTGACAGCCTGTAGGGCTGGGGGCTGATGTGGAATGTAATGGGATTTTGCTCATTTACAAGACCTACCTCTCTAACGGTACCGGTATGCCTGAATTTCTCTTGCGATGCATATAAGCTGAGACAAAATTATGAAAAGAATCTTTCTAGGCTATCAATATTATAAAGGCCTTCATAATACAATTGTTAAATAAACTATTATTATATACAAAAAGTATAGTAAAATACTAAGGAAAACTAAAGTTAAATTAATATTGTAAAATTTGAATCCCTATTATCAAAAACATTAATTTCAAAGAAACTATGTTATTATAAAATATGTAGCGTTTGGATTGATGCACGAGATTTATTCTGAAGCAGATGTATATGGATAAAATTACACTAATGTACAAAAGAGTTTTCTTTAAACGTTTCAAAAATAGGAATGAAACGAATTTTCATTAAACAAAAACTCATTGTGCTCGTTTTATCATGAATTTTGACTCACAATAAAACGATTTCACTGAACGTGTGAAACAATCCCTTTTATTTGAACCATTCAACAGGTTTTAATCAAGTTTTAACCTGAATTTTCTTTTACTTTTGAGTTATTTTTTTAAACATAGGATGAAAACATTCTTAAATAATTTATTGTAATTTATGCAAAGATTTTCATTTGATCAAAGTTTATGTTTGTAAAAGTTTTTGCATGTGTTATGTAGCTTTTGAACTACAGTATGTTCGTTGCAAACAGTTATATATAAATAAATTATATTTTTTAGAATAAAAATAAATAGTTATAAAAAGTATATTTGATTTGATTTTTTAAATACTGTAATCGAGTGAACAAGTTTTTGAGAATCAATTAACAAAATGAAAGGTGTTTAATAAGGGGTGCACGCATGCATTGAATGCTTATTTCAATGTTAATTATAAAACATGCTATATTTAATGAGCTAAAAAGAGCATTTAAGCATAAGATATTTATATGTCAAAACTAACTTTAAAATAACTTGGAATTTAAACTTAAAACTTAACTTAACTTTAAAATAGTATTGGAAAACACAACACAGAACGCAAGTGAAGAACGAGACCAAAGAGAAATATGAAACTACTGCTAAGATGAAAACAATATTCTTAGGCCTGCCGCACACTGCATCGAACACGACACGACACGACAAGACATTTTGACGGAAGGCGTTTTATACGGCTCAGTTTGTATGAGTTTAAATGGAGCTGACGCATACTACATCGAACAAAACACGACACGACGATAAAACGCCTTAAGGCGTTTTTTCCTCGTCTGGCGAAGGTACTGAAAATTTCGTTTTATGACAAAACGCTATCAGACAAAATCAGAGAATCCAACTCTGCGCATGCGTTGCGAATCACGTGACTTCCTTCCACCCTCTCCCTCTCCAGAAACGGTCGTCGCGTCGTCGGAAGCCGTCGTGTTTTGTATTGTCGGACGACGTTTATTCGTGCATCAGACAAAACAGAACAGAACAGAACAAAACAAATCAGAAATCGTCGTGTCGTGTCGTGTCGCGTTCGATGCAGTGTGCGGCCGGCCTTAGGCAACTGACAGTAGAAACACGTCAAAGGTTCCCTGGGATATACTTTTTAAAATTAGGTCGCAAGGAAATCCTTTTGCATTTCCATTTTCCTTATGGCCGAGTCATAATATAAATGTAAAAATGTTTTATATTATATTCATGTCAAATTACAAGATGTCTGCAAATAAAAAAAATTTTCATTAGAAAGAAAAAAAATAAAACTCATAATAAAAGAAGGTTTTATAATTAATTGAGGTATTTGTATTAAGGTAGGCGTTGAATGTATTTCAAAATGGGATACCTGCAAATGCAGTAACTCTATTTAAGTCAGCCAACGAAAACAATTAGTAATTCAATTCTACTAAATAACGAGTACTCATGACAAGATAAATAATGATCCGTCAAAATTACAACCACAATATTAACTCAAACTCTTCCAGTAGCACAAAGGGCAAACTTCTACCGCCTGACACAAATACAGAAAATGCCTATTTGTAGCTTATAAAAAAAACAATATTCCATATCGAATAAATCAAACAATTAAACATTCGGGTGAGTTTCTTAAAGTGATCCAATAGCCATTTTTTTTTTATTTTAAACTTCTTATGGGGGACCCCCTTTACTTTTAATTCTGGTTTCAGATATGTATTTCACTTTTCAAAAATTCCCGCCATTTTTCCAATATGGCGGCCAACTTTAAATGGCTTTGGACAATGGTTTTGGAGATATGGGCAGATAAAGTTTGCCCCATGTTATTCTTATAGAACTAAAAATGAACTTTAATCGCCTCTAGCTCCCTAATCGTTAGGTTTAGAGAAAAATGATAAAGAATAAAAAGTCTTAAAATAACATGGAAATTTAAAAAACACCATAAAATGTAGGGTGTTCCATAAGAAATTTTAAAGTTGGCCGCCATATTGAAAAAATGGCGGGAATTTTTGAAAAGTGAAAAACATATCTGAAACCAGAGTAAAAAAGTAAAGGGGGTCCCCGATAAGAAGTATACTGTCACATTTAAAATAAAAAAGTTAGCTATTGGATCACTTTAAGAAACTCATCCTGTAATTATACTTAAAAAATGTGCTCTAAATAAAAAGGGAGTGATTAAACCAATAGCTTAAACAATAGGCAACAAATTCGAATAATAATTTAAGTTACATTTAACCTCGGGTTACTGAGTAGGCGCTCGCGGCTTTCGATCAACAATTATTGGTTGGCGCATTCTTAATTTACCTGAACCGATAAAAAAAAGTAGGATGCCTTGTAATATTAAAATTTTAATAAATTTCAAAACTATTGCCTAATGTGTGTTCGAATATAAAATAAATCACATAATTAACTTTAAAACTAATATAAATGTAAAATACCCCCGTCGCAGCAGACCTGCGTACTCAGCGAATTTCCAATGGAATTTTGGTATATCTTCTATTTCCCCATAAAATCCATGGGGATGAGAGTATGTAGGTTTGCCGCCATATGGGTTGGTAAATATAAGTTAAACCCCACCTAGTGATTGTACATACCAAATTTTATAATGCTATGGTGTTCTTTTTATTTTCCCCATAAACCCTATAGGGATGAGTACGTAGGTTTGCCGCCATATGGATTTTCTAAGCAAATATAAGTTAAACGCTTCCTAATGAATGGACATACCAAATTTTATCAAGATATGTAAATAAATAAGCAAGATAGAAGGTTTTGTTGATTTCCCATAAGAATAACATGGAAAACATACTTTTTGGATTTTCTCCATAACTATATAAGCTAGGTAAAAAATTCAAAATACTAGATTGTTTGTTTTTTTTAAGCTCTTTTAAATGGTTTAAGTTAAAATTGTTGAATTTTCTAAATAAAAGTAAAAAAAACCAAAAACCCATTTTCAACCCTTTTGAAACCCCATAAAACCCCGTTCCCATGGTCCGATCATTCTGGTTCGCGAACTCAACCTAGTAGACGCTGGCTTACACCCCTGTACCAAATTTCATCAAAATCGGAGGTTCCGTTCAAAAGTTATCGTGGTCACGGACACATATATATATATATATATACATACATATATATACATATATATATATATATATATATATATATATATATATATATACATATATATCAATTTGAACGAACGATGTTTTTGGCTTCTAGGGACCTCAAAACGAAAAAGTATCATGGTCCCGGGCTTAGGTCTTACCGTGACTACTACCGTAATAGCGTATTCCCTATAGGGAAATTCGCTAAAAGAACTAATCATAAGTTTTAAACAAATTTTTGGCAATTAACTATTTGGTTCAAATTGAGCCACCCATAAATTTGATCTGCTCAATATCAACTAAAAAATAGGAGATCCTCTAGGCCTATTATTTTCATTACTGTATATCTAAAACAATCGTAAGGTTAGTAAAAATAGTATTAAATATTTATCATAACTATTAAACCAAATTAACAATAGATTGCCATAGTAGACTCTTTCTGTTATACATAAAATTTTAGCTGTAGATCGTGCCACAATCATCCTACACTTATCTCTCATTCGTACTTGGCTTAAACTACCTATTTAGTTAGGTCGCCATTTCAATAAAGGTATTAAAGGTATTATATTAATTTTATGTCTTGCTTGGATATTGATCAAATTGACTTAGTATGATGATATCAGCTCGCCCGCAACACACGCCGGTGCCGGTGGTCGCACGACAACCCAAACCCACTAGTGGGTGGTTCTGGCTACACGGATTTCCAGCAATCACGTCACATCAACTCCCGGCAGTGTCAGTGATTGTTTGACAAGCATTGTACGCTTTGGCCGAGCTTTACTATACGAAACAAATGCGTAAAAATTTTTACACAAGTTTTTGGAATGGAAGGAAAATGCCTGTATTTGTAAGTTTAAAACATACTTTTCAGTCACACAATGTATAAATCAATACTACACGATTTGATACAACTTGTCGATTTTTTTATACTGGTTCGGATTAAGAGTCATCTTCACCCTTGCAGAACACTGAAAACATGCCTCCGCATTCCCCTGTTTTCGGACGGTGTTTTTGGATATTTAATGGTAAAATATATGTTTTCTTGTAGATTAGGATTGGATCTAAGTCTCTCATACTTGATATATTGGAAAAAATATATGGTATTAGTATTTTTTTTAATCTTAAATGTAAGGAATATTTAGTTACTTTGGGACGTCACTGACTTAATTAATAGTTCAATTTTTCAAAATTTTAAGGTATGAGGGACCTAATATAAACATTGAACTAAATTACTGTAATACCAAGTTTAAAGACAATTGGTTGAAAAATGGTGTCCGAAACAGATTAATAAAATACCAAGTTTTGCATGATTAACATTGCCGACTGCGCAACAAAGGGCTACTAGCGTGAAGATGAGACTTAAACCAATACAGTTTGAAAGACCAATTCTGGCAGTACTGTACATTAAAAGCCGCAAACAAACTGAGTTTATGGAGGAGAATAAAACGAATAAATAAGTTACTAGATCCCGTGCGTAGATTTTATCACGATTCTCTAATGGCGCATTCCCTAAGGAGGGAATTAGCTAATTGTCAAACGTTTCATGTTTTACCCGTTCCAAATTGTGTCGGATGTAAGGAATGTTTGAGATTTATTGTTAAGTTGTAAGGCTTCACAAAAAGATTTTATTCTTTTAATTATGTTCTGTTTTTCAGTCCCAAACGTTAAAAATTTGCCATTCAAATTTGATTATCGCCAACTTTTTTGTTTCTTTACGAAAATAATATAAATAGTTTTATTATATAACTAGATTATTACTACTAGCATCCTACATTAAGAGTGGAAAAAGGTATTATCGTATACTACGTTAAACGTGTAATATCGAATCCGAAACAGATGTTTGCTTTTTAGTGTGATACATTCACGTGTAACTTAGGTCGTACGGTAAAGTAGTCCAGTATATACAGTAAATTATTGATGAAGTAGAGGGTTCGCGCCACTGCCGCGCCACGCCGCGCGCCGACTGTACAATGTCCAGCCAGCTACAGCACCGCAGTGGCGGCCTGGCCGGCGACCAAATTACATTATACCTTCACCCGAGTGACACACACAGCGTCACAGCGTCGTCCATTCGCCGGTAAAACACTGCAGTGTAGCCAATTAATTTATAAGAGTATGTATGCCTTCAACTATTTAGATACTGGTGAAAAAAGTTAAGTCGAATTATAATCCATGATGAACACAAATACCACACAAAGAATTCGAATGTGAGTTTAGTGGAATTTACGATCATGGTAACGTCTAGGGTAAGGTGATAGACAAAACTGTTATTAGAGCATGCCATTAAAACGTGGTTTATTTTACTCATGGTTCGAATTATTTTTACATTTTAAGACTTTGAGTTTTAACGCTCTTTTATTGAAAACTTTTTAGTGACCATAAAGGCTGGTTGATTGCGCTTCGCAGAAGGTGGAAGATGACAAATTTGCTGTACGAGGAGATTCCATTTGTAATTATAAATTACCATAAGTCACCATACTTTGAGGACATAGCTTAACGCGCCATTTCTTGTAAGCCGTAACGATAATAATTTATTTGTTATGGGTAATGTAAAAAGTTACTGAACACTGGTTGGTCCCATGATTAGTTTAAATACATTCGCGGGTTCGAAAATAAACTAGCCCAGCATAGAAATGGATGGAACGCGTTCACAGCATAGTCTCTAGGTTAAAAATTAACGATTCTTTCTAAGATTTTCGATGTACAAACAAAGAATCTATATATTAATAGGCAAGCATGTTTCATTTAATCCTTTTTCTCAGCTTGTGTGCATCGGAGAAAAAATCTGTGCATACCGTTAGAAAGGTGGTGTGCTGTAGATGAGCAGAATCCCATTATAATTCACATCGGCACCCAGCGCTACGCTCTACAAATTAAAGTTTTAAAGTTTAAAGTTTAATTTAAAGTTTTAAATGTTAATCTTATGGAAGAAGGATAATTGATTGAATCATTTCGACAGCTGTTGTAGGACGAACAGATGTTTTAGTTATAGAATATATTTAAACTAATCTGGGCCAGATCAACGAACATTTTGGTCGATTTTCGACCAGGAGGCGATCTCTAGTACAAGATAAATATGTTTCAGATCAAACTTAAAAAAGATTAAACACACACACACACACCCAAATAAAGTTAACAATGCACAATCATTCATGATCGAGAATTGAGTTGGTTCTTTTCGATCGCCTTCCAGACTTCATCATTGGGAAGACCATCGCGAGGCGCCGCCCCCGCGGTCGTCGTACCGGATAACTCGTAAACGAAGACCGGATAAATCGTAAACGACGCGAGATGAATCGGTCCATTTGAATTGTAAACAAGACGTTCTCGCCCCCCCCCCCCCCCCGCCCACCCGTAACAATCCACAGCCGCGCCGACAACGGACACTGTACGGTCCGTGTCCACTTTGAGGTACCGGGGTCCGCCAGCTGTTGAGAAAATGTGTTGCAAACAGTCAAAAATTTAGATTGTAATTTAATACTCAACTATAAACAATTGGTAAAGTAAAAAAAATGTCGTGTTAGAGATAAATAATGTCCAGGATGACCTGGAACCCCACCCCACACCCGGTTGGGTTCTTGTCTTTGTTCTATTATCAACAATAATTTTTAAGGTCCATGATGTTACAGCCTTAAGTAACTGTACAGTCACAATCACCAACTTCCCAATAAAATAAAATCCAAATATACTTTAAAATATTAATTTTATGCTGATATCCAAAAAAAGGTTCCATTGTTTAAATTCAAATTTGATGCTGTTAACTTTACTAGGTCATGGTACAACTGTATCATCAAACAGTATTTAGAATCTTGCTACGTTGCGGTAGAATTATTTCACAAATAAAACAAGCGTTGTGTTATTTCAACAGGATGTATCGTTGTGAAACTTCAACAAGATGAAATTGGTACCACTGTTAGCCTTAAATGTAAAATTTGTATAACAGGAGAACACACCGTAAGGTGCATTGGAACAATATATACTGTAATCTGATTAAGCGTAAGTTTACATTTTCTCGATTCTGCAAAAGATCAATAAGAACGGATTTTGGAAAAAATTATAAGTTTTAAAATAGTTTGGAAACTTAATCGAACACAAGCGTGAATAATCGGAACACCTGTTTAACGCTGATCATGTGTAACAGCCGACTGAGCGGGAGTAACACGAATTGACAGTTGTGACATTAATGTGACAATGTTTGCCACACAGGGGAGGGGATTACGACCTACACATAGACTACGGTACGTCATAGATTTTTTTCAATACTTAACATTGCGAATTTCATCCATCAAAAAGTATATAAACGTTCTCTCTCTCTCTCTCTCTCTCTCTCTCTCTCTCTCTCTCTCTCTCTCTCAGGCAGAAAACGCGTCAAAAATCGAATACGCTTGTTCTTCCCGTGTGTCTCCTTTAAATATCAACAGTTTTTAGATGAATTGTTTGGAAAAAATACAGTTTTACTTATCTGCCCACTATCAAAATTATGTTATTTAACTTAGCAGTAAAATCCTTCATAGAGGGTTGCAAGGGGCATCAGACAAAAGCCCAAACCGCTCTCTGTTGCATGTAAATTACTTCATGTGGCTTTGTGTGATCT
The DNA here is from genome assembly GCA_030545055.2 of Neoaliturus tenellus. Classification (NCBI taxonomy): domain Eukaryota; kingdom Metazoa; phylum Arthropoda; class Insecta; order Hemiptera; family Cicadellidae; genus Neoaliturus; species Neoaliturus tenellus. Next base: position 64,569,884 of record CM061532.1, read on the forward strand.
CTCCACTCTTCGGTCTTTTGATGTTGTCTGAACTTCTACTACTTCATAAAGTTATATACCTGTTGAAGAGGCAGTCCCATCGAGATATGTAAGGAGGATCGTGTAATGAGTCTGGGGTGCATTGAATACTAGGATATATTGCTTGATTTGTGAGGAAAAATCACGAAAATCATTAATACAGTACCTTACTCACACATTACTTGAATAAATCCAGTTCGAAAGGTCCAACATACCAAAAACAAAAAGACAAAAGGTTAATATCGTAAAAAATATAAGATAAATGTTGCAGTGTGTGTGCACATACATTTAGTTTCCAATAGTACATGGTTTTAAACGAATAATCCCTAATAATGAAAACTAGTTTGCTTCACATCTAATCATTACCTAAGGCATGGTTTTAACTCAATTAATTAAGGCTGAACAGCCTCTGTCTTATATTATTACAGTGCATATAAGATTACTGATCTAAACTTTTTGTAAATAAGTGAAATGATCAATTTGGCTTCAGGGGAGGGATTTGTTAGAAACCAAAACAGTATTTAGATACATCTCGCTGGGCAATGTTGACGATTGAGCTTTACAGTCTTAAAACCACTGCTGGAAAACATATTAGGACAAAACCCTTCTTACTCTATACCCTAGTTCTTGAATTGTCGCCCTCAAATTGCATCGTCTAACTAAATGACATACAAATTCAAAGCCATGAATATAAAAAAAATGCCAAAAGATAGTGTTTATTACAATAATTTTTATGTTTGTCTCACGGGTGAAGTGAACAACTAAATTTATTGGTCAAGTTCACACCCTCAGTAGAGGTACAGGTTAAATTTTTTTACGGTTAGTGTAACAGATGCGAGTGATCTTCAAATTTAAAATCCCATTGTATTCGTAAGACGACAGCAAAATTACGTCATCAAGATCCACCGGGACTTATCTTGTGGTATGTAAGATACATAACCACTGTTACGGTGAGTGCTCGAGAACCTATTGACACGGTTTATCTATCAGGTCAACACACAGCAGACATCCGTATCATACGGCGTGCAGTATGCAACGCTGTCTGTGTTTCAAAGTGGACAAAAATAACGAAGAACTCGTCAAACCTGTCGACACTGCTAAATATATTTACTGTTCTTCCCGACATAGGGCTAAAATGACAACTGATACCGCAGAGAAATAGCTGACAACAACGCTTCTCATGCTTGCCATAGCTGATAGCAAAATAAATTACCATTAGATAGCATCTAACTGAAATGTATAACTCGCTTTACTTTTTCCAACCAGGGTCGCAATATTTTTGGATTGCAATCCTTTTTATTTTTAAGGAGTAAATTATTAAGGTTATACATATAATTATTTCTACCGTTAAAACTGGTGTAAAGTATCCAGTCATAGTGTGCTTAGAAACTTGAGAAAAAAAAATTGAAAGTTTGGACAAGTGAGTGGTATGCTTAACCCTTGAATTAATGACAGTACTTAACCTCTACAGTGGTGACACGTAACACGTATTAATTACACGTATTCATTACAAATTTCAAATCATGAACTTATGGCAAGAAAAAAAAAACTCACAAACATAGGGAAAATATGAATAAAAAATTGGTGTTTTAACACTAAATCCACTGATTTGTTTACAACTAAGCACTTGACGATGCCATTTCATCTGTGATTTCAACACGTGATTTGGTCCGCAATCGTATAATTCCCATGTCCGGGGTTCTACGCTCTACGGACACATTATCAATAATGGTTGAATCTTCTGTTATTCGCCAATTTCAGTTTTTAATGACTAGTTTCGGTGTAGTACAAGCCTGTTTTGAAAAAAACCATTAATTATTTTTTGAGTTCTTGCATTTTAAAACGTACAGATATTTTGTTGATATTTTTAAAGTTGTCATAATAACTATCAATCCAGTAAACTGCCGATTAACGTGTTTGCACTTAAATATTAAATAAAAGTTATTACATCAGAAAATCAAAGCTATGATTTAGTTTTATATCAAAACAAAATTATTTAAACGTGTTTAAACTTATTTAAATGTGTGCATTAAAAATGGGAAATGGATGCACATAAATAATGCCTAATTTGTACGTTATTTGACTGCACATGAGATGGCCGCAAAACCGATATAATATTCTCATTGCGTTAGATGCTCCCTATGTCAATACTTCATGAGCCAATTACGTTAGAGCGTGAATAGATTCATTAAATCTGACCCAGTTGATGATTAAACTCAATTACCAGTCGACACGTTTATCAATCGATATCAGATTCAATACCTCGCACTCGCTCTGCTCTCATCGGCGCACAACCTGCTAAACAAGTTTTCTGCCTAATTTCAGTTTCCTATTTTCCAATTTTCTCTACATAACCTGAGTAATAAACATTCCTGGCTTTCTTAGAAAATGTTAGACGGCATCCTGACTTTATGAACAAGTGTGTGTAAACTGATCCTAAATGTAAAACATCATTTTTCAATGCCATGTATAATTGATATACCTAACAAAATATTTCAATTTTTATCAAGATAAAACTAAGTGATTGGTATTAACAAAAAGGTAAACGATATATGTTTAATAACTTTTAAGGAACTGTTTGAGAATCAAGTTCTTACAAAACAAGCTTTAAGTCTATACGTTCATGGACTATTTTTCCCAACGTATTTGTCAATGTTACCTATCCATATAAGCACTGCAAATGTTTTAAGTACATTTTAAGTACATGCCCCCTGGCAGGTCTAAGTTGCCGCCCAAAATCGCTCCTTTCATACTCGAGTTTATCTTATTTGCGCTACAACTCGGACTCTCAAACCCACAAAGATTATCTTTTACGCCCGGATTACCTAAACCATGTCTCTCGAACCCGAATAGTTCGGACGCAGTTTATCCCTCCCATATTTAGCTCGGAGTTATCATTACGCCGCGGCACGCGTAAACCCGAGCTCCAGAACCCGATTTTTAAGCTGACGCGCAAAATCCGGTTATAACCAGTATTTACGCCCGGGATTAAGCTAAACGCGAGCTCTCAAACCGCCTCTTAACTGTCGTAATTTCAATTAATTAAGGCTAGGAAATATTGATAAATCACTATATGCCTACATAACATGATCATCAGGATTTTTATAGTCAGAGCCCCGGAGGATGTAAGTTTACTTCCGCCATGGTTACAAAACTAAAATATAACAAAATACTAAGTTTTGAAAATATATAGTCAAGAGGAAATCCTCTTTAACTGGCAGAGGCGATGACAGTGGTGGATGGAGCTGGTGGTTGGAGGTTGATGGTTTTGTGTATAGTTCAGATTAAGCGATCCGAGAGCTGCGGTCGTCGTAACTCTGTCGTTTACGATTTATCTGGTCGTCGTTAACGAGGCATCCGGTACAACGGCCGACTAGCCTGTTCCGTTGCAACTGCTGCTTTTCCACCTACCTTACATATTGCATTTCAACGTTAACTTCATAGAGGCGATTTAGTTATAATTTTTTACTCGTCACCAAAATGGTTGGGGATTATTTTTTAACTCCAGTCTCCAACCGACTTAAAGGCTACCAACTACCAAATGACTCGCTTACTCATCATTAATTGCTAGATTTGCACTTTCATCTTCTTGGGTCTTTCACAGAGTTTTTTTCTAAGCTGATTGATAGTTAAATTTTGTACTTATACTTTTGACAAAAAAAGTCATTATAAAAGATTTTGCTCTTATATGAGCTTAGGGCTCCACCCCGACCCCGACACTAAAAAACCCCTTATGAGGGAAAGGATAGCCGAATGAGCTCTAGCCAATTGATAGCCCATATGATTAATTAAATAACTGAACTAAGATTAAACTTGTTTAATAACTAAACCGCGTAACGAGCTCGCACGCATCAGAACAATGAAAAGTGTCTGATGAGTAAGCGAACGCCATCATCTCTATCTTTAAATGCTGATATTAGGAATTTAAGTTTTCACTTTTTAAGAATTTAAGAATTTCAATTTTCTAAGCGAGGCTCGTTTATTCCAGCAGTAATGTATAAGCCGACATCCTTGGTTGAATTTATATACAGCTAATAACCTTATTATAAAAACTGAATGTTCTAAATACCCCCGTCGCAGCAGACCTGCGTACTCAGCGAATTTCCAATGGATTCTTGGCATAGTTTCTATTTCCCCATAAAATCCATGAGGATGAGAGTATGTAGGTTTGCCGCCAAATGGGTTTTGTTGGTAAATATAAGTTAAACCCAACCTATGAAATACATACCAAATTTTATCCGTTTATGGTGTTCTTTTTATTTTCCCCATAAACCCCATAGGGGTAAGTACGTAGGTTTGCCGCCATATGGGTTTTCTAAGCAACTATAAGTTAAACGCTTCCGAATGAATGTACTTACCAAATTTTATCAAGATATGTCAATAAATAAGCAAGATAGAAGGTTTTGTTAATTTCCCATAAGAATAACATGGAAAACACAGTTTTTGGATTTTCTCGATAACCATTTAAGCTAGGTAAAAAATTCAAAATACTAGATTGTTTGTTTTTTTAAGCTCTTTTAAATGGTTTAAGTTAAAATTGTTGAATTTTATAAATAAAATTTAAAAAAACCAAAAACCCATTTTTTTACCCTCTTGAAACCCCATAAAACCCCGTTCCCATGGTCCGATCATTCTGGTTCGCGAACTCAACCTAGCAGACGCTGGCTTACACCCATGCACCAAATTTCATCAAAATCGGAGGTTCCGTTCAAAAGTTATCGTGTTCACGGACACATACATATCGATATATATGTATATATATATATATACATATACATATGTATCAATTTGAACGAACGGTGTTTTTGGCTTCTAGGGACCTCAAAACGAAAAAGTATTCCCTATATGGAAATTCGCTAAAATCGACAATATAATATATATAATTATGTAATCGCAGAGGTGTCCCTACATCAATACAAACGGCACCTCCCATGAAAACGACGGTAATAGCTTATTTCTAAAGGAAATTCGCTAATATCTCGGTAACCAGTGGACGTAGAGCAATAATGAAACATACCAAATTGTTTGTTTTTTCAAGCTGAATCTAATGGTGTACACTAAAAGGTAATCAAATAAAAATATCTATGTGAAAAGTGGAAAAAACCCACTTTTGAGGGGTAAAATCCCCCACTTTCCCTACTGAAGTTGGGCCGATCTTACTGGTTAACGAACTCATCCAAGAGTATCTAACTTTACATGCCTGTACCAAATTTCATGATGATCAGACGATTTTTGCACTAGTTATCGTGTTCACAAGCACTCAAAATTGAAAATTCTATTTCCCATATAAGCCCATGTTAAATTTTTTAGTAAATCGTTATTTGAGCAGTTTTAAATGTGTTACCGACAAATAATCACTACGTATCCAGAAAGTACACATAAAAAGCCACAAGATAATATATATAATTATGTAATCGCAGAGGTTACATCGATACAAACGGCAGCTCCCATGAAAACGACGGTAATAGCTTATTTCTAAAGGAAATTCGCTAATAAAAACGAACACAAAACCTGAAATTCTATTTTCTCGGATCTTATGTTTCTTATGCAAGCTACAAGTTTTAAAGCCACTGTATTTGAATTAACTCAGCAGATTTGCTGGCTCTAGTCAACACCACACAAGCTGCATAAAATTTATAAAATGAATATTCAGGTTGCCTCCAATGAATCCATTCCTCATTAATGATTCTTCCATTTTTGCCTTAAACGAGTTGTCGTTATATTCTCGCTGGTTTTTCGTAGTACAGTGCAATAAAATTTTATTTACTGCAAAATTTTTTTTTCTCTTTTAAAACATCTTCTAAGACGCTTAAATTTATCCTACAACATTTATTTAAAATATTTTTTCGAGGTGTTATGTACTTCAATAGGCTCATAGTTTTAGAAAAAAATTATGCATCTTTATTTTTTTATTTAACTATAATTGAATACTGAATATACCTTTTAAAGTTACACAGCCCCAGAGCCGGTGCCCAGGTAAATTTCCCAGAGGTGTGCACGTGTTAAATGCACTAGACCGCGTGCGACCTTGACCACTTGTTGTCGGTCTCATAACAGTTCTGCCACTCCCTCCGCGATAAAACCCTCCTGTTTATGCCCTTAACAGTCAAGCTGCTTTTACTGCTGTGTATTTACGGTACCTATAACACGACATCTCATATTGTCTTAACCTATTTCATATTTGTTTTTGTAATGTTCATATGGTTAAGGTAACTTTTGAAATTTTTCTTTAAAAATTTACATTACTTGACTTGCAATTAAACTGTATTCCAGGATAAAAATAGTAAAATAAAATAATTTTAGATAAAAATTTGATTGTTTAAAATGAAACTTGATTTTTATTTTTAGGTGTTTCAAAAGTTGGAGAGGTTGAGTTTAGACTTTATGGAAGATTTTAAAAAAATTGATAGTAGGACGGCTTTGGGATTAAGGATAGTCAAAAAATTTTCATAAGTCCTGAAAATATAATGTAATTTGAATTTTAATTTTAATAAAGGTTTAAATGGGAGGAATGAAACAAATTATAAAACTTAACACAAACATTGTAAAAAGAAAGTTTAGTAAATCATAATATTTAAAGTCAAGAAAGCCAATGAGACGATAGGACTGAACAAAGAGATAAAGTGGATGAAGAAAATAATATGTATTAATTGAATTTTCGACCTAGTAGTATTAACTCTTTGATTTTAACATTCAATTAAGATTAGCCAATAATCAATTGACCAGCAATATTCGCAACTACCGCGCTTGCAATTAAACTCAATCTAATTCCGGGGCTGTCGGTAACGTGAACGGCAGACCCATCAAAGCTCATTGCTGGCAGTAATTTGATCAAATTGCTGGCAATATTTTGTTTTATTAATCCTATGCACACACGATCAGCCCTCCGCCGACTCCTACTCACTTTCACCCGGGGGGTGGCGATCAAATATAAACTATTACCACACAGTATGCGTATAGGACACGCACTTACAATTGATATTGTCGCTGTATATATATCTCCAACACAACTATTAATTAACATTGAGCAAAAGATTTCCATGCACAGTAATAAACAAAGAACAACTTTGGAAATAACTGCGGTACTTAACAGAAAGAAGTTGATTACCATTATCATGACTTGAACAATTATACAAAATGCCGATGTTCATCATTAACAAAAGCGCCTATCAAATGATTCAACATACCTCCACTTGTTTGTTCATTCTTGACTAAACGGGGCTGTTAAGCCTGCGAGGCCAATACAGCCCAGCATACAATACCGGCCGATCCAATATACCGACACCGTTCGGCCCTTGGAGGAATAATATACTGTATAAGGAGTGGCCACGCTCGGCTAGAAGCGAAGCCGCCGCGCAACACGGCGAGTGGTGGGGCGAACTCCCGAGTCCCACAGGCAGGCATATAACAGAGGCATATAGGCCTAAAATATAACAGTATCATATTAGGCATTAAAACAGTGCCTAAAAATTCATGAAATTAAGACTGCACCATAGTGATAAACTACAAAACTTGTGTTCATACAACAATAATGTGTGAAACTTAACAAAAAGCTTATTTTTATGCATAAGTAATAAGCCTATTTTAATAAGCTACTAATAAGCCTGATTTTTACTATTTTATATTCATTTATAGTAATTATGAATTAATTTAATTAATTAATAACTAGGTAGTATCGTTTGCCAATAAATTACCGTCCAACATATCTTAAATGATATACGGAACCTTATACATAAAGCAGTAAACTCAATATTTTTTACAAATTATAATAAGGTAATATACATTGAAAGTATCAGTTCATGTATTATTTTTTGTTAAAAGTATTATACTAAGGAATAAAATCAATTTTACAGTAAAATATATGTATTGGCATAATTTATATTTAGTTTTTATGCATTAAAATCATCTCTTCAATACAAATCTTTTACTTTAATGCCCATTTATAAATAAAAATAAATTTTTATCTAGAAAAATATTATATCACTGGATAGAGAATTTCATCCTCTTTAAAAATGCAAAAGGTGGACTGTGTGATTTGCTTGGTTTGCTCAGGATTTTAATTCAAAGTTGCGCGCGTCGCGTTTTTCCCCATCACTCCCGTGTTACAGCGGCGGAACCATGCCACTCTACGGCCAGCCGTGCCACTCTAGTGGAGGGGAGCGGCCGGCTTCACTTTAGCATTGTATATCCATATGAACGTGGCCTCTCCTTATATATTATTCCTCCAAGGTTCGGCCCGACCCAACAAACGAACTGCATCAGGCTATGTTCTGCGCCCGCCCGCCGCTGGAGAGAATTCCGCGAAATTGGTTTGTTATCAAGGGAAAATTAATTATACAGGCGCAAATTGAAATATTAAATTAACTCTGGTTTCTGGGTAAAGTTTAGAAAAAATGCAAATAAGTAGAACATAGTACACATATTATATGTTTTTCTTTACTAACATTAGTAAGAAGACTTAAATTAATTTGCTTTAAGATTTACCTAGTAACTAAAAATTAATTGATTCACAACTTAATATTTTACACTGTTTTTCCTAATATTTTGTACTGTTATTAAAACAATGCAATAAAGGTTCAAAGTGTTTTGTATAGACTACTGTCACATACACATTTATGGATATGACAAATTGCATAGTAAAAAGTCCTCTAAATAGTCTGCATTCCCCAAATGCAGACGATATATTCATACAACTGAATAAATATTCAATACAACTTGTATTGAATATTTAAAAAGAAAAGGTCGCGCAGTTCCTTTAATACTTCGTAATAGCTAGAACGCGTTTAATTGAGTTGGTATCATATCACATTATAATGCGTGTCATATATCATTACCACGAACATTAGTCATTTGCACCGTACTGCTGTATTGCATGATGTCAATTGCATTATTTGATTGATATTCAAATGCCTCAATTATGTGACTATTGGAAATCATGCAAGTTTAACTGTTGAATTTATAAATTAGTAATATGTTTACATATTATTAAAATAATATAACTTAAGTGTATATTTTAATGGTATATGTTTTTATTTATATCACCAGTGTTGGGTCAAGGATTCAATAGACTAGAATAACGGAGGAAATAGATAGACGTAATGTATAGGTGTGTCCTCGGGAACTAGATTGATTGACTCTCAAACATGCGAATCAATTGGAAACCTCTCTGACACAGGATTAGACCGTGTTATGTGTAGCAATGTCTCAGAATGTGGGTTCATACCAACCAACAACTTGTAACCATCGTTACAAACCTGAGGAATTGCTTGTTGGTTACAGTGAAGCAAGGTATATAAAAGGGAGTTTAGAATTTGTAATAATATTATATCTTGCTGCTTACAACTAAAATAATCCAAAATATTTTAACCTTGTATGAGGGCTGTTTCGGTGGTTTTTTAAATAACTCAATTGACGAAGTACATTAAACTAAGTCATTATTGCAATAATAGTGGATTATCTTTCCTTTTCTCTGATCCAGTCCGAATAAAATTTCGGACTGTGGTCCGTGCACGAGGTAATTGTCATTTTTGTGTCGGTACATAGCTTGCGAAATTAATAAAATGTTTTTTTTATTCTCAGTAATAATGACTCAACAGCACACTTACTTAGTTTAGTATATGCTGCGACGAGTGACGTCGATGAAATCATCTAAAAAACTACCGAAACGGCAGTCGTACAATTACGGAATACTGTATTGTGTTTTGGCGGTAAACAGCTAGAATATAATATTATTACTGTACACGATCCACCATACGAAGAAACCATTTCAATTGTGAGTGTGAAATTAATTAATAGGCCCGTCTCAACAGAGACTACTATTTAGTGTGGAATCAGATTCTAATTTAGTAGGCGTTTGAATTTATGTGTGTGTCTAAATATATTATTGGCAGATGTTTTATTTTATTTAAAAAATGGCTTGTTTGTTGCCTATCGTTACTACATCCGTCTCCTCGCTCTTAGAACAAGCGTACTCCTAAAGATTTATAATTTTTATGAGGACAAAAAATTATATGAAGTGGACCTTCTTTAATTCAAATTCAGACTAGAGAATGATACTGAATTATTAAAATTGTACCTAGTGATAGGAGTGTGGCCAAAATATGTCGCTACTCTATAAACATGCGCCTATGCCAGCTACACGATATCGACTATCGACTAAATGGTATTGAAACCAATTTCAATAGTCCAAGAACAGTCCCACTAAGAGATTGGTTTGCGATGAACAATGCCTCAGGGACGTTTCCGATCTTTGGTACACCAATATATGAATGTTGATATTGACTCTCCTATCAAACTGTGCAATTATAGTTTTACCGCTTGATTTTAAATATGGAACTAATATGGTGCGATTTTTTACCCTCGTGCCGATTGTCACCTTATACAGTACTTTACGGACCTTCGAACTCTGGACTGAGAAATACATAAGCGTCATTATAACAAAATAAATTTTAATTAGCACTGGTAAAATACAAGCGCACCATGAAGTAGCTATATACAAACATACCCAAGGCCTTTGAATAAACGTCGCGTCGTTCGGTGGTACGCGATATGGGAGAGAAGCTCCAATAACCCAGAAACGCTCACTTTAGGATATTGGTTCCGGTTGGATTCTTGAGAAATTATTGAGGCTGAGCCAACCCAACACACTATGATCATCCATAACCCGTTTGTTGGAACACTTAGATTGCATTGCATAGAAGGGTTGGCATGTCACTTTAATGGCTTAGCAAATGAAGCATTTATTTAAATTTTTAGGACGATATCTTTTTTTGTATATTTTTATTTAGATTACATAAATCTAAATACTACCACTACTTCCATTGTTAGTACAAACTGTTTGTTACACTATAAGTAAATGAATAACAACGAATTTGAGATATATATTTTTTTTTTTTTTTTTTTTTTTGAGGGAGAGGCGGAAAAATGCATTACGCACACAGGTGGCCAGCCTGTAGTGTGGGGCTCCCCTAAAAAACGGGTTTACCCACTAGAAAACCTCCTCTACTCTTTAGGAATCTAACCTGGAATTGTTTATCACATTACGTCAGGCTAGGCCTAAATTTGGCTTACGCCCGTGGGGCTCGCTCCTTATCCAGCCGCTCGATCAAGGGATCTGGGCCACTTCGCGGTCCAGATCGGTTTTCTTTTCCAGGAGGATGCCCCGGACGAACTGTGACAAACAATCCCAGTTGCCCTCATCCTCCAAAATCTTTTGGCAGACCGAGTCCACCGAAAATGCACCAAAGATTTGTGTGGCCTCCAGGCGGGGCCCTTCCCAATGGGGACAGCGGAAGAATGTGTGTTCCGCATCGTCGGGAACACCCGGGCAATAAATGCAGTCCGGTGAACCGGTCTTTCCCATCCGGTTCAGGTACGACCGAAAAAAGCCGTGACCTGTCAAAAATTGGGTCAGGTAGTAGTCCACCTCCCCATGAAGCCGTTCCACCCATGGTTGGACCTGCTTGATAAGTCGCGCAGTCCATCGTCCTCGGGTGTCGTGCTCCCAGCTGTGTTGCCACTGCTGGAAGGTTCGGGAGCGCTCTTCTGTTCTTGCCGTGTCCTTGCCGATCTCGCCTTGTCTCTGATGAATCGCTTTCCTCTCCCCTGCCAAGAGCTTGACAGGGATGACTCCGGCGACCACCAGGACGGCAGGCTCGGACACTGTCCGGTAGGCGGAACACACCCTGAGCGCAGCTTGACGCTGAACCCGGGCGAGTCGCAACCTGTAGCACTCCTTATCTAGAGCGCCTGCCCACACCTCTGCCCCGTAAAGGAGCACGGACTGGACCGCGGACATCAACAGACGTCTTCTGCTGGATCGGGGACCCCCGACATTGGCCATCAGCCTACTAAGGTAAGTGACTACCTTAGCGGCCTTGTCCGCCGTACGGAAGATCTGATCCCTCCAGCTTAACTTGGTGTCCACCATAACCCCAAGGTATTTGGCGGCACGAGTTGATGTGACCACCTCCCTTCCCACTCGGAGTGGGACGACGGTGTCGATCCTCTTTTTCGTGAGGATCACAATCTCCGTCTTACTGAGAGCAAGCGAGAGACCGTGATCTGACATCCAGGTGTTGACCACACGCATGACTCGGTTCAACTTTAGTTGGGCCAGCTCAACGTTGCGTGCAGCAATGAGAGCTGCGACGTCATCGGCGTACCCAACCAAAGTGGTTTCCTCAGGCATCTCGGACCTCAGGAGGCTGTCATAGGCAACGTTCCAGAGATCCGGGCCGAGTATTGAACCTTGTGCGGCACCAGAAGTGACTTCCATCGTCCGCATTCCGTCCCTCGTGTCATAAATCAGGCTTCGAGAGCGTAGATAATCCTCGATGAGCCGCAACAGATATGCAGGAATACGAAAGGTGTTGCGAAGCGCATCCAACATATCGACCCACCTCGCCGAGTTGAAGGCATTCTTGACATCAAGCGTAACAAGAAGCACTACTCGGCGGGAGAAATGGTTGTGGCTCTCGGCTCTCTCCACAGCTCTCTGAACTTCGGTGACAGCGTCGATCGTTGACCGTCCCTTTCTGAAGCCGTACTGACGGGGGCATAAGTCCCCGGCAGCTTCCACGGCAGAAGTCAGGCGGGAACGGATCAGCTTCTCGAACAGCTTCCCAGCCGTGTCCAACATGCAGAGAGGCCTGTGGGACGACGGCAGCTCGGGATCACCTTTGCCCTTGCTGATCAGTACAAGCCTGGCTGTTTTCCAGGGAGCCGGAAACACCCCTTCTACCAAACAGGCGTTGTACATTCTCAACAACAAGTCAGCGTTGATTGAAAATACTTTCTTTAAAGCCTCACTGGGAATCCCATCCGGGCCAGGAGCCTTGTTGCTCTTCAGGGAGAGAACGGAGGTTTCCAGCTCCTCGAAAGTGAAAAGTGGAACGTCCTCTACCCGTCCGAAGTCAACCGGCGGTCGCTGTGGATGTTCAGGAAACAACGCAGCGACGATCCTCCCCATGATCGCGCCCTCCATGATGGAAGGTGGAGAGCGGGCGCCGAGTTTCTGTGTTACAAGTTTGTAACCCAGGCCCCACGGGTCGGAGTCAACGTCGTCACGAAGTCTCCTCCAGCTATTCGCCTTGCTCCTGTTGATCGCCTGGCGGAGAGATTTTCTCGCAGCTTTATAGGCCTCCGACTTACGAACTCTGTCTGCGGGAATTCTCGCTCTTGTGGCGGCTCGTCTAGTTCTTAAACATGTTCTTCTGAGTTCCGCAATCTCTTCAGTCCACCAGTAAACGGGTTGTTTGTCGCGTCGGGGTTTCCTTCGCGGCATAGACTGGTCGCAAGCCGAGACGATCAGTTCCATCGTGGATGTTACTAATGCCTCGGCCCCAGCCTCACCAGGATTCCCCTGCGCTCCCCGAGAGATGACTTCGGTGAACTTGACCACGTCCAGTTTGTTGGTGTTCCACCGGCGTGGCCCTTCCCGAAATGCGGAAACTCGACGATTTGCCTGATCATGCAGGTCAAAAACGATGTATTGGTGGTCGCTACCCGTGTAGTCCTCCACAACCCTCCAGCGAGAGATCCTCGGAAGGAGCGACTCAGACGCAAAGGTGACGTCTGGGATCGTGCCTCTCAGCCCGGGGCGCCGAAAAGTAGGTGTGTCGCCCTGGTTGAGGACGACAAGACCGGCCCTGGCGATGAAATCCAGGATGTATTTCCCCCGGGAGCTGGTAGAGGGCATTCCCCACTCGACGGCCCTGGCGTTGAAATCGCCACCAACGACGACATGCCCGGTGGTGCCGAGAACGCACTCCTCTAGGCTATCTATCTTGTCGCGGAAGTCCTGGACGGCCTCGTTGGGTGTGAGGTAGCAACTGAAGATAGTCACGTCCCTACACCGAACCCAGACGAATCCTCGGCCGCGCCCGTGACTCCGCACCAAGACATCTCGTGTATTACGTGCCCAAAATGCAGCAGTACCGAGGCTGTCCGAGGCTTAATTTGAGATATTAATAATAATTAAAATAATACAATGTTAGTAACAAAATAAAAAAGGTTTTATTATTTTAAAACGCATTTGATGCAGTTCTGTTTGATCCTATGTAAGTTATTGTTTGAAATACAAAAAGAAATTGTAATTGTAAGTGAGCATTTAACAATACAGCTTTTGTATTACTCATTTTTTAAAGTCTTATAAAGTAAGGGTTTAACTGCGCTTGAGAGTAAGAGATTTCTTTAAACAAAGCGATTAATCCCCAGAACAGCGCGGCGCTAGGTACAGTACAACAGTTGGAGGACTTCGCTCATTGTGATGAAATCAACTTCAGATCGCATTGTCATATTTTACCATTTATAAATTACCAAAACTTGCGGCTTACGTCATTATTTAATTTATCAACTTAAGTGTCGGTACAGTAGTTTTATAATGCATCACTTTTGATGTGAACAAAAATTCTTTATCATACATCTACACTATTTTTATCGTACTGTATAGTAAAAGACACATGTAGTAAGGTACTGTATGTTAACTATTCACTTCATATCTGAAAGTAATCAACGGTGTGGGAGTAGGCACAAGTCATCAGTTTACATTTGTCGCTTGCCACTATAGGCTCCCGCTGATTCTAACTAATTGGGATCAAACAGTACTCGGTTTATGGAATTTTCGGATTATGACTGGGACGGTGGCGTCGTCCTGTAGTCCGGCTACTTGGAGGTCACGAATTGTGGATAGTTATAAGAGATGGCTTGTGTATGCGATGTTCCCTGGGGGGAATTAACGTCCGCACTAGCGAACATTACTTCATCTATAAAGACCATCCTCATAATTAGACCAATTCGTATATGGAAAATTAAAATTGTGGTTCGGATCCCACGTTAAACTGTAGGTCCCTAGATACCATTGGCTGTTGGGCTATGAATTAACAGTCCTGTCTAAGGAGAATGTCGGCCTTCGTCAGTAACAAGACTACAAGATCGCGCCACAATCATCCTACACTCATCCCTCATTCATACTTGGCTTTAAACTACCTATTGAGTTAGGTCGCCATTTCAATAAAGGTATAAGGTATTAAGTGAAATATATTTCATAGTCAGTGGTAAGAGAGTAATGATAATATTGATTTATTGTAACAACAATCAAGTCAATTATCGGTAGCTGCCAGCCACAACACAGTAATCACCTATCATGAACAATATTGCCGTGATATTGTCTTCGGATAATCATCAACGCTCGCACAGGAGAAACAACGCCTTCCTCTCCTGCAATAGTTAATTAATTAATTAATTATAGTTCATTGGCGTCAGAAGTAATTCAAATTGTAAATGACAAATGTAACTGGAATCCCTTAAGTCGGAAAATGAAAAAAAACCTTTATTGAACTGAACAGCTTCCAACAAAAGCTTCGAAATAATATAGTGCTAGTATTTTATAAACGGTTGTAAAAACTGCCAACTGCGTGATACAAAATTTACATAATCCATCAAAATCGCGTAAAAGTCGCTCTATGATGGATTAAGCAATCCGAATAAATCATAGTTTAATCAGTTCATTTACCTAAATTGATTGTTTAAATTGGACTCAAATTGACTGCATATAACTGCATTACCGTCCGCATGCTCGCTGGTGGGCCCGCGGGAAGTTTCAGTCTCAGAGAGGCGGATCAGGCATTACACGAGATCACGGCTGCATCAGCGGTGACGGTGGTACGTTACGAGCGGTCCAGTGGGGGACGTGACACAACTTTCAACACAACTGTGATATGCCGGCTCAAATGTTGTTGCATTAATTAATCTGGGACATGTTTAGCAATTCAGGGATGCTTTGCACGCTTACTGAAAAAAAATTTTATTTTCAAATAAAGTTATTATTTATGACCTAGAACGTAACTCCAAATTTCACTTAAAATTGTTAAATTCGTCCAGGTACACTGAACAGACACTGATGTCAATTACACATGGACATCAATGTAAGACGCTTTAAATATTTCGGCTGCAATATGGGTTTTGGTGTTTTTGTTAACAACTATCTTTTTTTAAGTGAGTAATTCAGATAGTCTAACTTAATCCCCAATCGACTTAATAATTAAATAAGTTTGAGTTGTACCCTCTTTTGATAGGGGTTATTACACAATCACTGCGCGACATTTGGACTGGACCAAACAGTCTTTTTTAGATAAATCGTATAGGCTAAATAACATAAAAGATGAAAAGATGAAAACTAAATAAGGATGTTGATAACTAAAAAAATAATAATCTGAAATGACACGTACGGCTATATCTCGAAGTAAAAGAGGCCAACCTATAATGACAGTTGTTTCAACTAGTATAAACTTCTAATTAAAACTTACGAATATAACAAACACGAAAGTAAATTAACTCCTAACATAAATGATTCCCACAAATATAACTAGTAGTATTATGGATTTTCAGAATGTACACCCACGATATAATTTATCACGACAGTAGCATTCTACAGCAGTTGAAGTAATAATGTAAATTTTTAACACGCGCTTTTCAGAACTTAACCAGCAAGAAGCTCAGCTTGTCAGACTCGATGTCTGATTTTCTTTTCATTGAAAGTTTTAAGGCGCAACAACGCTTAATATTAACAATTTCGGCAAAATAAACAACTTCTTTGTTCCCGATTTTCGCAGAACAAGAAGAATTGTTGTTTTCCCAACCTAATCTGTTTACTTCAATTTTCTCTGCGATGGAGAGGGTTATTTATGTTTTACAAACCAAGCCCTTCATTACGCTTCTCAGCAGTTTTCAAGTAAATGAGTAACACAAACTTTTATGTTTGTTTGTAGATTGGCATACCAAAATCACCTTCCTTGGCAAACAATAATAATTTATGATAAACGTGAATTCAAAATAATTATTTTCAACGAACGCAGGCGCCAAATTAAAACTTTACTCTAGCCATTAAAACTTAGGAACATAACCATGCAACATGAAAATATCACTAGATGAATGTTTTAAGTATGAGTGCGCCTGACTTGTTAAAAGTTCTGCCAGAGTAATATGAACGTATTCGGCGCATTGGGGTATAAAATATACAGCATATATGTGGGTTTAACAGTCAATGCTATTTGCTCTTTCTCTCTCAAATTTATGTTAAAATTTTACTTTCTATAATAAAACTTGATGTGCCTAACTTAGGCGATGTGTTACTTAAGCGATCACTGACGTAACTACACGGCAGGATGTGTACACCCCGCTACAAAATAATCTTTACATAACAAAGCGGCAAATCCGCTACAGAGGGCAATGCGGTTTGACAGCAGCGTCGGGATCGCTTTGTTAGGTGTAACTTGACTGTTACTGACATCGCTGGTTTCTCCGCAACTTTAGTACCTTGGCGTTCTTTGGAGTTCTACAACTATTTGATTAAAATTGAAATATAAGTTGGAGAGTAACTGCTCCAGAAAGTTGATGTTTGAATAAAAACATCCAACAGCCAAAGCATACCGTCGTTTATTAAATAATTACAGTCTGATGTAAAATACCATAAAATAGTAATTAGTAAATGTTGTGTATAGTTTAGTGACATTATTAGGAAACATTACAGCTTCAAAATACTTTTGAATGCATATTGATAAAGTGCTCAACTTACAAATTATTTTTCAAACTGCAATATCCGTCATCCCAAAGAACCAACATACCTGAAACATAGAAATAAACAATTGTTAAAGTAAATAAACATTTATAATTGAAAATACTGTGTATTTTACATTCAAAATAAAATTAAGTATAATATGATTTGTATGTTTGAATTTAAATAGTGCACTAAATAGATTTCAAGTGTACCATTAGCGGCATCTGCATAAAAACACAATCTACACCATTGAAATGCCTTTCAAAACTTTTATACCATCAATTAAGGAGAGTTTAAAATCAGGGTAATATTAGCCATAATCTCCATGAAAAAGCGATCACTCAATTTTTTATGGATTTGCTTTTATGTACACATAACATAGAATAAGCTCAGTTGCAAAATTGTCTTCGTATGACCTATAATACCAGAAACATGTAATACCAGTTTAATATTAATTTTATTGACGGCGTTTGGGCCGTTCCCAAAATTATTCAACAAATTACGTAAAAAAATTCCACTGGCAAATTAATATACACAAATAAAAGCCACATTTAAAATTTAATTTTCATAGGTTATCCAATTATTATACAAGTTGCAAATAGTTCAAAAGATTCAATTTTACTTAGAGTTGGATAGGAAATCAGTTATAGTAATCATTTACCAAAAAAATATTTCTCTCATACTGTGGTAATAATTTAAGCTTTATTAAAGCTTTAGAAAACATTATCAAAATGAAGAAAATCCCAAAATGTCCAAAATTAAATTAACGGTAATGCACATTTAAAAAATTCGGATAATGAAAATCAAAATGTATCAATTTGACCCGGAATACTTAATGCTTATTGCTCAAGTCCGCGCTTTCGCACGTGGTCGTTGATTTAGGTAGCCGTCGCCGTATAATGAATTACCATCAACACTTGACTTGTCAAACAGTCATCTTCTGCCGCTCGACGGACAATTCAGCAGTAATGCTTTTCTTCATTCTTTTTTATTTGAATGCTAGTTTCAGTTAATTTACAGAGCAGCGATTGGGTCAATCCATTTGAAATCACCCAAACAGAATAAAATTTGTTGCTCAACATTTTTTATTTGCCTGATTTTTTTATTATGAGTTCCCTATGGGTAGACAATCACCAAACACCATTTAAAAAACTTTTACCAGACTTGGTTTCTTTCTGGCAGCCATTTTTAAAATGGCGGTTGGGCAAATTTGTATAAAAAACGAGGTCAGCGGAAATTTTAATTGCCAAGCTATTTTTAAAGATATCAGAAAAATTCAAAAACCATTTTGTTCAGCATAAAATAAACTTCAAGTTAACATTATATTAATGTTTATTTTGTGCAAGAAAGTCAGTAAAACTCCTTCTGCAAAAACTCGAAAGAAAATCATCAATCGGTAGACTACTTTTTAAGACCATAAAAATCTAAGAAGGGAATGAGACTCACAAGTAATATTTTATTTCTGTGTTGAATACTTGTATAACTACATGCAGAAGAAGTTTTAGGCTTGAGAATGCTCTCCTTTTTTTCTAGAGCTCTTAAAATATGGCCGAAAGCCTTTTAATACAGATTTTCTCGGGTTAATATCTAAAAAGGGACTGAATGAAAATAAGTGAAAAATATACAGAATGTTCCTTATACTAATAGGGACATCTCACATAAAAATTATGACTGAGACTCAACTACATTTAGAGATATACATTATTGAATTTCAGTTAAAAACGCTATCCTTTTTCATTTTAGTGCAGTGCTAAGTTAATAAATATGAGCCAGAAATACTCTTGGCAGGGCTTAAATTATGTTTAAATCATTAAATTCAACAAAAAAAACAAATGTTTTTTATTTTTAATAATAACAGACAGTGATAACAATAGTTAGAGTTATAATTCTTAAACTGAACTTACCGATACGATTGTTGCACTACACTTGCGTACACAATAATGTTTTTGTAGACATTTATATTTAAAACTTTGGTTGCAATTGCTTGTTAGCTGCAATTTTCATCAGAGAGTTAAATAAACATGATATTTCATTACATAGTTTATCATTTATGTTATGTGTCCTAACGGACACGGTTGTTAGTTCCAATGGAGTCACCTTTCGCACTATTTTCTTAGCAGGCACACAGGCAGTGTCATTTTTGTTGAAACACAGTTTTATGGTCCAGAGGGGTGAAAGAAAAGCACCTAAACATCATTGTTGTCTTGACTTATGTCTTCGATTGACATAAGTTGCCAAGCCACTACTTATCATCCATCATAGATACAAGCAACATAGTCATTATTCGTAAGAGATGATACATTGGAAAAGTATTGAAGTTCAATGGTCATCAAAGTTTGTGCCTGTAGAAGTAACAAAACGTCTGATTTGATTGTCACTTAAGGGGACGTATCTGTGATAGTTTCTTGTTCCTTTGACTGGTAAACAACATTCAAATCTAGTGACATAAAGTGACAATCAAATCAGATGTTTTGTTACTTCTACAGGCACAAACTTTGATGACCATCAAACTTCAATACTTTTCAAATTATCATCTCTTACGAATAATGACTATGTTGCTTGTATCTATGATGGATGACAAGTGGTGGCTTGGCAGAATCGAAGACATAGGTCAAGACAACAATGATGTTTTGGTGCTTTTCTTTCACCTCTCTGGACCAAAAACTATGTTTCAACTCTCAAAAATGACACTGCCTGGGTGCCCGCTAAGAAAATAGTGCGAAAGGTGACTCCATTGGAACTAACAACCGTGTCCGTTAGGACACATAACATAATTGATAAACTATGTAATGAAATATCACGTTTATTTAACTCTCTGATGAAAATTGCAGCTAACAAGTAATTGCAACCAAAGTTTTAAATATAAATGTCTACAAAAATATTATTGTGTGTACACAACAAGTACACGCAAGTGTAGTGCAACAATCGTATCGGTAAGTTCAGTTTAAGAATTATAACTCTAACTATTGTTAACTCTCTGATGAAAATTGCAGCTAACAAGCAATTGCAAACAAAGTTTTAAATATAAATGTCTACAAAAACATTATTGTGTACGCAAGTGTAGTGCAACAATCGAATCGGTAAGTTCAGTTTAAGAATTATAACTCTAACTATTGCTATCACTGTCTGTTATTATTAAAAATAAAAAACATTTGTTTTTTTTTTTTTTTTTGTTGAATTTAATGATTTAAACATAATTTAAGCCCTGCCAAGAGTATTTCTGGCTCATATTTATTAACTTAGCACTGCACTAAAATGAAAAAGGGTAGCGTTTTTAACTGAAATTCAATAATGTATATCTCTAAATGTAGTTGAGTCTCAGTCATAATTTTTTATGTGAGATGTCCCTATTAGTATAAAGAACATTCTGTATATTTTTCACTTATTTTCATTCAGTCCCTTTTTAGATATTAACCCGAGAAAATCGGTATTAAAAGGCTTTCGGCCATATTTTAAGAGCTCTAGAAAAAAAAAGGAGAGCATTCTCAAGCCTAAAACTTCTTCTGCATGTAGTTATACAAGTATTCAACACAGAAATAAAATATTACTTGTGAGTCTCATTCCCTTCTTAGATTTTTATGGTCTTAAAAAGTACCGATTGATGATTTTCTTTCGAGTTTTTGCAGAAGGAGTTTTACTGACTTTCTTGCACAAAATGAACATTAACATAATGTTAACTTGAAGTTTATTTTATGCTGAACAAAATGGTTTTTGAATTTTTCTGATATCTTTAAAAATAGCTTGGCAATTAAAATTTCCGCTGACCTCGTTTTTTATACAAATTTGCCCAACCGCCATTTTAAAAATGGCTGCCAGAAAGAAACCAAGTCCGGTAAAAATTTTTTAAATGGTGTTTGGTGATTGTCTACCCATAGGGAACTCATGATAAAAAAATCAGGCAAA
The DNA here is from genome assembly GCA_030545055.2 of Neoaliturus tenellus. Taxonomy (NCBI): domain Eukaryota; kingdom Metazoa; phylum Arthropoda; class Insecta; order Hemiptera; family Cicadellidae; genus Neoaliturus; species Neoaliturus tenellus. The sequence goes on from CM061532.1 coordinate 64,591,362, forward strand.
TAAAAAATGTTGAGCAACATTGCCTGGGTGATTTGAAATGGATTGACCCGATTACATTTAAGGGTATCAAGGTAAAAGTCTATAGTATAACAAAACCTTTAACTATAAACGATTAAATATATACAAAATATTTTTTAATTACACCATTGTAATTACGAAGTTCTTTTACCACTGTTTTACATTAAAGTGCAAGCCATGAAATTAAAGCAAAAATTAAACTTATGATATTTCAAAACAATCTAACACATTAAAATAGTAAATTCAATAGCAACATTGCTTTGTTTACATTGTATATGACAACCAACAGGGAGCATTTAATTCGTGCAACAAACAAGGGGTGGTATTAAGCGTATCACAAATCAAACAATTACAATAACAACAACAATAGCAATATCATTCATGATATAAACGTGAAACCATGGCCATGCAAAGATAATTTTGCCATTGTCAATATTTCATAGTACAATTACGTTAGAGCCTGAATAGACTCATTAAATCTGACAGGGCTGATAATCAAACTCAATTCCCGGGCCCGTGCGGTCGACACGTTTGTCGATCAGTTTATCCTCCGATATAGCTTCAACATTCGCTTCTTACCGTGATATACAGTAGGTCAACTATTTATTGCGGTTATTTTTTTAAACATACTTCACTTTACAATAATTAGGGGACCAAAAATTAATAGTATTAAGGAAGGTAAGGCAAAACCTTAATTCCTTACGCGTAAAAGTCCCCTAAAAATTTTAGATTTTGGCTTTAATGAATAAAACTCAACTCTGTTGATCGCGAGTAAACATTTTTTAATGGAAAGTCACATAATCCGGTTCACTGAAAGAGATGCTTTACTTTTATGCAAAGCAGCGTCTTTGAATGACGAGACTTAAAAAGTTGCACCGCGTTAAACACTTGAGGATTTAAGCTTTGGACGCATTCACTACCTCAACTGATTATTTTTTATTTCAATTAAAATTAGAAAAGGTTTTTAAATATGAACTTTTCAAACTGAATTGATAATATAAAAATTAAAAAAAAAAAAAAATAAAAACATTTCCTTATAATGAATGGAGAGCGTGGCTTTGTATAAATTACACAATGTATTCAATTGACTATTTATACATTAACTAATAAATCGGTGTATAAAGTGTTTTAAACAAAACAATATCAACAAGTTTATGGGTTGGTTGAATTTTTTTCAAATTCTTTTTAATGTTTTAGGATCAATTAAATCAATTGATTCGAAGCTAATGTGAAGAGGAGGTGGATTCCCACAAAAAGTTGTCAATCGCCACACCACTGATTGAGATCTATGAGAGAATTTAAGTTTTGGGGTTATCATCCAACTCTATTACACTTTTTATGAGGGAGACGGGAGAGTTGCAAAAGTCATAAACTATCATGGAATCTCAAATTTTAACGAAACTAAAACAACAGGCAACTTTCTTTTCGAAACTTAGGCGGTAAGTTAATAAATCTATTTATTTTTATCCGTTATTTTAAGTTGCTTACCAAGTCTATTGTTAAGTCTGCCAATAGTTACCGATAGTAACTAGGTTATATTAAAATATGTAATATATATTTCTACCTTCTTAAATTCTAAAATATTTAAAAAAAACTGATATCACCAAATTGTTTAATCAACATTAAAATAAAACGTTATATCGCTTGGCTTGGCGTGTAGGTTGTACAATACAAACCTCGTTTATTCAACTAATCCTTAACTTAAACAGCCCGGCAACTACTTGGAAAACAATTCGCCAACTTTTGAACCATAAATTTGAATTATGTTTGAATTACCAAGCACTTAGTTATGTCAGCAGCAGAACTTACTTTCGATATCCTATAAAGTCAATCCATCCTTCATCCGAAGTTTGAGACACAACGCTGAAAGGAAATTCATACACAACCAAAAATAGATAAGCAACCATTGTTTAATCAATACAAAATAAATAATGGCAATGGTATGGACTTCCCTCTCTCCACGCATTCCTATAACCATCATCCATACCCTTATCCAATACGATGTATCCCCCGTGAGCCACGGATGTGGTGGAAGGAAGTCTTGTTTACAATTCAGATGAAGCGACTCGCGGACCTCGCTCGCCATCGTAACAGCGTCATTTACGATGTATCTGATAGTCGTTTACGATGTATCTGATAGTCGTTTACGATGTGTCATTCACGGCCGATCAAGAGTTTACGGTCTGTGAGCTGGTGAGTGATCGGGTCGCATCTGAATCTTCGTGCAGACGAAGGTCACTGAAGTCAAAGTTGGGAGGGGTGGAAAGTAATATATTTAAGCGTTTGGAAGTCGTTTGCTATTTATTCCTGCTTCTTAACAAGTTGAAATAAGTTTGTTTTACCACAACGGCTACGGTTACAGGAAACTCTTATCTAGTTGCACTCGTCTTGCAGGCTATAAATCGCGTGAAGATCGTCTTGTAGGCTAATATTAATTCTTTATAACTATCTCATGATTTGTGTACTGACTCACGGTTCTATAATTTAAATAAATAATATTTGAACAAATATAGAATTCTAAGATTTCAAGTGAATTGTAAGTGTACTAAAGTAATATGTGTCACAAAAATTATGTAAACTAACTAAATTCTGTGAAAATGTGTGTAGGCCAGGTATTATGATTAAAATCTTATGAAGACTTTCAAAGATTAATAATTAATGGTAAATTTACTTTAAGCAACATTGTCTCCACTGTGTGGTTATTTGTGTGTATTGTAGTTCAGTAATTCAGTAAATATCAACAAATTTGATAACCTATAACTCTGTAAACAAAAACCTAAACGTCTTAAAACCAGTAAATGTTCAAGTTCGCCAGTTCCCAGCATAAATGCAATTTCGCCAAAGCTGTTGGTGGTTCCCGTGAGCCCCAAGTTGCAGTAAAGTTTGAAAGCCACCGTGTTTGGCTTCACTTAGCGTATTTGCGGACTTAAGTCAACTCAACACGAACTGAAGTAAATGTAATCTGGTTTAATGCATGTTACTTTGGTATCAAAATATTATGAAGGTAATTTGTAAAAACAAAAAATAAATACATTTCAAACATTCATTTTCTGATACATAATATTCGAGTGAGGAAAATGTAAATGTGTACATTCAAGGAGTACAGAAAATTTGTTTTCCACCTTACTCTTTCTCATTTAAATAAGAACGTTCTACTATATTTTAATCATTTAGAATGTGTTTATCATAGCAAACGCGTGATATGATTTTCAGATGTAGAGCATTGCAGTTAGTTAAGTGCAGTAGCTATGTCCACTCTTAAATACGATCCCAGAGCCGGTGCCCAGGTACATTTCCCGGAGGTGTAAACGTGTTAAATGCACTAACGCGTGTGACCTTGACCACTTGTTGTCGGTCTCGTAACAGTTCTGCCACTCCCCCAGCGATAAAACCCTCCTGTTTATGCCCTTAACAGCCAAGCTGCTTTTACTGCTATAAATAACACTGTTTATACCTTGAACCCGTTATGCCCTTCTTTATTACTAAAGTGGCACTTTTTCCCAGGCAGTTAGAATTCTTTATAAAATATTGTACATGCTGTTTACAGTACTTAGAGATTGTAATTCATCAATTGAAAATGAAGCTAAGCAATGACTATACATAGCTTGATTATTCCTAGTTATTTTTTCTCTTGTCTATTTTAAATTGAAAACCCCTGAAACATGTGTTTCAAGTTTTTCAACAACAAAATCAGTCAACCCCAATAGATTGTTACGTAATTATTTTAAATCTTTATTCACTTTTTTCCACTTGAAACAAAATCTCATTGATAGGGTTTCAGCAGTCCTACCTCCATCGAAAACTGTCCGTTTCCGAACATGATTCAATTAAAGTGAAATCTTGTAAATTGTATGTTCCAGGGGAATTTCATGTGATTTAAATAATGAATGTGGTTTCTAATTAGAATTTGGACTGTGCATATCAAAGTATAGAATATAAGCACTCTTGATTTCTGGCTAGATTCTTGGTAAACATTTAAAATATTCAAGAAGAGAAAACTCGAGTTGTCGAGTGCCGCCATCCCGCCCGTGTACATCCTGTATCTTGCTAAAACAACCTGGGAGTTTTATGGATGGAAAACACATTCGGTAAAGGTCACGTCTGCCCTGTCGTCCCCGTTTATGCAACATTCATTGTCTCTGAGACCTCTTTACAGTCACTGTATTTCCTATACGGTGTCGTCTGTGAAGTTAAGTGTCTCACAACATTGCCAGCGAACGTTATTTGTTTTGTATGAAACTAGGTCCGCCGCAGCGATATCGGGTGCCCCAACTACAGAGACCTTTTGACATTCAATGCCCACGTTTATGGATGCCGTCCAACCCTGCCATTCCCATCTAAAATGTCACGGCATCAATAAAAGTGATTACAGCCCCTAGTTCGTGATGCAATTAGTGCTAGGTATGGATATTCTCTACGTATAGTGAACAATATTTTATTACATTTGTGACAAATATTTTAAAATAAAACTGGGCTATTTTCTCAATATTCAGCCTATATATTTACTGAGTAAATATTTATGTGAGTATATATTTACTGAGTAAATATTTATGTGAGTTTATATTTACTAAGTTCCCAAAAACAATCTTTTTGTACGTTGTAAGGTAGCAACTGTTTTTTAGACATTTTAGATCTTATCTGGGAATTTGTCATTTCTTTTTTATCACACACCAGTTCAACATATTTGGTCCAGAATGCACTCGATCTCGTTCACGATCTATGGACGGTTGTCGGGGGGGGGGGGGAGGGTGGGAGGGGGAGGGGGGAGAGGGAAGGGGATCCGGCAGTTCGATCACGGACGTTAATTAAGTCAGTATGCTCCAATTAATATTTCGAAACCTTACACGGGACACGCAGTTCCAGTATAGCCCAGGTGAGATATATGAGAATATTTCAGATAAACATCTAGGACAAAAACGTGTTAGGCCAGAACCGTATACGTCATGCACGTCCCAGCTCGATCTTCAATAAGTGTTGGACTGATTCAAATGACTGAAGTAATTTAGGCTAATTCAATGTTAACAGATCAACTCGGAAGACTGGCAGACAATCACATCTCTTGATGAAGACCTGTACAGGCTTAAAACGAAGATAACAAAACACGAAATTACAAAAAAAACATCCGGTTTTATGTACTTTATCATAAACAAGTACGACCATAACTGCAATTTTTCTAACAGAGTAGATCCTGATAAAGGTATGTTTAAATACTTAGGTAGGTTAAAATGATGTTTGTTAAATAGTTGAAAGATAAAATACTACAGACATCTTTTTTTTATATTTATTATCAAAGCGTATTTAAAAATTATAAAAAATGTAAATCATAATTAAAAACCTGAAGCGCAATATAATGCATACATTACGAAACACAACTGAATTGTACATGTGTAGGCCTACCGTGTGTAATCGCAGTTCCGCACTGTTTACACCATCCGGCTCCGGTGATCATCTATTGATCATACTGTTTAAACATAATTAATATCACTTTGGGAATTTCATCTAGCTTGGCGTATAAACTGAACTACTTCTGCAAAAATAGATTGCCATTACAGGATCTGCTTGATCTAAGAAACACACATAATAAAATTTTTATAAAATAAAAACAATTAAAATTGATATAAAACATGTTTCCACATTCTGATTTTTAAGGTCCTCGTTATAGTTTTTTATGTGTAGTGAAAATACACAAGATGTTGAGTTTGTATTGTTAGCAGAAAATCATGATATTCTTTAGCACGTTATTATTAATCAACCAAAGTAAGTTGGCTAAGAAGTATCTAGATGACTGATTATAGAAAATGTCAAATGGGCTAGTTCGTCACGTAAAGGACAGACCGGTAGTCATAACATTGGCAACACGGCTAGACGGATAACTCGTATTCGAACTTCTTCCTGGTATTGGTAAACATCATTCGATTTTCATGACTGCAGAGTAACAAATGCAGTGATAGCGAAGAATTAGCCCTGTAATTTGTAAAATTAACGTAACCAATAACATAAACTTACCTCGAAGCATTGACTTTGAATAGGTAAAGTCATGAAGTCACAAGTGTAACATGTTAAAACTAAAACTCCCAAGATAAAACTCAACATTGCCGGAAAATGTGGGGATAAAATTGAAACCCAGATCAAATCGTAAAAGAGGATGATTCCGAAAGAAATCCACTTGAATTAATTCCTCGGCTGCCGGTATGATGGAAACTGAGCAGTTTATCCCTTCCCCCCCCCCCCCACCGGCAGATGGGTATTGACAACGGTTATTCCACCCTTCATCCTACGACACTCGTCACACGCACGCACACACACCGATGCACGGGGGCAATATGCATCTCGAGATTGACTCACGGCCACTTTTTAGCATCGGTTAAAATATGCAAGTTCATTTTAATTATACACTGTATATAAATTAAGTGGCATTGAATCAATTTTTGCCTCAATTATACTTAAACTTTAAACCATTCCTACCATTTTATTCTTAGTGAAGTCCTGCTTCCAACTCAAAAATAGTTGCAGTCCACCAATCAGTGTGGACTCGATAAACCAAATAAACTAAATTCGATAAAAAAAGAATATCTAGGATACAAAATTATAAACTGTAACAATTATTATTTAAGCATTTTACGATGCAAATATCTGCCATTTTTGCACGAAACGTTTAAAGTTAATTAGTTTCCGTTTAGATTGTTGATGCATGTGATGCATATCAACATTAACAATCCACACAATAGACGCAATCAAGACTATTGTTGCACATAGTTCCTGTTCCTGAAGTTTATATTCGTTACCGAAGGTTTCTGCTTACGACCACACAGCTTAAAACGATCTACTTTGTAATTTTTTCTTCTCTTTATTTCGGGTCTACTTCTAAATACTACGCGGGTCTTTTTTGGAATGTCCCCGCATTTTTAAACAATTTTCTATTGAGTTCCCACATAATGGAAATGGTTAAGACACCAAACCTAACCTAACCTAACCTAACCAAACCTAACCAAACCTAACCTAACCTAACCTAACTTAGGCCGTCCCACAGCTATCCCGCGACTGACCCGCCGGGAGAGCCGCGGGGCAGTTAGGTTACGTTAGGTTAGGTTAGGTTAGGTTGGAATGTCCCCGCATTTTTAAACAATTTTCTATTGCCTTCAACATGTCTAAGGAATTTACTGCAGGATAAAATTATAAACTAGAAACATGATGACGACTGAATATGTAAGCCGAGCGCGTAACCTTTTATCAGCCTACCGATAAGCAGGTGAAGGACCCAAAGATAATCTTACTGATAACGATCACGATAAAATAACTTCCCACTTGACTACCAGTCGTGTCTTAACCATTTCCATTATGTGGGAACTCAATAGATACCCCCGTCGCAGCAGACCTGCGTACTCAGCGAATTTCCAATGGAATTTCAGATTATTTACTTTCCCCATAAAAACACCATAGGATCCAGTATGTAGGTTTGCTACCATGGGGTGTTGTTAGAAAATCTAAGTTAATCAATAATTGGTGAATGTAAACTCAAAATTGTATCAAGCTATGGCAATTTTTTATTTTCCCCATAAACCCCATGGGGGTGAGTATGTAGGTTTGCCGCCATATGGGTTTTCAAAGCAAGTATAAGTTAAACCCTATCTAGATAATGTACATACCAAATTTGATTAAGTTATGTCAATAAATAAGCAAGGTATAGGGTTTTCTTGATTTCCCATAAGGATAACATGGAAAACATATTTTTGGATTTTCCCCGTAACCAGTTATGCTAAGATAAAAATTCAAAACACCAAATTGTTTGTTTTTTGAGCTCTTTTAAATGGTTTTAGTTAAAATTGATAAATTTAGAAAAATGAGGTCCAAAAATGCCAAAAACCCATTTTTGACCCCTTTGAAACCCCATAAAACCCCGTTCCCATAACCCGATCACGCTGGTTCGCAAACTCATGAAAATAGACCTGGTCTTACACCTTCATACCAAATTTCATTAAAATCGGAGGTCGCTGTCAAAAGTTATCAGTACCACGGACACATAGATATATATATATATATATATATATATATATATATATATATATATATATATATATCTATGTGTCCGTGGTACTGATAACTTTTGACAGCGACCTCCGATTTTAATGAAATTTGGTATGAAGGTGTAAGACCAGGTCTATTTTCATGAGTTTGCGATATATATATATATACATATATATGAAAATGAACGAATGTTGTTTTTGGCTTCTGGGGACCTTAAAACGAAAAAGTATCATGGTCCCGGGCTTAGGTCTTACCATGGCTACTACCGTAATAGCGTATTCCCTATAGGGAAATTCGCTAAAAATTGTTTAAAAATGCGGGGACATTCCAAAAAAAGACCCTACTACGCCAGAAATAAGCTTTTAATAAACAAATTTATTTTAGAAATTTTATCAAATGTTTCTTTTACTTTTAGGACTATATCTCATGGTTATCGTAACCACAAGATTGCGTAGATTTTACGGTTATTTCTTTTAATTGTTTGTTTGTTAAGGTTCCAGAATTTTCGAATGTGAAAACTTGCCAGATTGAATTACTCAGCCCATATTGAAATTATTAGTTTTCCTGTAACGGTTAGGTAAAATTCCTCACTGCACATCGCACTATGTAATTAAGCAGAAAACGTACACACATTCTTATTGTGTTTATTACTTTAAACAAATTACTAGGAATTTTCTTTGCCAACAAGAGCTAAAGAGTAGGTTAGGGATAACCACTCATCTCACATTATCATCTGACATAGTCAACTTATTCAACATAACAATTGTACTTTGAGGCTATTGTGAGTTTTAAAATTGTCTAATAAAATAATAAATTTACATCAGTATTTATAGTCCATAATAATATTTGAATTATATAGAGAACTATAATTCTAGTTTATAAGGTTACCCTGCAGTCTAAGTCGTTAATTGGATAAAGCTATAAAAAGTATTACAACTATAAATTATAAGATGTCAAGTTGAAACAATAATGTCATTGTACCGAAATAGACACAAGAAAGTATATAAGGAAACGTTCGATTGATGTGGAAGTTAATGATTGATTTCATTAATTAAAGGTCCCGAGGGCAGGACAGCGTGGACAGAGAAGTAGGCCTATAGGATGGCCAAGTTAACTTTCAACTACAGTAATTGTTTATCGATGCTCGCCCGTGCTGGAAACGATTCAGAAATGACAAAGCTGTTTGTACGATCAAAAAAATTGTTATTTATGCATCCGCGGGCAAAATCTTACTTTGAACGTTACTCTTTACAATAGGCTATTCACGTCACGGATAGAAATTTTCCATCTTTCTTAAAAAACGAGAGGAAGAAGTGTTGGTGATGGGTACTTGTGGCATGGTAATAATACTAAATGGTACACTAATATTTTTTATATATTTAATAATTGTGAACAATGTTTAAAGTATGACAAGTTAAAATCATTCTCCAATTTTATAATCGGGTCTGTATCGTTGTCTACAAAATGGTATAGAAGTCTTAAAATAAATATAACAATCAATGTAAGTTATAAAAACTACGATAGCCAAAATTAATACTGTATTTTATAATATTTTAAAGTGCATTTTAATTGCACTCGTTAGACAAACTGTGAACTTTGGTTAAAAAATGGGAAAAGATTCGTTACTAAGCTGCGTAGCGGGTACTACAGGGAAACGTAATCAGGCGACACCACAATTATGATAATAGTTTACCCGCCTATACTCCACATTATATTAGTTTGATGGTGCAGCGCCCCTCGGGGGAGTGTAGGCAATCCGCACGCACCACCCGGATTGCGTCCTCTTGCGGTACGGCTCTACGCGTCAACAAAATAATATTTTAAAGCATTGGTAAATTTTAACGAAAATGTATGCTTGACCGATCCGTGACATAATTTCGTTTGAAATAATTCATCGTAGAGGGTCGCTTTCCCCAAGGCAGTTTGGCCTTAAGAGGGCGTTGGAGTGCCGTCATGTTGGATTTATTTCCCATAAGAGCAATGCTAAACTTGTCCCCGGCATTTGTCATATAATTTCTTTATTTTTTTATCCGATTGGTTCAGAATAAATAGAGTTTGAATCACAATTAAATTCCCCGTTCCTTTTGCGAGATCGATTCTTTGTAAATAATTTATAAAATTCTGTAGAAAATGTTTTAAAAGTAGTAAAAAAACTTGCTTTGTTATTTCAAGTTAGTAAAAAACACTAATTGTTATAAAAAATTCCTCTCGCAAACCAAATCCGCCTTGATGAACCCTTTGTTTAGAGCTTTAAACCATTGTTTTCTGTTATAAATAAAAGAGTTATTTGACATCCAGTTTAACATTGCGCTTAAGGGGGAAAGGCGGAATTTGGATTGACTCCAACGCCCTCTTAACTCAAGTTTTAAGACATAGAACAATAACAACAACAACATAACAATTTAGATCTGTACTGTTTTTTACTGCAGTCGCTGGGCAAACGATATAATTAAGACCATCCAATAATTATGACTATATTTAGGCGTAAATTTGTTACTGATCCGGACTCAAAAATAAATTTGATTGTCAGTTAGACAACTGAGTTCGATACAGTATGCCAGTAGTGTTGACTATGGTAGACTTGAACACCACTCGCTACGACCCCGTGTTAATCATAAAGAAATTATACAAAATATTAAAATAACCCAAATAAAATAAAAACGTTTTTATTCTAAATAAAACCTAAGGATGTTATATTTTTGTTAATTAAAATCTCACCAGGTTAAATAAAAACATTGTGTCAAATTTTTTTTACAAAAACTGTATTTGTAAGAACTATAAAAACTATACATTTTTAACATATACCGTTAGTCCAAATGTAATATTTTTTATGTCTGTACAACAATCATGAGTACTCAATATTCTTAAGGTAAATAATCAATAAATATCAGTGTAATAAGTGTCACTACACCGTCACAAATAATTCGTCGAGAAAATGTCACTAGCTTGATCTTTACTTTGACAAAATAATTCGCGCGAGTAACACGATTTAACGTGTGAACGCGTAGCGAACCAGAACAAACGCTGCCTTGGGGATCCACAATCTATGGCATAACTAAGGATATAAATATTGGGTATTTAACAACATTGTTAAAAATAATCTATAGCCGTGGATAGCTTCATCCAGTTTTAATACTACAGAGAGGGAAAACTAAACGCATCACTTTTGTACGGAGTTGAAGTTGTCTTCCGTAAAACGAAACATTGTGCCGCACTTTGGTGGTGTTAACAGGAGCACATTGGGGTAGCCGAGGGAGCCAAGACCGATTGCAGCCCAGTCAATCTCGGCCAGTTGTGGGCTTAAACGGATTATCCCAAACGCCACTTACCACCACGCCCCCACCCACTCCCAACCCCTACCGTCACCGTGGTTGCGGTTGACTACCGCTACCACCCGTGACACAACACGGCACGACATGACATCGGTGCACCCTTCTCAACACAGCAGTCGGCAAACCGTGCGTTACTACAAACATATTTTTGTCATAAAAGAGTAGTACATGCAGGGCGCAATTTCTCAACCTATACCCCATTAAAAATTAATGTGCAATCTGAAGACAGAATTTTACTCTCCTCACTCCCACACGATCATGTTCCTCCCTACCATCCTGAATTCCCCTCCTCTTGTTCATTGTCAGCTGTTTTTCCCCCTATAAGTTCAAACTAGATTCTAGATAGCTTGGAAGATAGCACTGACTGATGATCGTGACTTCTGATTGGCATTTTCCAGCGCTACTTTTTACATCTCAAAGATCAAAGTAATCATATTTGTTCACGAAAGGCTAAACAATTTCATAAGGTGACATGAAAAATTAAACTGTTGTAATAATGTGTATTGGACCCGATTGGTTGGATTCTTGGCAGTGGGAGGAATGGGAGTAATTGGGGAAATTGAACTCTGCAATTCGGCCGCACATTATTTTGAACGGACTGTACTATAACAATTTCTCAACACTATAAATCAGATGCCGCAAATCAAACATAGAAAAGCATGCATGGCTCCAAACCAATAATTTAGGCCTATCCATAGCAGTATTAAAGTCAAACAGTAGTATTAATGCTAGTTGACGTGTTTCATCCTTAAAAGTCGCAAGCCTATTTTCCAAGCTGACTTTGTAATTCATCATTCAAATGCTTTGTTAAAACTTATAAGGGTATTTGACGAAAATTACATTTTAACTATGGGGTGGTACCATAATACTTTAAGTTAAATAAGTTTTCTCATCATTTGCCCGCGTGCCCGGCAGCGGCAGGTTTAGTTTAGGGGATGAACCGAATTAACCCCCACCCCCACCCCCCACGCCAAAACAAATTCATCTCATCTGCCGGTAATAAGCTCACGCCGTCACCGTTACTGTCACCGCAGTTACAGCGTAACCCCAGCTGCATCAACACCGCGTGTTGGCTTTGCTTAACTCATTGTAGACGGGAATATACACGTTCCAACTAAACGTATTTGTCGGCAAATAAGATGTTCATTTGAACTAGGAGGTACTACCGAGCACTGAAGATTTATCAGTTTGTAGTTTTCCTTAGTTTAACCTTTAGCGTAGTTAAAAAATATGCATTTTCATCCAGCTATTTGTACCGGTACTAGTAATCATTACAGAAATCACTTGAAACGTAATGTGTAAACTGAGAGAAGAAACAGCACTTACTGATGATTTTATCAACAAAGTGTCACTGATATAGCTAATATCAAGGGAAATACTATTCCTCAGTCACAAATCATGTTAATTCGTACCCATACAATAGTTTGTTTCGCCTACAAAACACTTAGATCTTATTGGTAATCTCGATTAAGAAAACCATGGTGATTGGTTGTGGAACTCACTAAAATAGATTCTTCAAGGTCAGAATATAATCTTCACCAAGAATTGTCTGTTTAATCGACTTTAAGTCCACCGAAGATGCTGGGGAGCTGCCGTTTTATCTTTATAGGCCCACGGGGCCGTGCGTTATATCGAATGCACTGCAGTCGACGACGCGACGGCCGGTTATGATGCCATGTTCTCTTGTAATGGCCTTGTTTACAACTGAAACACGATCAGTCCTACACAGCTCGTACGACCCCGATCTAAACTCACAACTAACGGCTCAACTGTACACCTCCAACTCGTACAGCCCTCTCTACATGTTTACTGTATTGTTAGTTTTTCTTATTTATGTATTGTCGTTCAGGAGGAAATACTTTAGTAAGAAAATTAACAAAAAAAGTTTTGTTTGAAAAATTACGCTGGATATCTTAATACTGTACAGTATAGTAAAATGTATTACGAATACTTTCATAAATTTCTTTTCATGTTGAAAATTAAAGGTTTTGAACATTATTGATATGGATAATAACAATTAACAAGCGAATAAAAGTATAGGCTAAAAGAATGATTATATAATAACAAGTTATAAACAAATGTATTTTTAAACATATTTGTAAATGATGAGGTGTATCAAAATGAATATTTTAAAGTAAAATAAAATATTACCAAACAATAAACATGTATTTTTTATTGTTCAGTTCATGCTGTTTTTTGCATTTCTACATTCTCAAAAACTCACAATTTTTCTTTATACTTTTGTTTACAATTAACAAAAATTCAAGAGACATGGCTCTTCTCACGGAAGATTCTTCAAGGAATCGGAAAAGTCTCGCATTGTCAGTTGTACCTTTGGAAGTACCAGAAACAACGGAATAGTGTGTGTTCCTCACATTCGCTGCTTGGGGCCAACACGATGGACCCGGGTCGCTGGCCAGAAGCCGTTCCACAGGTCGGGGAGAGCTCGCCTGAGCTTCCGGTTAACTTGTACTCTCAAATACATCAAAACCATTTGTCCAAAACTGATTAACTCTTTTAACGATCCCATACATCAAAATACGCCAAAAAAGTACAAATTATGAGTGTTGACGAGGTGGACCGGCCGAATATCTGCGGGGCCATCGACGACGGTGGCGGTGGCGGCGGCGACGGTGTACCGGACAGCGGCAATATGTATCTGTCAGTGTCGTGCGGTGTAGGTAGATAACGTCACCGGTCCCGTGTACCGCGCATATCTGGCGACGGCCGCGCTAATGATGCGGGCGAAAACCCGCCGGTTCCCAGTTCCGCGAGATATCAACAGAGGTCTACATGTTGGCCTCCAGAAGGAAATATCCAAGTCGCAATGTACTTCTGTAAACATGGTTATTCCTGCGAAAATTAAGGACTGATAAGTTTCAAATAAGAATGCCAAAAGACAGATAGTTTTGCCGCGAGAAAGAACTAGATGAGATGAACATACAGTAAAGAAGCTCTACATCTTTATACCAAGGAAGCTCAGTTGATAAATTACGTATACTTTCCTTTTGACAAAACATTAAATTCGCCAAAATGAATAATATACAACAACGGAATCCATATCGCCTCAAGGTAGTGTTCTTTACTCTTAATTTTTGTACGCCTGTAAAAGAATTATCCATTAGGAATATCAGTTGATATTTCGCAGTGGATCGGGTCCGTCAGTAGTCCGGCGCGTTACGACGCTAATCGCCGCTTACTATAAGGTCTTCTAGGGGTTTTAAAGTTTCTTTAGTATGTAACGAAATTTAAGTCATTATAGGCGATTCCGTCGGAATGTTTTGCCGATTTTTCACTGTCCTCGTAGGCTATATAGTGATGTTCAATCTATGTTTGAGGCTGTTTAACGTGGTTTCATTATCAGCAGCCGCTTTACCGCGGTTACATTGTGAGACCGCCATCCAAAGCCTACATCACACGGATTGGTCTACTAAATGGCGCAAGTAAAATCAACCCCGTAGTGTTTTATTGTCTTTTCCATTATTCCGGCATTTTCAGTAATCCGGCATCCCCGTTATCTAGACGATCAGTTTTAACTGTCAGTTTGAACTGACAGTTAAAACTGAAGGCTTCAATCGCCTCCACACGGTCAGTTTTATCTGACAGTCTTCCTCGGTACACCAGTTGAGTGTCGTCTGTTGACAAGCTGTTTGCCGCTGAAAAATGACCAACAAATAACGTCTGCTTGATTGTAAAAAGACGGAAGAGAAGAAGAATGCGAATTATGTGGGTTAAGGATTGGTTGTTGAAGAGCGAACAATAATCACATGTTAATATTTTGAAAGAGCTCCGTTTTCATTCGAAGGACTGGCATAATAATTAAGGATGGACGAGGAGACCTATTTGGAACTTCTGTCACTAGTATCCCCGTTGATTAAGAAGGAAGACACATTTGCATGAGCACAACAATTGCATGCGCAAATGGATGGCCTGAGCGACTAAACTGAGGTGACCATACTGCTGTCGTTCGGACTGCTGTCAGTTCGATATGTCAGTTAGATTTTAAAAAATTTCATCAGTCCATCAGTTCAGTTTTTTGGCCTGAGCTCAGTCCAAATCTTGCATACAGACGAAATCTTGCCGGTTTTGTGAAAATCTATTGTTTTAGCGAATTTACCTAGGGAGGAAAGTAGTGGCTTTTGGCCACTCCTGGCCCAGGTCAAGGTCAGCGGTTGGAAGTGGCAGGTGTGGGGTTGGAAGTGTGGGTTGACAGTGATGGATGGGTTTGGGAAGTGGGTCAAGGTCATCCGGAGGGGGTTTTAAAAAAGTGGGAGCCGCAGGGGCTCGGTGGGAATGGGGAGGGGTGGGGCGGCTTCGGGGTTGGAGGTTTTAGTTTATTTTTAAAATTAAATCAAAGTCGTGTTCTTGTGCAGAGAGGTGTTGGAGTGCCGTCCACTGGTGAGGGAGTGGTAGATGCCGAAGGTGGTGGCAAAGAGAAGGTAGACGCACAACATGCACAGTACGCATTTGAACAGTTGCAGCAGGCGAACCATCCCTTGTTGATTTTCCGTTTCCAATTGCAGCCTGTTGATCTCTAGTTTGAGTCTGTCCTCTTCCAATTGTGTTTTAAGTGAAAAATCATCCATCATGTTTGTGTGCTTGTTTTAATTTCTGTAGGTGAAACGGGAGCGGTGTTGACGGTCGGAAAGTTGGCGATGAAATGAGAAACGAAGATGAGGACAGGGCATATTTACTGGA
This sequence comes from Neoaliturus tenellus, assembly GCA_030545055.2. Taxonomy (NCBI): domain Eukaryota; kingdom Metazoa; phylum Arthropoda; class Insecta; order Hemiptera; family Cicadellidae; genus Neoaliturus; species Neoaliturus tenellus. Next base: position 64,607,435 of record CM061532.1, read on the forward strand.
AAGTGGTGGGGGGTTAAAAAAAAACAGTTGTGTGTGTCCGATCAAACGTCGTCGTCAGCTGTCGGTGTAGTTTTGGAGGATGCAGGAGTGAGTTTTAGCAAACTATCTTCATCTTCAGTCTCAACTCTATCGCATGTTGGACAACCGTAAGCAAGTTCCAAATTCATAGTGATGCAGTGGAATTTGTCTATAATATCTTCTAAAGTTTCCATTATATCTTTTAAATCATGTCTTGTTCTAATTACAAAAGTAGATTTCATTAGTGCTAGCGGATCGTTGTTCATCGTACGGGAGTCGGGAAACAAATGGCGAGCGTCAGTCAGCGGCTCGCTTATATGCGGGCAAGGGCGGTGGAGGGGGAAGTGGAGGGGTGGTGGCGTGGTGGGGGAAGTGGAGGGGTGGTGGCGTGGTGGGGGAAGGGTGATATACCCCCATGCGAATCGTTGGCCAGCGCATTTCGCAGCGAAACGCCGTTCGGGTAGGTAGTAGGAGGTGTACTACGATAACCATTAGTTGTATTTTTAAGTTAGGAATACTAATAATGTTTGTAAATTAAATATTAAATTTATATTTAACCAGAGCTTGCATTTCTTGTTCCTCGTCGTTTAATTCAACAATTTTAACACCATTAGTTGTCTGTTCCTCTTCCTCTGCACTTTGCGACGATGAAGACATGGAGGTGGCAGAAGATGATGATGAGGATGAAAATATTTTGGTAGGATTGACGTATTGCACTGTGATGTTGATCCATCTTAAAGGATAGTTATCAATGAGTGTGAGTAAGTTTTGGAATAGTTCTTCCATCTCTTCTCTGTCGGTAATTAAATGTTGAAAGGAAATGAATTTATCATCCATGTTGTTCTCAGTGCGAGTAATGAAATAAGAATGAGAAGCGTATCGAATGATCCGTAGAATATATGTTGTAAAAAATAAGTGGTGGGGGTAATCTCAAGGTCAATCAAATGGAGTTTTAAAAAAGGGCTGCAGTCAGTGACTACAGCTATACATCTGAAGCTTCAACAGGATCAGTAGACCAATCTGATCTGTACTTGCACGCACTTATGATGCATGTACAAAAGTCGTCTTTATAATATGCATTGCACTCTCGACAATTGACAAGTTTTTCCGGATGAAATTTGATACACCTCTGGGGACAGCAAGTGTGGAAGTATCGTGATTTATAAATCTTGATGGTTCGCAATTCCGGTGGTGGTAGTTGCTTTGTCTTGCATTTGCAGTAACAGGATCCGAAGAATTCACACTTTGTACAAGCTAATCCGTCTACCATCCATCTTCCTAAATCGGTGCATTTTTGTTCACAACAGTAGCGCGGTGCGTCCTCGTTTTTCTTCTCTTCCATGTTGGCGCTTCTAAGTGTTGGCAATAATGAAGTTGTATAGTGTAGGATAGCGTGTTTTATAGACTAGGAAAAGTGGTGGGGGTAATCTCAAGGTCATCCAAATGGAGTTTTAAAAAAGATCATCTTACAAGTGTAAGATGTATTTATTTAAGATACTGAGTTTTCATTTTCTTTTTCTTTCTTTACATCTTGTTTGTATTTTTCTTTTTCTTCTTTAGCCATGGCGATGAGATCTTCAGTGGAGAGTGGATGTACTTCAGGAAATTTTAGAATTAATTTTGGTTGGAATCCCTCTTTAGTCAATACTTGAAGATCGGACGTCATTTGTTCTACACTTTGATAGTCTTTTCCGTAGATTTTTCCATTGAATTCAATCATCATTCTGTACAACATGGTATTAGTAGTTGTTTTCGCTGCGTCAGTTGGAGAGCAAATGATGATTCTGTTAGGTTACACGGTCCTTTTATAGATGCTACAGCGACCACTTGATATTATTTAACATTAGTAATATTTCTGGAACTTAACATTACTTTGAGTAGATGGTGTTGTAGTTGAAGGTTGTGTGGAAACGAATACTTCTTCGTTGCAGAACTTCTGTTTAGGAAACATCCTCATGTTGTTAGCGTAAACATCAATATTTAAACGATAACCACCGGCAAGTAACACTCGCAGTTCATTATAAAATCGTCGAGTTCTTCAAAAGTTGTAATGGTGGTGGTATCATATGATGCACACTTAACCTTAAGAGACATGTTGTTATTTGTAATAACTGGAGAGCCAACAGAGATGTGTACAGCACGAAAGGTAGTCGTAGACTGATGAGATCCTCAAGAAAATTACGGCCTTTATATACCCTCGAAACTAGGTCAAGGTCATCCAAACGTGTTTTTTAAAAAAAAGCAACATATCGATAGTGCAGAAACACTATCGATATGTTGCCTTTTCTTATTTTTTTTTTTTTCATTTTTATTTTTTATTTATTTAAAATCAGTTACACACATGTACAACAGTATATATAAACTAAAGACTAGTTGCTAGTAGGCATAACATGAAGTGTAAGTTCAGTAGAGTTGGTTCCACTAGGACCGTGGGATGCCAAATAGAGTGCGCCGGGGTGAATCAGTCGTAAATCTTCATTCTGCAGCAGTTGAACGAAGCGTTTGGGAAGAAATACTTGAAATTTCGGTTCATCACCAGGTGTGTAGGGTGCTTCACTCAATGTGCAATTGATGGCGTCTCCAACTGATGTTTCCATCTTCTTAATAGTGTGAATAATGTAATGTTTTTCTTCTTTCAATTCTGAACATTTCTTAGTCGGTAGTATTGTAGATTTAGAATGTTTGTTGAATTGATCAACAAGCGACTGTAGAAAAGTTTGCGATGCCATTATTTTTTCTTACTATTGTTCGTCTTCTTCTTCTTGTGCTTGCGCGTCAGAGGTGTTGACTCCTCGGAGGTTAGAGTAATACTCATGCATTGTCATAGTGCCGCTCTCGCTTTTATACCCATCGCTTCCCCCACCACTTTGCTGGAGATAGACATTCAAACGATATGCGTTCTTTAAAGCACATTGAGACTGCCGATGTTTAAAGTTTTTAGATGCAATACAGATGTTAGCAAAGTAGCAATAAAAATCTTTCTCCATTTGCACATTTATCACTTCATGGTTTGTATATGCTTGTATCCAATTTGCTTTTTCCAATCCTCTTGTAAAAATAGTTTTGAACTCTTTGCAGAAATGATTCATAATGTGTGGCATCATATTGTAGGTTATAAAACCTTCATCCCATGTTAGATTATGAAAATGTTTCATCAACCATTTGTTTGTTACTTTAGCTTTGGTTGTTAATCTGTTGAACGGCAAAGGAGGCATGAATAAAAAATGATAAACAACAGATGTTATCATATCTAGTACCACTAACTCTTTAATTATAAAATTTCCATCATTACCACGGAATGCCTGAAACTCTATGATACCTCGCTTTACTTCCATTATTTCCGTCTTCTTAGAGAATGAAACTCGTTTATCCATGATGACGTTCAGTAGACAACTGGTATGTCAATGCGGATTGACAGCCTTTTATACTCCAACATTCTTCTTCTTCTTACTTAAAATATTCTTTGTCTGTTTAATTTGTTGTTGATTGTTGATTGTTGAAACGTGATTCGTTTTCCTTGTTTTCTTGCTTTTTTTCTTCATCTAAATTAAAGTTGGTTTGATTGTGGTGTAACTGTCTCCACATCTCTACTTCATGCGGTATCCTATTGAAGATTGAAGTATCTACTGGACCGTATAGGATTGGAACATATGGTTGTCTATCCAATGCATCAGTTAAATAATCTTTGATAATTGTACTTGAGAATATTAGCTGTTTTAAATATCTTGTTATAGGACCAGTAGCACAAGTTAAAGCGTAAAACTCTTCTTTTGTCAAATGTATTTTTATATTATATTTAGTTAAATCTCTAAATCGAACTAGTTGTTGACCACGTTGTTTAACAATATCGATTTCAATATTTGATTCGAACAAACCTAGTTTTGTTTTTCTTCCAAACGTATTGTTACTCAAATAGCATTCCAAAAGATGTATATGTTTCATAAAAGATTCCCAAGAAGATTCAGTGAAGGTTACCATTTTAGATCCGTGATTCAACATAACAGTTGGAGAGTAATCCAATGATTTCATTACTCCAGCAGACACAGTCTTTGTCATACAAGAAGAAATAGGATAAAATATTCTAAGAAATACCTCCATTAAGATGTTGGTAGAAATGTTATCTTCAATTTTCCTTTTCTTCGTTTCTTTTTCAACTTCCTCTTCGTCTGTCTTCTTATGTTTAAACTTGAGGAACTCTTCCATTTCCTGTTCAACTTGTCTTTCTATATCCAAACTATTGTCAGCCATAAGAGGTGTAGTTTCTTCATTAGCACTTGATGTAGCAGAACTCATCTTGCGGACGATGTTACCCATACGACAATCAAAGATGAAATGAATTTCCAGCTCTTCTTTCTCGCTTTTATACTCGCAGATGACCTAGATATTGTTGATCTTTTGTAAAAACCTTACAAATCGTGCAGATGTTGTATTAATCTTTTTTAAAGTACATTCTTCACAATTCCTGTCAGCGGTGTGTAAGTAACTATTTTGTCATGTAGAATTAAACAGTATGCTGAAGTTCCATCTGGTATTTTATCTTCAAATTCCATTTCAATTTTTATATCTACACTTGAAGATTTCACAGATTCATTTTGTTTTGAACAATCGATTACAACAATTGGAGCTTTTGAATAAAATTGTTCTGGTGATAGTAGTGGTGTATTTGTCTTACCATAATATGACGATTGAAATCTTGCATACATGTCATATAGAATGGAATAACGTTTCTTGTCAAATGAAACATTTAAACTGTCATATGGAAAGAACTGAGAGTTTAGAAAAACTTTGCAATTCTTTATCTTGCAATGGTCAAATTGACCAGCGTGCGCAGTTATAACATCTTTTCGTTTAGTCTGAAAACCGACTATTATGTACCTTGCTCGTTCTAAATAAGTAGAGGTTTTAACAGTCCATGTTTGTCTTTCTGTTTGAGGCAATATGGGGTATTCATGAAATTCCCAACTTCTAAATGGTATTACAATATCACGGTCAGATTTTAATTTTTTCAATAATAATACTCGATGTTCATCCGCCAATCTGACATGTGGTACTCTCCATACAACTTTATCCAATTGAAGTTGCCATTCCAAATCGGCATCTTTTGTTCCACTTGGCGCTTGTATTACATCCTTATTCGTTGAAGATCTGAGCAGTACCAGTTCTTGCTTTACATTTATTATTATTCTCTTGTAATCTTCTGCGAATCCCAAAAGCAATCATAAAGGCACATTAAAATCAAAGTAACCTTTTGAATTAGGAGTAATAGTGTCTTTATCAGGAGTCACCCATCCAGCCGAGATTAAAGAATTCTTTTCGTGGGGTGTTATTGAAGTCAATCCTTTCAAAGTTGTTGATATACCAACTTTTTTTGTTGAATCAACTGTTACTCCAGATATCTCATATCTAATTTCATCAAACAGATATGCCATAGGGTTATTTATAAAAGGAACAGTTGAACCAGATTTTCCATCCAATGTTGTTACTCTTCCTTCGATATATAAATAACTTTCACATGGTAATGTGTAGATATCTTGTTGTTGAATGGGAATCCTTATTTCATCATTATTATTTAATTTTGATGAAGTGTAAGGGTTGTGAGTGTGATATTCTTTCTCCCATAGGGTTTCGTCGAATGTCGGTCCTTGCGCTGTATCCAGTATATCCATGGTTGGCAAGTTTTAGTCCGATCTTCTGTAGGAAGCGTATGTTGTCCGGTGTTAACTCGTCGAATGTTGAGGAGCTACTGAGCTCCCGACTCTTCCGTTGTGGTTTAAATGATAATCCCATGTTGACTTTATGTTGCCGCTCTGATATGTAACCGTATAGTTATTGTTTCTCCTCTAAAGTCAACACTAATGCCGTCTTGATCCAATATGTTCAGTACGATGTCTGAAATGAAACTGGTGTTTAACGGTAGGTATATCAGGTTTTGTGGCTTCTCAACTATTTTAAAACCAGGAGCTACTGTGGGGTAAAATGTATGTAATATGTGTTGATTTACTCCATCTCTATACGATCCGTGTATAATATTACACGTTACATCAATACTGTTCACCTTTAATATTGTTACTGTTGTATCGCCAGTATAATCATTTCCAGGAGCTAAAATTCCTTTTTTCTTTGAAAATCCGAGCAAATTGCCGATTGAGTGGTCTAAGCTAAAATCTATATAATACTTTGAAGTTATTTCTGCTTTTAATGTATTATTATTACCTTTTATAGAAATATTTTCTTCTCCAAGTTTCTTTTGTAATACTTGGTTTATATCGTCTATTTCATATGCTCCTGTAGATAATGGAATTATTTTCAATTGTGAATAATTTCCTTTTTCATCTTTACTCTCATAATAATGTAGTAAATTATTTTTTCCTTCTGTAACATTGGGAATTGAATTGTATGTTGTCAAATCCAATAATGCTGCTTCCCATAGTTTGTCCGTAGATAAACGTAACGCTGGGAAAAGTGTACTTTTCAATGTTGACGAATTTCCGCTCAGCGACACTGTATACGATAACATCTTAAAGCTGACTGACGCTCTTTGCTAGGAACTCTAAACATAAATGTCCGCATATTTCTGTATTGCTAGGTTGCTCTCTTTTGTAGTTGTAGAATATATTCTTGGAGTCCCGAAAATAATGTTGAAGTTCTTTTGGTGGCGGTAAATTTCCAAAACTATCAAAGTAGTAAACATTTTCTCCAAGTTTTTTATAACATACCCAATGAGTACCTGGTCCATAATTAGAGTCTAAGTTTACTATTCCAGTTTCATTTTTCCACACTCTATTTGGTAATGTATCTTTCATAAAAACTCCTCTGAAGAATGGTATTCTTAAACATTTTACATATTTTGACAATTGATAGTTTGTTAATGCTTCATTTGGAATTATCAATTTATTCTTCTCATTTAATACACACGGTACGGTCTTAAGTAAAGGCCCGATCCGTTTTTTACCATTGACCATATGGATGTTTTCTTGACTTTCCTTTTAGGGTTAGTGCGACGTCTTCTTTTGATGTCCCCGCCTCTTTTTGCAGCTTCTTTTTTACTAGGTTTTCTCCCGCGTCGTCTTCCACCACCAAACTTAGCTTTCGTCTTCATGGCTGTTGTCACTGCCCAAGCTGCTGCTTTTTCCGCAATACTGGCGTCACTTGATTTAACCCTTTGCCAAGCTTTTTCCGCTAGGGCTCTATCCGCTATTGATCTATTTGTTGAATCTGCAAACTTGGAATACGCTATATCGTGTTCTTTGCAAGCTTGATCTAATTTATTAATTCCAGGATCTCCTCTTGCCAAACGTTTTGCCAACTTAGTTCCGGGTCCACAATATTGATAGCCTCCGGGCAGATGAAATTCGTATGGTAAAGCGTCTATTGCTCGATTTAGAACAGCACCAACAGGAATCCGTCTTAGCAGGGATAACGCAGCTGATGTTATACCACGTCCTTTCTTGACGCTGTCTTGACGACGACTGAGCGGTGCGGTCTTCATTGTGTCGTCTTATACAACCGGCGTGTTTACTCTACGAGATGCTTTACATGAATGAATAACTCGTGCACAATTTTTATATTTAAATACTTAATTATTCAAATTAATTATATACTGATTTATGATTCTATTTTTAATCCAAGCTTCTCGTTCATCGGGTTGAATCACCACATGACTCGTTGTACTAGCTATATGATTGTGGGTATCAATAATTAAATTGCCTACTAATTTTATTAAACAATCTAAAGTTACAGCATCTTTCGGATGTTGAGGATCGTGTAACTGCATAATACGTTTATCATTACACGTGTAAGCGGTGGAATCACTTTTTGATGTTGTTATGACTTGTCCAATAGTAGCGGCATCATTGAAATCTTCACCTGGTGAAACATTAATTATTTTCTTCATTTTAGCATCAAATTTGGTTCCATTGCGTTCATTCCAAGTTATTGTTTGTTTCACTGTAACACAATCATTTTCTTCATAACCAGGTATAATATTTTTTATTCTTCTATTATGACCTTCGTATGTACCTAATAAAGGACCTTTTGCAATTAATGTTTGTGCCATTAAAGGTACATCCGAACTTTTTTCACCAAATCTTCCATTTGTTATTCTTTTACCTCCCGCATCCCATTTATCATTACTTCCTTGCATTAAATCAAACTTTTCATTTCCATGTATAAATGTATCTCCTCGCTTTAGCACGGCATCTTCATGTTTTACAAAATTCGATGTTCCCCTTTTGATTTCTTTAGATAATTGTTCCATAGTAACACCGTCTTTCGGTTTAGAACCAAACTTTACATTTGACAACACTTTTCCATGACAATCGATTTCATCAGCATTTTGTAAAATACAGTTGTCCTTGATGTATTTCAGGTTTACAGCATCGCCGTCTTCCTTTGGGTATCCAATATCATTTATAATAAATTTATAAAAAGAAAAATCCGTGTTGAGTCTTTTCCGGTATAATAGAATGTAAATATTCTTTATTAACTGAATCTTTATCGTTTTTTGGATTTGCCACGTTGGTTATTCTATGATTCCCAGCATCATATGTCTGTCCATCTTTTAAATTATTACCCCATTGCAATTTTAAAGTATTTAAAAGTTCAGATGATAAATACTCTTTAGTAATTGCATCAGAACTGTCAGTTGGTTTACCAACATTAATTATTCTATGTGATTTAACATCATAAGTATTCTTGTTTAATTTCAATGATGTTGAAGTTGCTTCTTTTACTGTTTTTAAATTTGCTCCATCTGTATCTTCTTCTGGGTCTTTAACAAATTTTAGACGTTTGTTACTCATATCATAGTCACCTTCAGGTGTTTGCGGCAATCCACTTCTTTTTCTGTTTTCTCCTCCTTGTACTCCTAGCCCGGAGTACCGTCCGAACTTGTCATCGCTCATGATTGAACTGATCCACTGTATGCTCACTGCTCTCTTATATATCCGTGATGATTTATACAATTATTCCACGATTTCGAAGTTCGTCAACTAAAGCAACCCATTCATTATTTAAACCTGTATGACCAGCTTCCATGGCTTCATGTAATAGTCTCATTCTATCAACCAATTTATTTATATCATTATAGTAAATCACATTTGTATTATATAGGTTTTTCATTAAACCTTTACCAGACGTCGAAGTTTCTCCTTTTTTCTTTTTACCATATTCATCCATAAGTGATAAGTCCATAAGTGATAAAGACTTCCTCTTTAGCGGTTTCTTCAAAGCGGGCGCAGTTCGTAATGTTGGTAGTTTTCTCAGCGGAAACAATCTTTTTATTACAACTGTATATTTAGTTGCGCGTGTTCTATTTATCATTGAATCTTTGGAGTAATTCTTCTTATGAGCATTAGTATTTTGCAAAATTTCTTTAAAAGTATTTAAATCTTGTACCGTATATTTTATAGGTATATTTTTAAAAATCAGTTCAAATAATCCTTTTGTTCCTTTATATTTATGCTCACCAATAACAATATCATCATCTTCAGTCAAATGTACTTTTGAATCTCCTATTTTTAATTCATTTCCATCAATTCTCGCACCATATACATGTGACTTGTGTAATTTTGGGTTATTTTTTATTTCATGTAACATCTTCATGATATACTTTCTTCCAAGAGGTCCTTGTTGCAATATATCACTACTTAATTTTGTTAGATTTGGAATTGATTGTTCTGCTTCAGGTATATGTTGTTCTTGTTCTTCTTCTTTTTCAACATTTATTTCTGGTTCTTCTTGTCTTGTTTCTTCTTCTTTTTGAGAAACTTCACTATCACTTGTGTAAGAATCATCATCATCTTCTTCCTTTTTTAAACTCTTTACTTCAAATTTAGAAACAGGTAGCAAAACATCTCCTTCATAATGAGGTTTACCAATAGTTTCTGTTATCTGTTTTAAAGGTTCTGTAATAGGCTTAAATGTAGTCTCCAGGAATTCTTCTCTTTCATTCAAACCCATTCTTAATGCTCGATTTTTAAGTCTAATCGAGTCACTCAGTGATTTTATTTCTTTTAATAGTTTTTCTTGGTTCACCATGTTTACGCTGCGAAGACCAATCTATTACTAAACGTATCATCAATCGTTCAATGGATTAATACAAATTTATCCAACCCTATACGATATCTTCCATTTTTTATAGCTTCTTCTTTCATAATAACAAGAAATCCATATTTTTCAGCCCATGCTTTGCCACACATTTCTTTAAATTTATCAAATGACATGTCTGCATTTACATGATCATTATATATGTGCTTTAAATTTGTTTCATCTTGCTTGAAGATAATAAGTAGATTTGCATTATCTCTTATTAGTTGTTTTGGAATTTTACTGTAAGTTTGACCAATATAAATACTATCAATATTGTAATGTCTTCCCATGGCAAAATAACTTCTAATAGTGTCGTGATTTTCACAAGATACATCATCAAATATAAATATAGAAAATGGTTTAGCCTCGTTTGGCTCCATTATAGTTTCACTAGCATTAAACTTGTAAAAATTAACTTCAGGCACACTTGCAAGTACCTTATCCAATAATTGGTATTTGGGTTGTTGCAAAGATTTGGAAAAGATGTAAATGTTGTTGAAACGTAATCCTTTAGGATTTGTAATTAAGTTAAAAACCACATTCGTCTTTCCACAATTTGACGGTCCAGTTATTAAACACCTTATTGTGTTTGGCAGTAGTTCACCATGTTTTCCATGATTTAACTTGTCGTTGTCAACTGTTAATTCATCAATATTATTAATAAAAAATCGATCCTTTTGTTGCACAATCTCCATCTTGTGTAAAGGTTAAACACGTAATGAGTTCATAAATTGTTACACCAAGTCTTTTGTAGGGATCCAAGAGTCTTCACTTTTATCAAATCCCAACCAACGTACTTTAACCTTATCCTTTTTTCTTTGTAAAATTTTTTCAACAAGATATACATCGCCTACTGATGATTTTAACAGCTCGTGTCCGTAGAATCCACCTTCAAGTAATTCACCCTTGTTGTCCTTTAAGATGTAAGTTTCAGGTATTGTCGGTTGCACTTTATAGATTGTAAACACTTCATTAGTCCAGTTTGGCAGATACCTTTTACTAAATACTCCTTTATACTTACTTATACGAACTTTATCATCAACTTTAAATGTTTTAGGCTGCATTTTTTCACCTTTAGGAGTTGTATTATTCCTAATACGTTTTAATACCATCTTAGCATTACCGCTATTTACTTGGTTAGGCTTCATACCAATGGTTCGATGATACTTGTTGTTATATTCTTTTATAAGTTGCGGTAAGATATCATACCAAACATATGATCCTCGTTTGGAAAATGTTTTATACATTGCTCCTTTTAATGTTCTATTGAATCTTTCTATTATTGAAGCTTTAACTTCAGAATTTGTAGAGTAATGATTTATTTTATACTTCTTCATTAAAGCTGCAAAGTCTTTGTTAAAATACTCTTTCCCATCATCAGTTTGTAGATGTTTGATGTTGAATTTATTTCTTTGTATAGCCGTTTCCATAGCTTTCGTAACACTTTTACCAGTCTTGTCCTTTAGCGGTAAGGCATCAGCCACTTTAGTAAAACAGTCTATAATCGCTAAAATGTATTTGAATCCTTTATTCAACTTACTATGTGGTATCATTTCAATGAAATCGGCTTGGAAAAGATCATTCATTCCTTTTATAACTGTACTTCTTCTAGGAAATTTTCTTCTTGCCGGCTTATGAAGTTCATTTACAATTTTATTTTTTAAGTCTTCCATCTTCAGTTGTGTCTTCCACATCGCTTGTAAAGGTACTGATCTCTAGAATGGTTTATCCTCTTTTATATACGGTTAGGATATAGGTCAAGGCCATTTTATGTTGGTGTAAAAAAGAGGGAACATGACATTGGGCTTGTCATGTCCCCTCTTCCTTACGAAAGGAAAAAGGAAGAAGGTAAAGGACGAAGAAAAGGTTTACTGTTCAATAGGGATTAGGGAATAGTGGCCGAAGGGTAATGTGTTGATGTTGTTTTCAAGAATGTGGCGTTTATCATCCTTATAACTTAATGCCCACTTTGCTTTACACTATACAATATATGGTTGTAGCTTCTGATGGTGTTGAATGTTGCGGTTGTTTCCACATTTTCAAATAAACATCTCTTATAATGGTCAAACTGTACTTTCTTCTTTAGATATGACGTCTTGATACCTTTGGCTTTCTTCACAACTTGATGTTCGTCCTTTTCACTGATGTACAGTTGGAATGAGTACAGTTTGGACATTAAAGCGACAATTTCTTCCATTGGTACACCATTTGTTTCGTCTTTAAACTTGCCCAACACCTTTTTATTTCTATCGTAGTCATAGTTGGGATGATCTTTAGGATAATCTGAAAAGTCAAAATCAGTAGTATATACAAAAGTACGTAGATCTTCATACATGTCTTCTGTTCTTATCCAATAAATAAAAGCATCTGTATCCATATATGCTATCCCGATGTTTTCTCTTCCATAAAACTTCACCATCTTGATGTAATGAAAGTCATACATGTGGGTTTTAGAAATATCCAAGATAGACATTCCCACATATAGAGGACGATCCATTGTTATTGAGATTTTGTTCATGGTAACAGCTACAAGATTCTCGTTAATAATTATACTCGTTCCAAAGTTTGGTTTTTGTACTAATTTTTGCAATTTCGCCGGATTGCTAACTAATTTTACATCTTTATGCTTTCTTTTGTTTTCCAACGTTTTGCCAAATATTGAATTATTCATTAATTTGATAAAGTCCTTTTGAAAAGCGGATGTTGCTGCAGTCCTTCTTCTTGTGTTGTTGTCTATGTACGGTTTTAACCAACAAGATTGATTAAATTGTATTGCTCTATTGATTCTTGTTATTTTTAATCCCAATTCTATTGCTTGCTGTATTGTCCAATAATGAGCTACATATCTTGACTTGTTGGTTAACGTCATCATTAACTTGGGCCATCTACCAGTTGGAGATATTTCCGTCTTGGCCAATAGTGGTAAATCGTAGTGGTGGTCATGCAGTTGTTCAGGATATTCAAAGTCCACATCCAAAATGTAACCAATGTCTCCATCTTTGGGTATGTCCATTATATTGCCTATCAAATCTGGGTTCGCCCACTTAAAATTACCATATGGAAGAGGATTTGACATAGCCCATCCATATAGGTTATTTGCGTCAAAATAACCTAAGAATGTTGTTGGTTGTGACGCATCGAAGTTTGGGAGATATTTGTTGTTAGCTTTTACATGTCTAGTTACACTTTGTGTCAATCCTCCACGAACACCTGACTCTATCATCAAAACCATATCAATATCTGTAATAAGTTCAAGCCTACACTTTGTTTCTTTCAGCATAGCTTGCCATGCTAGTCCAGGTGATGTATAAGAATGAAGTGGGTCCAATCCATATGCTTCAAAACAGGTATCTCTAAATTCTTCCATTATATCGCAAAATAAAGTCACATCTAATTTAACATAAAAGTCGGAATATTCTCCCAATGTTGTCATTCCTAGTTCATTCCATACTTTACAAGCGTGTTGATAGTCCTCTTCACTGATGTCCTCTTCATACAACTTACTCTTGAAGGCTTCTCTTGGCGGAAGTGATGTTTCTTCAAATTTTTCCAAACAATCGATGTAATCATAGGGGAAAACACCTTTGCGGAGAACTAAATCCAATTTATCTTTACTTACAATCTTCATTGTTTCTATTAAATTTTCTTTCTTTAAGTTTTCAGTAAGTTTACTCAAGCTAGATGGCATAAAACGGTAAGAGTCTAGAAAACGTAACTTCATATTTCCAATTGTTTTACTAAAACTAATAAACTTTTCAGTAGTTTCCGCTATCACATCGATTTTTCCATCATCTCGTCCCAATTCCGGTATGATAAAACGTGCATCATAACCACTAAGATTATGCAAAATTACAGGTATAAAGTTGCGAATTTGATAGTTAATATTACATCTGTTACACGCGGCACCTCTATAATAACCTGTTAGATGGTCACGATCACGTACCTTGTGATTTTCCAAAGTATATTCATTTTTACATAAATAACAATGGGTTGAATTTTCATACTGAATCTCTTCTTCTTCATCCATCGGTATCATTGGTACAATATCACTATACAATTTTTGTACATTTTCTGCTATCGAATATAAGTGGTCAAGGAAAATTTTAGAAGCATTTTCACCGCGATATATGACAGGTTTTGAAGTTAGATCATATTTATTTAAATGATCTTCTGACAGTGTAGATTTAATTAATAAACAAAAACTGTTTGGATCATGCATTTGGTACTTAACACTTTTCTTGGCTTCATCATCATTATTTTCAATAGGAACAAGTGTAGATTCAAAATCCGCATAAACAACAATGGGAATACGGTACTGATGAGATATCTTCTCAAATTTTAGCTCGGCCTTATCTGGTGATGGTAACATTATTTTTGCTTCATAGTTGTTGTTACATAGTTTTTTATGCTCTTGTAACCATTCTTTTCCATTTCTTCTTTCTTGTTGAAAATTGAAACATCGTTTGCAAATTATCTTCTTATGTCTAGTTTTACACAGTTGGTTATTAACAAGAGTTTCAAACTTTTTGATCCATACATAATGTGAAACATCACCTCTTGTAAGTAATAGCAAGTCCCTATGATCCGGTAGTTCATTCTTTACCACACGCAATGGAAACACTTTATTTGAACTGTCCAGACCGAAAACATTAACAGATGTTCCAGAGTTTTGTTTTTCGAATTTTGGGATGTCCTTTAAAGCCACTGGGTAAGTCAATCCTTGGAAATTATATTTATATCTGTGTGTTTCATATTCTTGACTGGGTCTATCCGCATGGTGAGGTGGTACAAATTTTGCCGTCATTGCATATCTAAAACATTCCATATCTTCATTTTGAACATTTATGCACGATTTGGTGTCTGAAATTTTCTTTGGGAGCGGAATATAACTGCTACCCCTTAATCCGTAGCCGTGTTTATGAACTCTGATATCCATACCCTCAATACTAACCAAACTCCAACCAGATCCTCTTCCTTCATGTTCTTGAAGTTTTGTTAAAATTTCTTCCAAACAATCTTCAACTATTGAATTAATATCTGAACTTGCCATTATGGTCTGGTTTTTTGTCATAAATCCTCTTGGTGACATTTCTCCTTCTACATTAGTAAACATAGCATTTAATAATATGCCAAATTTAATAAAGTTTAGTCTTCTTAATTCTTTTTCCAGTGTTCTACTTACAATTCTTCTTACTTCTTTAAAAAACTGCTCCAATTCCAATTTTTCATTTTGAATTTTGTGATGCATTACTACTCTACCTTCTAAAGCATATACTTTTAAACTCGGTATTTCATTAGATGGTCCTGCTAATGGTTCTTCATGTTCTTCTTGTTGTTCTTCTTGCTGTTCTTCTTGTTGTTCTTCTTGTTGTTCTTCTTGTTGTTCTTCTCCATATAGTTTTAAATCTTCATATTCGGTTTCTGTTACATCTTCATTATTATTATGGAACAACTCTTTGTGTATTTCTAGTAGAATATTATCATGAAAAGTTTCTAAGCAAATTTCACATTGATACATCTTGTTGATGTTTACTCTTTGAAATTTAGCAGCGAAATGAAATGCTTCTCTACTGCTCCCTTTTTATAGCCTCCCAGTTGTAGTGGGGGGACGGTAAGATTTTTAGTGAGATGTTAAAAATAGTAGGTTAAGACTAAAGCTGAAAAGTAATGATTAAAGCCTATATTTTCTTCCAATTGCAAATACTCCACATATGCCTTCGCCCATAGCCATAACAGATCACTGTTACGCCAATATACACCAAAGGTGGGTCTATCATCAACTAAAATTGGAGATGCTATATTTACTAATCTTTCATTTTCTATCCATGTCATAACTTCAATTACAAACCTTCCTATAATATCCATTGGAGAATTCGGATCCACAAATATTCTTGTTACAACATTTTCACTTAACAAAGGCTCTTCAATTTCTTCATTGTTTTCTTCATCGTTTTGTACATCGTTTTCTTCATTGATTTCTTCATCCACCTCCAATACTTCTTCAACTTTTGTACATTTGTTATAAAATATTGGAGCATCTCGGGGAGACATGTTCACTCTAGCTATTATTGGCAATGAATGTCCCAACGCAAACCACGACACTCTTATATAGGCAAGTCCATGAGTGGGGGTTTCTTTTAATAATAAATTTTTATTAAAAGAAAATAATTTAATTCTGTCTTTACCACAATATTACTCTTAATTAGAGCTTTCCAATGATGTATCGCTTGCCCTATTCCAGCAAACCATTCTCAAGTTATAAGTAAATTTGTTAGCACTTGGCTGGCGGGGGGGGGGGGGGCTCGCCAAGTTCAAGGTCAAGGTCAAGGTCAAGGTCAAGGTCAAGACACTACACTTAAGACATTTTAGTTAAGACATTTTACTTAAGACATTATACTTAAGACGGTACACCTAAGACGTTGTGACGTCGGGGGGGGGGGCTCGCCAAGTTCAAGGTCAAGGTCAAGGTCAAGACACTACACTTAAGACATTTTACTTAAGACATTATACTTAAGACGGTACACCTAAGACGTTGTGACGTCGGGGGGGGGGGGGGGCTCGCCAAGTTCAAGGTCAAGACGTTACACTAAAGACACTACACTTTAAGACGCTACACTTAAGACGCTACACTTAAGACATTGTGACGTCGGGGGGGGGGGGCTCGCCAAGTCCAAGGTCAAGGTCAAGGTCAAGACACTACACTTAAGACATTATACTTAAGACGGTACACCTAAGACATTGTGACGTCGGGGGGGGGTTGTGTATGAATGGATTGAGGTCAAGGTCACCAAAAAATAATAATGATCCAAGGTGATGGAGGCGGCCATAACCGTCTCCACCACCCTGTGTTCCTCAAACACTCCCAATCCCAACCCAAAAAGTTACGTCTTGCAAGGGATCCCAATTTTTGGCCCGCACGCACGTGGCGATCCAGTTTGGTAGTCTGTGATACGGGCGGCCAGCCTCGGGCCTGGGCACTGGACTTGACCATTCCAATTTTACAATGGGGACTCTGGAACAGCTAATGCAAGACGCAACTCTAACCTCCCACCCTTAATCTAAACCCACCCAAACATATTTTTGCCTGACCAAAATTAAGAAACTAAAATCAAAAACAATAAAAATATGCGCTACCTACGGCACAACGCGCATGTCCCACCCATATTTAATGAAGTTCAATCGAACTTCTTCAATTTACATTTACATTTTAATTTAATCTACCCATCCTAACAGCTAGCTGTGGAATATAAAAAAATTATTAGTACACAGATAAACACAGACATAGCCATAGACATGCACACACACACACACACACACACACACACACACACACACACACACACACACACCATAATCCAATACTTAAAATTAAAAACGCATTTCTTAAACATAAATAATACCATAACACACCTTAATGCTAACATCGCAATGCGCAAGTTAAACCTTAAAACTAACACATCTTAAGACTAAAACCAAATAACACTTTGCATAAAACCATAGACACACACACACAACAAATATTAAATAGTAATAGCCTAACAACAAGAGTAACTCAAATATATATCGGCCGCTTATACATTTGAGTTGCCCTCTGAGTCGGGTCGGAGCGTCGCGTCCGAAGTTCCGAGCCCGACTGCGGCGGCAATAGTTGTCGGGGTAGTTCTCGGCTCCCAGAGTGGTGGGGGGCCGGGAGGGGTTTAAGGGGCGCGGAACTTTCCAGAAACGTCAGTGGAAAATTCCAATCGGATGTGCTTTGTTACATGTGGGTCGCCTGAAACGCAGGTGGAGCCTTGTACCTCTCAATTTGCATTAGATAGTATCAAATTACATCCGCAGCTTTCCCCATCGCATGACAGCATAATTATCGTCGATTGTTATCCACCCACTTCCGCCGCTTAGTTATAGTTCCAACGGAAATAGGCCGCCGGTACACGCAGGTTGTTTTTAACATACAATAGACTATTGTTTGGAAATGCATTACTTATGCTCATAATCCTTGGCCTGGTCGGTACTTCTTACACGCTACACCCAAGACGTTGTGACGTCGGGGGGGGGGGGGGGGGCTTCCGGCTTCCGGTCCGGTCGGGGGGGGGGGGGGTTACGCGTGAGTGGGCACCCCTATTTAAGCCGCGACGCGGCCGCGCGGCTCCCATATAGGCCGGCGACACCACAGCGGTAAGAGCTAATCCGTTAGTATCTACCAACTAGTAACATACGTTTAATACTTACACTTGTTTTACTCACTATTTTTAACGCTTCATATGTCCAATACCTCTACAATCAGCAATTATAATCCCGCTTAATCGTGCACTGGACATTTCCTGCACACCTGCAGGTTATACACTTTACAACCGTCTACTATTATAGTTATCACTACAGCATAAGATTCGCCTGTACAATTCACTATTGTAATCCTACTTGATCGTGCACGGGGCATTACTTGCACACCTGCAGCTTATACACTTTACAACCGTTTAATATTACAATTATTGCTATAGTACGATAGTTACCTGTTCAATCACAGTTGTGGCCTCACTTGATTATCCACATAGCGATACTTCCAATCCTACAACTGAATAATTAACTTCCGCCATTACCGATACTTTTCTTAAACTATCTGTCTCTTCCTCTGACTCTTGTGACCGTAGCCGCAGCCGACTGACAAATAACCGAGCTATCCCAAACCTCGCTCTTTTATGCGGTTTTCTCGGGGAGGGGGTTGGAGGGGCGTCGCACGTGACTCATCGATCGCATAAAAAGGGGGGTTGCTGCCGCGCGCGCGCCATTTCGGTGGCGGAATCGGTCGGGTGAGGAACTATCCGTAAGTCTCTGGCGCTTTTATAACTAACGCTTGTTACTCTAAAATGTGTTTGCACTTAATATGCTAATTAGTCTCTATATTTGTGCACGGGACATTTCCTGCACACCTGCAGGTGATACACCTTACAACGGTCTACTATTATACTTGTTGCTACAATACAAGATTTACCTGTCCAATTGGCAATTGTAATCCCACTTAGTCGTGCACGGGATATTTCTTGCACATTAGCAGGTCATACACTTTACAACCGTCTAATATTATAGTTATTGCCACAGTACAAGATTTACCTGTACAATTGACAATTGTATTCCTACTTATTCGTGCACGGAACATTACTTGCAATCCTGCACCTGAATAATTAATTAACTTCTGCGGCTACCAATACTTTTCTTCGCCTATATGTTTCCCCCTGCTACAACCTTTCGCGGCGCCGCCCGACAAATAACTGAGCTCTCCGAAGTTCTGTTCTTTTATGTCATCCTCTCAGGGGGAGGGGTTGGAGGGGAGGGGGTGTTGGGGGGGGGGGCCGCACAACCCCCATAAAACGGGCATCGGTACCGCGCGCGCGTCATTATAGTGGCGATAGGGCAACAGTAAACAACTATCCGCAAGTCTCTAACACCTAGTCTAACACTTTTTTACTTACGCTTTTTTACTCTAACATATGTTTGCACTTATTATGCTAATTAGTCTCTATATATTCAGACACACTCGCGGGCGCCGGTCATATACTCGCCAATTGTCGGAGAGTACACATCTCCCCTTCGTATATTATCATGGCTTCGCACTCTTTACAACTAAAGCTTTTACGCACAAAACATATTTTACAGAAACAATCTAACTCCAAAGTTTGTAAACCGCGTACTACATTGGCTAAGCTTAAGAAATACTACAGTTTTCACCCGTTGTACTTTGCAAAACCTAGCCTGTGCAACACTGCATACTGTACTGATACTGTTTTGCACGCTGTCTTAACTGACATGCTGCAGTATCAACATTTCAATCTTGTTACACCTATTGACGATGCTATCCAATTATTCTTATTCACTATATTACCGGGTTTATATGATCGTTCTTCCTTGGACACATGTCTCATTCTACTGTATCAACTCGCACTGTAAACACCTAGGAGCTCTCCTATCATGCAACTATTATTTTAATTTAATTTTAAAAATAAACTAAAACCTCCAACCCCGAAGCCGCCCCACCCCTCCCCATTCCCACCGAGCCCCTGCGGCTCCCACTTTTTAAAAACCCCCTCCGGATGACCTTGACCCACTTCCCAAACCCATCCATCACTGTCAACCCACACTTCCAACCCCACACCTGCCACTTCCAACCGCTGACCTTGACCTGGGCCAGGAGTGGCCAAAAGCCACTACTGAGGAAGCTATTACCGTAGGTCTCATGCCTAAGCCCTGGCCATGTTACTTTTTCATTTTGAGGTGCCCAGAGACCAAAAATAATAGTTATATGTATGTATGTGTCGCTAGACACGATAACTCTCGTAAAAACGGTCTCCTGCGACGGGAGGCATTTTTCGTTCGAGTGGGTCCCCGATTTTAAACTACAGATTCTGACGTATTTTAAAAATAATGGCAATTATTAAGGATCGGCAAAGGGCCCCCAAACTTTGACTTTTCTAAAAGGGCTGATAATGAGTTTTGCTCAATTCAACCATTGTGAAGTGAGATACGCAATTTTAACTTACCTTTTTATGTAACTGACCCGTCCGTCATCTAAAAAAGTGTTGGTACGTAAATACCAGTATCAACGTTGTCCACGATGCTTAAAATCACTACATTTAAAATTCAATTTCAAGTGTATGAAAGGATGTTTGGCAATCCAATTTTGTGAATTAATTATGTTTAATCTAGAAAATCCTAACAAAACAACATTACTTAACTAATGAAAACCAGTCTCCCAGTTTCAGCGTTCAAAAAAAGTAACATGGTGGAAAATTTTAATTAAAACTACTACCTGAATAAAGAATGAGTGCATCGATTAATTTATGCGACAGTGGCCATGGGCTATTCTGCTGTCGCCGCTTCCATTACGCTAGTTATATTGAGTGCAGTCCGCAGTATTACCTCACATTAGTGTGCAGCCATATTGAACCATGTGTCAAATTTGCGGCGATATTCCTCGGATCAACGAATAATAAAGTCTAGGGTAAGAAATTACTTCACAGTGCCCAATGTCAAACCGAGTGTCAACTAATCATGAAAAGCCTTCTGTAGCTTGGTTGATTTAAAACTTTTGTAGAAAATAAAACTACGATGAAGCCATTAAGTGAGCTAATTTTTAATGGATTTGAATTTTACAAGTTTAAAAATTGGGATTTGTTTGCGCAAACAAAATACTATTAGTATTGGATTTAGCGAAGAGACTTGATTCTGTTCTGAGTACCGTCATCTGGACGATCTAGGAAAGTCTTATCTATGTATTAATAGGCAAGCGTGTTTACTTTTCCTTTTTTTCTCAGCTCGTGCGCATCGTCGAAAAATTCCTAGCATACCGTTGAAAGGTATTTGAGATGAACAGAATACAATTATAATTTGCAACGGAACTCAGGGCTACGCCCTACAGGTTTTAAATTTCAATGTCAATATTATGAAAGAAGGGTAATTAATCGAATTATTATATTTTGATAACAGAAAGAACATATATTTCAGTTATAAAATATTATTCTACAAATTCGGTCCTGATCAACTGAAATTTTCCTCGAGTTTTCGACCAGTGGGCGATCTCTATGAAAAAATGGGATTAAAATTAATAATTTAATAAGCCTACACATTAACTAGGCCTAATAGTAAAGAAACGTAAAAAAGTGATTACCATGTCTTAAAATTTGGCAAACATGGAAGATAAAATTCAACGTGAACTCGTCAACTTTAGATACAGTGGGCCTAAACAAATTTAGGCTTTAGCACAACTGTTCAGAGATACTGTATTACCAATGAATACAGTATTACATAGTGTCACAGTTTGTACTTACGATTTTTTTTTCTTTCAGAGATTTCATGCTGAAACAAGGTAGAGCTGTATATTACAGTCTCCGAATGACCGAGAGTCGGACTAGCGAGTGTCCGCAATCAGCCCGCGCCAGTCGGGTGTTTACTGCCTCGACACTGTATATGTATCGTTATTGCCTCGTTTATAGCCCCACAGATATTTCTTTACACCAGTTATTCGACCATTAACTGCGTCATTTAACTTTTTACACCCAATCGGCACGAGGATAATTTCCATGCCTTTGGAAAGAAAATTATCTGGCAGTTTTGTAATGATTGTTACAGAAACGTCAATACGGTTGATACTTGTGAACTTGTCGTTTGTTGAACGATATAATTAATTGATTGCTTCCCGCAGTGGGTATGAAACTAATTACTCGGCTGTGTGACTACGTAGGATACTAATTAAATTGCGAAGCGGCATTGACAAGTAATAATTGTCATTGGTATGAAATATAACATTGTGAATGATTTTATTGAAACTAATACCCAACATCAACCAAATGCGATTTCATGTCTTAGAAATGCGTTCCTTAGATAAAAAATAGTTCTTGGAAACTTCAGACTTTGCAACTAGGTAAAAGTAAAAAGAATTAACGAATCAATTTCAAGTTAAAACATTTTAAATAATAATTACTATGACACGAATACTACGAGATCAGGGGACAAAATGCAAATTTACTGGAATTTTTATGAGGAAACTGCAGATTGTCACGTTATTCTCAAGATGAGATATTTTGGGTCATTCATAAAATAGATGTGAAAGGTAGTAAAAACACGTTCTTAATATCTCTTTACTAATACAACCTGATTTTTTTATCAATCTGTTCGACAAAACAACCGAAATCTATACCGATCGACACGTTTTTGGGAGAAATTAATCTCATTTTTCACCATAAAATTCATATTTCTACGAACAAGAAAATTTTGTTTTCTATGAAAACATTTTAAACGCTTCTAAACACAAATCTCCCATTGATGCAATATATACGACTATAGAATCCAGTTTCTGTAGCAGTTTGACATAACCCACGAGGGGTTAACTGCAGTAACATCGTAGCTTGAGGGGATTACTGCACTTCAAACTCCGTCAACACACGACCGTATAGGGTCGTGTAGACTGCATGTACCAGCCAAAGTTGGAGGGTTGTTGTAAAGGCCCTGGGCGTTGCTCCCGAATAATCCCACCGTATCTAGTACATGATGTCAAAACACTGAAGTGTTGAGTATTTCCTGAACCTGCAAGCTAAACACTTTTAACGATTCAAAGTTTTGCACACATAGTTACAGTCACATTGCTGCAAGATATTCTAGTCAAAATAAGAAATTCCGTTTTATATAAAACCTTTTGTCATTTTACAATATTACGAGAGAACATGAAAGTTTGTACGCGAGGGATTTCAAAGTAAAAGTTGTCGGTTTCAACATTTCTTGTGTTGTTATGTATAAATTTTTTTACTCAGGATTAAATAAAAATACGTCTTAGAACACTTTGATACAATTACACATACACCATAATTATACAGGGTGGCGATTCCTTGGATCAAAATAAACAAAAAATATCATAGGAACATATGTCTTAAAATGCTTTGTTAAGCCGCTGGCCGCCGTTTTGTTTCTTTAAACTTGATTATTTTTATTTCCGTAAAGGATTATTGTATTAAGTTTATATTTGGCAATAACCTTTATCAAACCAATGTTCATTTTCAGGAAAACCCCATAGATAATTTAATCTTTCATATTTTATGCTATTTATAATAGTTAGATAACATTTACCGATTTTGAGATATTTCAGTTTAAAAATTTAAAATGGCCACAACTTGAAAAATACAAATC
Organism: Neoaliturus tenellus; assembly: GCA_030545055.2. Classification (NCBI taxonomy): domain Eukaryota; kingdom Metazoa; phylum Arthropoda; class Insecta; order Hemiptera; family Cicadellidae; genus Neoaliturus; species Neoaliturus tenellus. The sequence goes on from CM061532.1 coordinate 64,631,213, forward strand.
GGAAAAAATAATTTTTTCCTGAAAATGAACATTGGTGTGATAAAGGTTCATGCCAAATATGAACTTAATGCAACCATCTATTACGGAAATTAAAGTTATTAAGTATAAAAATCAACGTGGCGGCAAGCGGCCTAACGAAGAATTTTAGAACATAATATGTTCATTATTATATGTTCCTGAATATTTTTGTTTTTTTTTATCCAAGGAATCGCCACACAGAGTTTTGGAAGAGAGATTTCAAACATCCTGTATACAGGACGGTAAATCTATCTTAAATGTATTCTTATGGTGTGGATATTTTTATATAATCGTATAAAACAATTCAGAATATGAAAAATGTGCCTGATTTCTCTCCGACATTAGATGGTGTATAAACATAACCGAGACAGGGCAGGATTGGCAATGTTATATAAGTCATTGTGAAAATTTTTATAAATATTCATAATATTACGTCGAATTTTACAAATTATTTACCGATCAATCTCATCATCAATTGTGATTTCTGTTATTTATTGGGTGACATAGGCCAATGCACAATACATTTGCCACAACAATCAATTTTATTTGCATTCTAAATTCAGTTTTGCCATTAGATTGGAGCAATGCATATAAATTAGCCTCAATCACTACGATGTTCACCAGTTATATTTCCACACGCGCCCGGAGACAGCGATAGCGCCCACTGGCCGAGTGCAGTCGACAGCTTCATATCCGAGAATTAAAACTAAATGCGATTAAACTCTCATCTAGCGCTTACCTGCAATCCGTGTTTATTGAAAATTGATGCAACACGTTCAGGTATTTAAAATTACTTTTCCAAAATGTTCTCAGCTGTTCATTTTTCTGTGTAGGAGAAAATAACTGAAGGATAATAAATTGCTTCAATTGAAATAGGCCTCTACTATCACAAATTAAAAATACTTTACCACAAACTCGGTTGCAAAATATTTATGATAAAATATTCTTCTCGCACACGTTCCTCGTTGAAAAAATTGCAATCCAATTTAACGATTTTCAGAGAGCAATTCTATAGCCAGCAGCGGCATAATACTGCAAACTATTCCTTAATTTGTTTAACATATATTTGTTTCACATAGTACCGTAAAAAATCGCACTAAAGTACGATTCTCTTTTTTTTGGAAACTACAGACCAAATCATCCCAAACTAACGACAAAATAAACTGAAAATCGGTTGAAATTTGTAGGAGGAATTCCAATCATAAAAAACCCCTGAGCAAATAACTGAGCTGAGTAAGGATAATAAATTAATTGAATAATATTTCTATACATTACTATACATTACTGTGCCATATTACTACAAATAGAATCGAATTTTTAAATAATTGCATAGACAAAATTTATATCCCTAATTCCAATCAGTAATGACAATATAAAACTAATTAAACCGGAATCGATGTTGTTGTTACACATGATCGTTTGGTACAAACTTCGATGATTTTCTATAGTAAACAACTTAGCATAAATTAATTTGCAGGCAACCACTACAATAAATTAAACAATGTAGATTATGTTTCGTAAATTAATTAATGTCCAAACCTGTTATAAACTTGATTGGAAGCAATTTATTTGCGAGTCAATAAATTATGCATGCGCAACAACGATGTGTCAAACGTCACAAAGGCTGACAATAATTCCGAGCCCTAAAAGTGACAGCACAGTATTGTTAGGCATTTTAAACGTGCCTCCGCGCTCTCCACGCAGATCTTGGGATGCGTCTACTGTGAGAAGATATTTTTTATATTATTCAAAGAGAATTTGATACCAGCCAATTTAATAAGTACTTTGCATATTGAATCAGTTTTTTACAAAAAAAACCCATTAATAAGAACCCATTGTAACCTACCAGTATTTATTGTGTACGGTTTATCACTGCTATGTAATAACGACACATGCGATTCAATTTATTGTAGCCACATGTATGCTATGAATTACTGTTACTTAATATCTTTATTGAACTGGCGATCTAACTAAATAGTTAGTTTAAGCCAAGTATGAATGAGAGATGAGTGTCGGATTACTGGCTGTAACCACTAATAACAAAACTTATAATTTAGACTGCAGTATTATTGTAAGTAACATCTTATGTTTTCTATTAGACTGCCTAAGGAACCTCTTTTATTAGACTTTAATAACTTAAAAATACATTTTATCCCATAATGATTTTAGTGCCGGCGGTTTAAGAAATACAGATAGAGCTGGATCATTGATTTACGTCATTCAAAAATCAAAATACACCAACAATAATAAAAATTGATAAATTTGCCTGTAAATTTCTTATCGTTAAACTTGTATTTGTCCTAGTAGTTCGACTCAAATTGATTCAAACTTAAACCGGTAACTAGATGTATATGCTTTGTTTATGCAAAGAGTTTCATGTTTCAGTGTGATTTAAACTTTACAACATAAAATGAGGAACGATAAATCAATTGCAGGCTTATGTAAGACCACCGTTGACGACATGGTCGGCCTTTGTTTGACGTGACCTTATATATCACACAGTCAAACGGTCGGATGGCGGTCAATTTAAATGGCATTATTTTAGTGGTCAATTTGCATTGTTACCGGTACGATAAAGGTATAGAACTAGCAATTAAGGTAATGGCCGCTGACCACAATGGCTTTGTGCACTCCCAGTCCGATAGCAATATTGTTAGTTCGGGATCAATTAAATCCAAATTATAAATTTACATTAAATTGCATTCAGAACTAGTATTCCGTATAGTATTCTAATGATTTTAATAGAAGTTACTACTTAACCTGGTGTACGATGTATGAAGCGTTGTATAATAGGGATGATACTGAATAATTGATGTCTGTGATATTATAATCAAATTGGAGTTGAATATTATTCATGTTCCTTGGTGGCAAAAAAAAAAACAGCTTTTGATGGGTTTTCCTTAAAAACTAAGCTTTTAATTTTTACACAACAATACTTTATTACCAGGCTAGTTCATACCTTCTGTAATTCCAACAGTTTTCTATCATAAATGATTAATAAATATATACAAAAAATAACAGTAATCTTATTGTAATCACTGTTTGCCTGAATTTTCAGTGTATACCAACAGTTATCAAAAATACACAGTTAATGCATTTTTACAGTAAAAAGAGGAGAAAAGCTTAGTAATCGCATGCCGTAATATAACACGTGTTAAGCTAGGCTTATATAAAATAACATGTAGTAAGTTGTTTTAGTATTATTTAGAATGGCTTGATTCTTGTTACGACCGTTATCACTGTATCCGATGACAAAAACTTCGTGAATTGTTGAATCCTGAGTCAGCTTCCACAATGTATACAGAACCTAATATTGGCTTTCATTCCAAAAAGGTATACTTTTTTTAAATTTTTAAAGAAAAGAGTATTGTTTAATTAGTTATAACACATAAAAAAAAAATAAATACGACCTTTTTCATCCAAAATGAAAATAATAAAACGCGTGTACAGTACATCAAACTATAATTTCATTCACTCAATGCAACAAGAGTTTAGATTTATTCTTCACGTGTTTCTAACGCCTTCTAACGCCTTTGAGGGAACTTTTCAACACGGACACTGTGTCGAGATGAACGAAGTTTTGGCTCTTTTCTTGTCGTACTAGAGGCTTGCATGGATCAAAGCAGAGGAGGTACTCCAAATCCACCATAAATAGGGCTAAGATTTTTCTATGAATTAATCTAGAAGTCCTATAATACCCCCCGTCGCAGCAGACCTGCGTACTCAGCGAATTTCCAAATTAGTAATATTAATTTTGACCAGCTAAACTTGTAAACAAAATTTCATCACGTGCTCATAAATAGGGAAATAAATGTCGATTATCCTTAAGGTAAATATAGGGAAGAGTATGCAGGTATGCTGCCATGGGGGACACCAAAAGTGGTTTTTAGCAGAGAAAAAATTTATTTCCACCATATAAAGCCATATAGTAAATTTCATCAATATCCGTCCATAAATAAAAGAGTTTGCCTATTCTCCATATGATTAACATAGGAAAAGAGTATGCAGGTTTGCTGACATGATAAGTACAAAAACCAAGATTTTTTACCTTAAATGGATGAATCTCAACCAAATGAAGCTAAATACCAAGTTTCATCCAAAAATATTGGTTAATAAGTGAAATATTAACACATCCTTATTCTGCATAAGATTAACATTGGAGCCCCAAAAGACAATGTACTGTCTTTAGACTTTGTAATATCTCAGTAACCAATGGAGATAGAGCAAAGCTTCAAAATACTAAATTGTGTGTTTTTTTTTAGCTAAATCCAATGGTCAAAATAAAAATTTAAAATTTTTCAAATTTACATATGAAAAATGCAAAAAACCCATTTTTGGGGTACAAAACCCCCCAAAACTACCCCTTCCGGTAGGTCGATATGTCTGGTTTACGAACTCATCCGAATAAACGTAGGATTACACATCTCTACCAAATTTGGTGACAATCGGACCGTTTTTACGAGAGTTATCGTGTCTAGGGACACATACATACATATATATATACATATATACATATATATATATATATATAAAAATTTTAATGACTATTATTTTTAGTCTCTGGGCACCTCAAAACGAAAAAGTAACATAGTCCTCGGCTTAGGTCTTACCATGAGACCTACGGTAATAGCTTATTCCCTATGGGAAATTCGCTAAAAACGCTAGAAGAGTGCGCTATGTACAATGATGATTTCTACGGCATAACTGATTTATTTTCTAAATCCCAGCTGACCTGAAACCAGGTGCTTTTTTATAGATCCAGTATACAGTATACTGTTAAGGATACAATGGTCTATTCCTACAACATTCCCTGCATCATTTTTCCAGTACGAATGTTTTGCAATTTGTTGATTTTAAACCTTTGGGCAAACCCTTCAGTTCTGGATACGCCTGTAGAAGACAACCACCCACCGTACTGAGTGACCCTAAGCACACACCTTAACCTAAGCATTCGGCACAACAACGTAAACACGCGGAACATAACCTCCAAACGAAACGTAAACAAACGGATCAATCGGCATCAGGTGGCGTGGTCGGTCACCTGTTGCCGTGGTGCACCTACCTCGGCGTTGGGCATGTCGTGGCCGGCCGGGACGGCGTCACTACGGTGGCGTGACACGTGACACTGGTGACACACTCACACACGCACACACTGTACCGCTGTAGGGGGCGCTGGGGGCGCTACGCTGCGGCTCGGGCGCTACGGACCAACTGACGGACGGTGCGGCGGCGGCGGCGCCACAATCGATACCGCCTTCCTCCTCCGCGACCCTCCGCCGGCCCACTCCTCCGCACACTCCACACTCTACACGACGGTGACGGTGACAGTGACACGCCGCGCCGTGGCGCCCCGACCCACACACAACTCGGACACGGGCAACGTAAGGACATGAGGATATGGGCAGTTCCGTCCAACGATCACATTGGGCATAAAGCGTCCGGTAGGCCTAATTGGTTAACCCTAGGTTAAGATTGCGAAAAACAGAAAATTTCAACCACCGATCACAATGGACAGGGAGCGTCCGATAATTAGTTAACCCTAGGTTGAAATTGCGAAATGCCGACAATTTCATCCACCGATCACATTGGACTGAAAGCTTATGGTATAATTAGTCAACCCTAGGTTGAAATTGCGAAAAACAGACCACTTCATCCATCAATCACCGTGGGTAGAAAGGATCCGGTTAATAGTTAACCAGTGGTTGAAATTGCGAAAAACAAACATTTTTTTACCCACGTTGGGCATAAAGCGTCCAGTAATTAGTTAACCCTAGGTTGAAATTGCGAAGAACAGACAATTTCATCCACCGATCACAGTGGGTAGAAAGCGTCCGGTAATCAGTTAACCCAAGGTTGCGAGAATAGACCTTTTCATCCAGCGGTAAAGTTGGGGGAAAGTATAAGTAGGTAAACTGCTGCCGCTGGTACAATTTGCTACGAAGATATGTTGTAGATTTTCCGCTTGCCATATGGGAAAAGAAGGCCTAATAGTAACGAGATTCAACTTTAGTTTAAAATTTACCTTTTGGCCTATTGTGTTAGAGATTTTTTTACGACTTAGTCATTGTAGAGGGAATTGAGGGTTATAAATTTATTCACTTCCTGCGAAAACCGTACCCAAAATATCATTGAAATGTGTCATCGTTTGTAGATCAATCTCTCCGATCTGGGACTCATTTAATCGGTATTCTTAAATTTTTTACATTAAAGCTTAAACGTTCAAAGTCCTTTAGGGCTATATAAATTATAATTAAATTTTTCTTTTTTAATGATCCAGTTTGTTGAGTAAGAGGCATGGGGAATAAGAGAGGCATAAGGCATGCTCCCCTCCCTTTCCATAGAAAATGAGAGTCTACACTATATCATAATCCTTGTCTTAAAATCTAATATTTATAATATTAAAGGAGCCTTTAGATTCATAACCGTTGTTTACTAAATAGCCTTTGATAATTCATGTACAATGTTCAAAACTTATAGATTGTGTTAATACTGAATTCTACAATTAACATAACCAATGTGAGACTTTTTCAAACGATTACAAGATGAACTTTCCTTGTTCAGCCGTTTACAATGATTAAAAAGATAACTTACCCGCCAATTGCATGATAAACACAACTGGAGAAATTTTGAAGTTTTTGGGCAAATAAAACTAAAAATGCTCAGCGAATTTAATCCTCAACATCAAAATCCGACCTCCCATTCAGTAAACTCGACGTAAGTAAATATTTTGCATTTGTGACCAGACCTAGTAAATTAGACATGACTGCTATCTCTCCCTGTTTTCCGGACACGCCCCTTTCATAAACAGTACGAACTCATCTCAGAGAATGGCCGGAAAAATTGATCGAATCCACGAAAGTAAAGAATTTAATTACCTTCTTGTCCGAAAATTGCTGTTTTCATTATTATTTTTATTATTTAATCTATATATATAATTTCGTAAGCGAATCGGTCCCCACGAAATATCTCGAGTTAGAAGAAAGATAGGATAATGTATGATGGCTCATTTTAAAGCTTGAGGTCCAAGGACGCAAGGAAAAATACCAGAATTCCCAAAAGTTACATGGGCTTCGCCCCAATGGACCTTAAAGATCCAATGTTAATCTAATGGTAAGAAGATTTTTATATCTGCACGTGTGATTAAGCAGATGTTCCAGTGTTTAATCATAAACTCAGCTGGTTATTGAGCAGATATTTCGAGTTAAGATAACCGTATGGTTATAACTTTTTAAAATTGTCAATGCACCATACAAAATGAGAACACTAATGATCATGAATGGATTACGAATCCACAAGAGATTTCATTTCCTTGACCCTTCTATGTCATTATGGAAGCAGGAATGGAATTATTTTTATGCTGAATATTCCAAAGTTAAATTTGGCATGGTTGATATAATGGTTGTCTTTACTCAGTGAATGTCATTTACTTATTACTTTACTGCTTTATATATTGGCTATTTAGAATTTAGAGTTGAATCGTTTTGTTGAGTGTTTGTGTATTTTCTACTGAATAATTTTATGTAAACTACAAACATTGGATCACCTTTGTATGAGGAATATTTTGTTTTGGTTTTATCCATTCCCTGCTTTCTTTCTTTGCGTAGGACGTAGGGAAACAATAAACGCCTGTTAATCCATAAAGACGGGGAGTTTTTCATGTAAATAATAGCGTGAGAAAAACTAAAAATATCAATCAGTGTTCTACTTCATTGACGAAAAGACAAAATAGACAAAATCAACGTATACGAGGGACGTCGGGGGCATGGAAGCAAGCGGGCATGGGAGCACGGGGGAGACATGGGTAAAATAAGGGGCACGACTGGGGGCACAGGAGGGCACGGAGGTACGTAGAAGGACGGCGGGGATGGCAGCACGGGACCGTGGGGAGCACAGGGGGTTCGGGCGTATGGGGGCATGAAGGGTGTCGGTGGCACTGGAGACAGGGCGGCATGAGGGGCACTTTGGAGGCATTGGGAACATAGGGGCACAGGGAGGAAAGCATGATGGCACGGGAGCATGGTGGGTACGGGGGTGCGGGGGCATACCGAGCACTCTGGAGAGGCATGGGGATGCACTGGGGCATGTGGTGGCGGGGGGTGCGGTGGCACAAGGAGCACTAGGGGCGTCGGTGGCAAAAGAGGTGGATGGCATAGGGTCACGGGGGTCACAGGGAGCAACGTCGGGCATGGGGGCACGGAAACATAGGGGGCCCGGGTGCTGGTTTCGGCGCGAAAGGGAAGGCTCAATGGGAACTAGGGGCATCGGTGGCACGATGAACGGGGGGCAGATGGGCATTGGGGCATGGGGAGACTTGGGGAACACAGAAGCCATGGGGACTATGGGGAAGAAGGATAGGCATGTGGGCACGAGGATTGTCGGAGGCACTGGAGTTAGGGGAGCATGGTTATAGGGGGCCCGGGGAGGAAAGGTGGGCATGGAGGCACGATGGTAGTGGGCATTTGAATGGGGGCACAAGGGTACTAGAGATGTCGGTGGTACGGAAGGTGGTTGGGCGTGCGGGTGGGGTCATTGGGGAGGTATGATGAACATAGAGGGCACGGGGGCCAAAGGGAAGAATTGCGGGCACGTGAGCACGGGAGAATGGGGAACACAGGGGCAAGAGGGTGCGGTGCATGGGGAGTACTCGGGCCTCGGGGGTGTAAGAAACACGGGCCAGGAGAGGTGAACGGCGGCACGGGGAGGCAATGGGTCACGGCGAGTGTGAGGGAATGGGGGCACAGTGTTCCGGGGCGAAGGAGTGTACAGTATTAATGGGCTTATGTTGTATTGAACTATTTTATTTACTTGAGTTACACTCATCATGAACATGTTCAAGGTTAAGGTGAAAACTATTTTTACCGTTTTCGGTAGTATAATAGTGTAATCATTTTTTTTTTTTACAAAATAGACTGCTGTATTTTAATACAGGAGAAATTTATAGGTAAATTACTAATTTGATACCGCAAAAAATTTAGTCAAGATAAGGAAATATTTTATTAGAAACCCCAAACGTGTAAATTCACACTACAGCTTTTTTAAAACTCCATTTGGATGACCTTGAGATTTCCCCCTCCACTTCCCCATATACCTAGAGTACACAGAGCCTGGCAGTCAGTAACTCGGTGGCTGTCGTGGGGTGCGCATCGGTGTCGGCGCTCCGTTGTTAGGTTTTCAAGGTCACAGTAATATCAAATTGTTGGTGTTGTGCTGGTTCAAGGTCACCTGAGGGATAACCGATTGCCCATTTAGGCAGGGTCATGTCAGAAACTCGAGTTTAACTTGGCACTTTTGCCGTTTCTCGTCGAAAATTCGCTCCAAGTGGTCAAGGTCACGGGGACTCTGACTGAAACTCGGAGCGTAGTGCGAGAAACGGCAAAAGTGCCAAAAAATTTTAAGTTTCGGCGTGACCTTGACCTCAGTGGCGTCGGTGACGTCATTTTGATGACGTAAGGGGTGATGACGTCATCAGCACGTCATTTCTGTGACGTCATGGGTGTGACGTCATCGAAATGACGTCGTTAGTGATGACGTCATCGATGACGCAATCGATGACGTCATCGATGACGTCATCGGTGAGGTCATTGACCTCGATGACGTCATCCCTCAGGTGACCTTGAACTGAGCCAGCACCAACAATTTGACACTACTAAAATACAGTAATACTGCAAGGAGGTGATAAATTGAAACTTATTTTTTAAGACAACATCACCATTTTGATTTTTAAGGGGCCTTTGCCCCTACGAGCCACTAGTTTGTTTTATAAACTTAAGATAATACTGTACTGATAAAACATCTTTGTTCAGCGATTCTTTTCGTTATTCTGTATATTCCCCCTTTATATCAGTGTTTAATGTGATCCCAGCCTTAAAATTCAACGTATCAAATATTTAACAACTTTTAAAACTCCCTCCAGACCTCCATAGTTTTTTACTTTGATGTACGGCATAAATTTGTATTAATGTAAACTGTAGGATACACAGAAGATGTTTTTTAAATGTTTTACAAAATGGCCATTGTAGATTTTCATTTTTAATTTATTGGGCAAGATTCTCAGTTCTAATAAAAATTTCGCACATTTACTATAGCCTCTTGTTGTTAAGTTTCTCACAATCAGCAATTAATTGTTCATATTTTTAAATTAGAATAATATTACAAATTTTAATCGAACTTGGTAAAGTATATTTAAAGGGTATTATAGGCTACTTAAAATCTTTAAAAACGTTAAAAGCATTTTATTTTTATTATATATAGCAAAATCAAGATAAAATTAAGTCGCAAATACGCTGCTGGGATAGTAATACATTTCTCTTAAAAAGAACCTATTTTTAAGTTCCTTATTTAGAACAGATTAGATTTTTTATTCAACAATTATCCTGCATAGTTTTAGTAATGATTCTTGATAACAGTTCGTTCTTTAAAACAGCAATAGAGGATAAATATTAATTAAAGTATTTAACTTGCATTTATACAGTATTAAAATTTGCATAGATTAATTAACTTTTGCGACGTTTCCTGAATTTATACATCTAAAATATTAATTATTTGAAGCCTCGCTCTAATTGAACACTGTTTATTCGGTCATCTCTAATAAGAAATCCACGATCGTTTTTAAAGGAACTAATTTATTTATAAATGTAAACTCCATTTCAGGATTGAATTTTCCATTTACAGGGAGCGCGTGGCATTATATCAGATTAGATTTTTATTTGTCCAATAAACTGACGCGGCGCGGCGCGGCGGTCGGAGTGTTCGGGTGTTTCCGGCCAGTTCCGGCTGCCGCCCCCGCGAGGCTCTTAGCGCCACCCGGCAGCTGTCATCGAAACAGCTGATCCATTGTTCGCGATATGGGTCAATGAACAACAATGGGCGATCGAACAGCTAACTTAGAGACCCAGCACAACACTTCTCGGAACGCTTGATCATAGAACCGTCTGACGCTACTTGAAGATTATTCTTTTGGAATGGAAACTTAGCTATCGCATAAAACGACATAAAGTTTTTGATGTTCGCATAGCAAATTCAGAGAAATTTTTATAGGTATTTTTTTATGAATTAAGAATTTTTTTGTGGCTTAGGCCTACTCACTCTTACTTTATACTACACACTCACTTCGCTGTGATTGCTTCACTTTAGACTATGAACAAGAGCATGTTTTTAATTATGTAAGAAGCCTCTAGAAAAGCAACAATTGTTTACTGGTCATCTTGCAAACCTACATCAGTGCTCCTGGCTTCCAGCCCTAAAGGCGGCGACACACTACCAGACATTGCTCCGGACCGTTCATCGGACCGAACATTGAACCAGACATTACACCGTGCATTTCGCCCGAAATTTCGCCCGAAAACAGTCTTCCGAGCTCTCGGCTCGACGTTCGGTACGGTGTCTGGCTCGGCGTCCAGTACGGTGTATGGGTCCTATGACACACTAGCGGAGTTGCTCTTTTCGTCCGGTACGATGCTCGGATGCCGGTGCGATGTACGGTCCGGTGAAAAGTGAGATGGTGTGTCGCCAGGCTAATAAGGATTGTGTTAAATCTAAGGTACATTATTTCAGGACTTTTGAGTAAACCCGCTCACGTGCAGAATGACGAGAATTGTCCATAGTTATTTGAACCGCATTTAATTATTTTTAAGAAGAATATCTTTTTCCGTTTCATTCCATTCTGAAATTTATGTGGAACAATATTACATACAGCAAAATAGACAGAAAAAAGTAAAATAACTTACGACTCAGCAATCTGTTCATACCTGAAACAAGACAAATGCCATTAGGTATGCTTATCAGTCAAACAGATTATTAAATAGTTTATTCTGTTGTAACTATACACTGGTAATAAAAAAATATCGGAATGAAAACCCCTCCCACTGTTACCAGTTAAAGTTAAAATACCTTTTACACAGTTAGAGAATGGTTAAGTAACATTTCAAAACCGATTCAACAATGGCAAGCCAATTGATTGGCCGTTCAGCCAGAGTTTCGTAATTGCCGGAGTCAAACGTGAGCGCCTTCATTCGATGAGGCGCAATCACAACACAAAGCTTATCGATTGCCTACCTTGATTCGCCCGGCACCGGCCACCAGTGCTCTGTTCAACAGTCTGTTGGGTCGTTTTATTTTAAAACACAATTAAAGGTTTTTAAGAGGGCGTTGGAGTCAATTCAGATTCCGTCTCCCCCCACCCCTTAAGAGCAATTTTAAACGGGAAACGTAATAACTGCTTTATTTGTAATCAGAAAATTATGGTTTATAGCTCTAAATAGAATGTTCATCAAGACGGTTGTGGTTTGCAAAGGGAATTTTTTATAACAAGTAGTGATTTTTACTACCTTTTAATGACAAAGCAAATTATTCAATGCCTTTTAAACATTTTATACAGGATTTTATAAAATATTTACAAAGAATCGACCTCGCAAAAGGAACGGTGAATTTAATTGAGTATCAACCGTTATTTATTTTGAACCAATCGGACAAAAAATAAAGAAATTATATGACAAATGCCGGGGACAAGTTTAGCATTGCTCTTATGGGAAATAAATCCAAACGGCAGCACTCCAACGCCCTCTTAAAAAAGTAAGATGAGTTACAGTATGAGGCGAGCTGGAATTGAAAGTAGCCGCCCACAACAGTTGAGTTTCGCTGGCGTTAAGACGAATACAAATTCTGAAATGAAATTTGGAATTAACCTCGCGCTGCGCTGGGCAGGGCCCGGAGTGGTCGAGGTGTTCGCCGACCAGAGATTACAGTAGCAGAAGTAATGGTGTAGGCTAATTAAACATAATAATTTAAAGAATTTGATTTTTTATTTTATGTTGATATGATCATATTATATTTTATGTAATTTTTTACATAAAAACTGCGCAGAGGAAAAGCGGACAAAGCCAAGGCCCTTCTCCATTGTCAAAATTTATTTTAGATAATTTAAATAATGTAGTCCTATTAAAATAAATGCCCTCTGTATTCTCACTTAAATATACAGTACTGCATATGAAATTATTTTTGCATGCAGTATTCATTACTACAATACCTATAAGAAGTACAATTCCTATTTAGTGCTGTATAGGAGATATATTTTTCCCACAAAAAAGAAACTAAGTCATAAACGGTATTTTCGCAAATTTCTTCAATCCTATACTATAATACGAGGAATATCTGAAGGGATGTGTGTTCCACGATCTCAAAATCTAGCTGTTAGATTTTGCTTAAAGTTTGCATTAAAGAGTGTTTTGGCCCAAAAATAAGTTTAGAAACAGCCTCAACCCCAGGAAAAATCTAATTTGGTCTAAAATTGAGTTTTAAAATTGTAATTTTTAACATTAGTCTTATGGGTTGCTATTTTGGTAACGAAATAACAAAGAAGTGTAAACAAAAAGAAAGAAACATTAATGTTAAGCAGACTTTTTGAAGCAGCTGTTAACTGTGAAGAGGTATAGTTGGTTGTTGGTGGAAATTTAATTGCTTTTTTACCTTGACACTATAACAAAAGTAAATAAAAACCAACGAGCAAGGCTCGGTTAACCTGGTACTGTCAAAAATTAAATAAGGTTTTAATGGAGGTAAAGATATAATATAGTACATATACAGGGTGTCCAGGTTCCATCTTTACAAACTTTTCCAGGTTATTAAGAAGGCCAAAACAAAACTAAAAATCGTATGAAAATATGCCCTAAAATGCTTTGTTAAGCCGCTAGCCGCCATTTTGTTTTTACACTTAATAATTTTTATTTCCATAACGGGTTGTTATATAGAGTTCATATTTGGTATGTACCTTTATCACAATAAAGCTCATTTTCAGGAATAAAATTAATTTTTTTCCGATACGTACTTTCAAAATGGCGGTCATATTAAATTTTTTAACTCAAATATCTTAAAAAACGTCAATTTTAGAACAATTTTACAAGAGACAAAAAAGTTGACAAATCAAATTATCTAAACATTTATACCAAGTTTGTAAAGATCTGATCAAAAATAACACAGTACAGTAATTGCGATTTTTATATTAAAATAACCTAAATTTGCATTAATCATAATCCAATAATCATAATGCATAATCAATGTTTTTCTGCAGAAAAATCTCAATAACTATATTATTTGTTGTCAGATCTTTGCAAACTTGGTATTAATGTTTAGATAATTTAATTTTCCAACTTTTTTTACTCTTGTAAAATGTTTATATTTACCGTTTTTGAGATATTTGAGTTTAAAATTTTAAATGGCCGCCATTTTGAAAATAAAAATCGGAAAAAAATAATTTGTTTCCTGAAAATGATTATTGGTGTGCTAAAAGTACATGCTAAATATGAACTCAATACAACAACTCGTAACGGAAATAAAAATTCTTAAGTGTAAAAAACAAAATGGCGGCTAGCGGCTTAACAAAGCGTTTTGGGACACATGTTTGTATGATTTTTTTTGTTTATTTTGGCCTGCTTAATAACCTTGAAATGTTTGTAAACGTAGAAGCTGGACACCCTGTATAATGCTCTAAAACTAATCCATTTATTTATTATTGCCACAAATAGGGTGTCCCAGACCACCCCTACACCCCTTTTAAAATCGACATAATTAATTTTTCACAAAAACAAATTGTGCCATTATAGGTAAACCGGTTGCGCTCTATCCATTGATGACAATTTCAATGTACAGGGTGCACCAAAAGTAACCCACCCAAACCGGAAATCATTAATTTTAAATACGAACCCCCACTTTTTATGGTATTTTTGGATTCTACACATAATTTTAAGACTACTCTACAATTTAATGTGTACCCGTAATCCTAACGGTTCGAGAGATAATGGCGGTCGAATTTTGATTTTTTCCCATAAGAATAGCATGGGGCTAAATTCCACATCCATTATCTCTGTTAATTTCCCGTTAAACTAAAAAGGCCTAGCATAAAAAATGCCTTGGACTCTTCTTTTAAACACTTTAATATAATAAATTATTAGTTTTGTCATAAACTATTTTATTTTTTTATAAATTTTTTAATATGGCGGAGATTGTTTTAAATGTGTAGAAAACTAACATTAATTACGTGATAATCTGTGTTATATGATTAAATATTGTTTAAAAAAAGGTTATAAGATATTTTTATGCTTGGACAGTTATGTTAAAGGCAAAAGTTTCAGTGTTGATGGATATGATAATTTGCTCCATATGGTAAATAACTTCCACCGCCATTATCTCCCAAACCGTTAGGATTACGGGTACACATTAAATAGTAAAGTAGTCTTAAAATTATGTCGAGAATACAAAAATACCATAAAAATGGCGGTTTGCATTTTAAATTAATGACTTTTGGTTTGGATAAGTAACTTCTGGTACACCCTGTACATTGAAATTATCATCAATGGATTGAGCGCAACTTGTTTACCTATAATGGCACAATTTGTACAAAATTTTTGTACAAAATTAATGTTGCAAATTTTAAAAGGGGTGTACGGGTGGTCTGGGACACCCGGTATAAGTCGTAGAATTTCCAATCCAGCATGTTACTCAAACAAATGATACCCACATATTTTCTTAAAACACTTAAAACGATACACTTAATTTTAATATTAATAGAACTGCTTTGGAATAAATAGTAACATTACAGTACATTTGCAATTATTTTGTCTGTTGAAATCCGTTGCTAGAGGTACAGAGTACACTCATGCTAATATACATGGTACAGAGTACCCCGAAACTAAAAACCAACTCTTCCTTTTGAAATATGTGTTGCTACTCACTTACTATTTAGCAAAACTTGTTTAACATAAAAGATTTGTAGTGAGTAGATTTATGTTTTTCTGCATGTAACCTTTTTTTTTTTTTTTTTTTTTTTTTTTTTTTTTTTTTTTTGAGGGAGAGGCAGGGAAAATGCATTACGCACACAAGTGGCCAGCCTGTAGTGTGGGACTCCCCTAAAAAACGGGTTTACCCACTAAAAAACCTCCTCTACTCTTTAGGATTCTAACCTGGAATTGTTTATCACATTACGTCAGGCTAGGCCTAAATTTGGCTTACGCCCATGGGGCTCGCTCCTTATCCAGCTGTTCGGTCAAGGTATCTGGGCCACTTCGTGGTCCAAATCGGTTTTCTTTTCCAGGAGGATACCCCGGACGAACTGTGACAAACAATCCCAGTTGCCCTCATCCTCCATAATCTTTTGGCAGACCGTGTCCACCGAAAAAACACCGAGTTTTCTTGTGGCCTCCAGGCGGGGCCTTTCCCAACGCGAACAGCGGAAGAAGGTGTGTTCCGCGTCATCGGGAACGCCCGGGCAGTAGATGCAATCCGGTGAACCGGTCTTGCCCATCCGGTTCAGGTACGACTTGAAGTAGCCGTGACCTGTCAGGAACTGCGTGAGGTAGTAGTCCACCTCGCCATGCCGCCTTTCCACCCATGGTTGGACCTGCTCGATGAGTCGCGCAGTCCATCGTCCTCGGGTGTCGTGCTCCCAGCTGTGTTGCCACTGCTGGAAGGTTCGGGAGCGCTCTTCGGTTCTTGCCGTGTCCTTGCCGATCTCGCCTTGTCTCTGGTAAATCGCTTTCCTCTCCCCTGCCAAGAGCTTGACCGGGATGACTCCGGCGACCACCAGGACGGCAGGCTCGGACACTGTCCGGTAGGCGGAACACACCCGGAGCGCAGCTTGACGCTGAACCCGGGCGAGTCGCAACCTGTAGCACTCCTTATCTAGAGCGCCTGCCCACACCTCTGCCCCGTAAAGGAGCACGGACTGGACCGCGGACATCAACAGACGTCTTCTGCTGGATCGGGGACCCCCGACATTGGCCATCAGCCTACTAAGGTAAGTGACTACCTTAGCGGCCTTGTCCGCCGTACGAAAGATCTGATCCCTCCAGCTTAACTTGGTGTCCACCATAACCCCGAGGTATTTGGCGGCACGAGTTGATGTGACCACCTCCCTTCCCACTCGGAGTGGGACGACGGTGTCGATCCTCTTCTTCGTGAGGATCACAATCTCCGTCTTACTGAGAGCAAGCGAGAGACCGTGATCGGACATCCAGTTGTTGACCACCCGCATAACTCGGTTCAACTTCAGTTGGGCCAGCTCAACGTTGCGTGCAGCAATGAGAGCTGCAACGTCATCGGCGTACCCAACCAAAGTGGTTTCCTCAGGCATCTCGGACCTCAGGAGGCTGTCATAGGCAACGTTCCAGAGATCCGGGCCGAGTATTGAACCTTGTGCGGCACCAGAAGTGACTTCCATCGTCCGCGTTCCGTCCCTCGTGTCATAAATCAGGCTTCGAGAGCGTAGATAATCCTCGATGAGCCGCAACAGATATGCAGGAATACGAAAGGTGTTGCGAAGCGCATCCAACATATCGACCCACCTTGCCGAGTTGAAGGCATTCTTGACATCAAGCGTAACAAGAAGCACTACTCGGCGGGAGAAATGGTTGTGGCTCTCGGCTCTCTCCACAGCTCTCTGAACTTCGGTGATAGCGTCGATCGTTGACCGTCCCTTTCTGAAGCCGTACTGACGGGGGCATAAGTCCCCGGCAGCTTCCACGGCAGAAGTCAGGCGGGAACGGATCAGCTTCTCGAACAGCTTCCCAGCCGTGTCCAACATGCAGAGAGGCCTGTGGGACGACGGCAGCTCGGGATCACCTTTGCCCTTGCTGATCAGTACAAGCCTGGCTGTTTTCCAGGGAGCGGGAAACACCCCTTCTACCAAACAGGCATTGTACATTCTCAACAACAAGTCAGCGTTGATTGAAAATACTTTCTTTAAAGCCTCACTGGGAATCCCGTCCGGGCCAGGAGCCTTGTTGCTCTTCAGGGAGAGAACGGAGGTTTCCAGCTCCTCGAAAGTGAAGAGTGGAACGTCCTCTACCCGTCTGAAGTCAACCGGCGGTCGCTGAGGATGTTCAGGAAACAACGCAGCGACGATCCTCCCCATGGTGGCGCCCTCCATGATGGAAGGTGGAGAGCGGGCGCCGAGTTTCTGCGTTACAAGTTTGTAACCCAGGCCCCACGGGTCGGAGTCAACGTCGTCACGAAGTCTCCTCCAGCTATTCGCCTTGCTCCTGTTGATCGCCTGGCGGAGAGATTTTCTCGCAGCTTTATAGGCCTCCGACTTACGAACTCTGTCTGCGGGAATTCTCGCTCTAGTGGCGGCTCGTCTAGTTCTTAAACATGTTCTTCTGAGTTCCGCAATCTCTTCAGTCCACCAGTAAACGGGTTGTTTGTCGCGTCGGGGTTTCCTTCGCGGCATAGACTGGTCGCAGGCCGAGACGATCAGTTCCATCGTGGATGTTACTAGTGCCTCGGCCCCAGCCTCACCAGGATTCCCCTGCGCTCCCCGAGAGATGACTTCGGTGAACTTAACCACGTCCAGTTTGTTGGTGTTCCACCGGCGTGACCCTTCCCGAGATGCGGAAACTCGACGATTTTCCTGATCATGCAGATCAAACACGATGTATTGGTGGTCGCTACCCGTGTAGTCCTCCACAACCCTCCAGCCAGAGATCCTCGGAAGGAGCGACTCAGACGCAAAGGTGACGTCAGGGATCGTGCCTCTCTGCCCGGGGCGCCGAAAAGTAGGTGTGTCGCCCTGGTTGAGGACGACAAGACCGGCCCTGGCGATGAAATCCAGGATGTATTTCCCCCGGGAGCTGGTAGAGGGCATTCCCCACTCGACGGCCCTGGCGTTGAAATCGCCACCAACGACGACATGCCCGGTGGTGCAAAGAACGCACTCCTCTAGGCTATCTATCTTGTCGCGGAAGTCCTGGACGGCCTCGTTGGGGGTGAGGTAGCAACTGAAGATTGTCACGTCCCTACACCTAACCCAGGCAAATCCTCGGCCGCGACCATGACTCCGCACCAAGACATCCCGCGTATTACGCGCCCAAAGTGCAGCAGTACCGAGGCTGTCGGAGATCCAAGTGTTTGGATCTCTGTCCCGATACTGTTCGCTGATAAGGAGCGCGTCAGCACCAAGTTCTCGGGCGAGCTGATCTAGAAGGTTATCAGCTCCCCAGGATCTATGAAGATTGGCCTGGAGGATGCGAATTACCGGCCGCTGCCTTTTGCCTGTTCAAGTGCGGTTCTGAAGGCACCGCACTGACCAGACCCGGGTAAGTGACCGAGGGCACTGGAGCCTGAATCCTTGCAGAGAAAGCAGGAGGGGCTCGAGGAACATTCCTTGCGTTTGTGGCCCTGGCTTCCACACTGGAAGCAGTTGGCACTCCTGTCGGGCCCTTTACAGTTTCGGGAGGAGTGGCCGAAACCGAGGCAACGAAAGCATCTCGAAACTACCACCCTCCGTTTGAGCCTGCAACTGACCCAACCGACTCTGAGGTGCTGAAGGCTAAGCAGCTTATTGGCGTGCTTTTCGCCCATCTCAGCAACAGCCATCCGGAGTTGACTTCGGTTAGGCTTTGTCAGCCATACCCTCACTCCATCAGCCGGTATCTCCGGGAGTGCCACCTGGATCGCACGGGTCACCTCGTCTTCGGTGGAGAGGGCATCAAGGTCCCGAATCTCGACCGAACACTTCGGTTCTAGGGCCTTGATGGAGCCTTTGTCCCCAAGTGCAGTCTTGAGGGAAGCGGCAAAACCGATCTTGTCACTCGACTTCCCCAGTTCGAGGAGGACATCCCCGTTCTGGGTTCGCCGAATAGACTTGATAACGGTGTCGGTCTCCTCCGGTTTGGCCTGCGATCTAATCTGACCCAGAACATCGGCAAAAGATCGCCCCCCTAAGGGCTTAATCAAGATTGCCTCCTTCCTGGGCTTCTTAGGCCTGGGTTGTTTAGGCTTTCTGACAGACTTGCCAGAGGCCTCCCCAACCGGGTTTGAGACTTGCGTCCGCTCCACCCTCGACGCACTTTTCGAAGCTGCCTCCGCTTGCTTCTGCCTCCTCCTTTCTTTCTTAGACAGGCGCGTCTTCCAGCCCCCCAAAGGTGTCGAGGCAGAGTTTTCTGCCAAGGCAGGATTAGCCGCCGGAGCAGGAACCTCTGCAGGAGTAGCCGCTGGAACAACGACAGCGCCCGGGATGGAATGAGCAGCCGGGACAGGAGATGTCTGCGATGATGCAGTGACAAAAACCGGCCTCGGCGCCAAGTCCAACTCCCCGAGCTCAGGGCTTCCCGATGATGAACCGCTCTGCCTCTTCTTTCGCTTTCTGGCTTGAGTCTGGGACTCAGCCAGATGAGCTTGAGGCGAAGCAGAGATGACTCGGTTCGTGACATCGCGCTCCTGTTTCACTGCCTTAAGCCTGATTTTCCGGCATTCCTCGATTTCGTCTAGAGAATCTTCGAGTTTCGGAATCCCCTCTTTTATGGCCTTGTTTACGTTCTTTTGAATTAAGAGGGCCTTGGCCATCTCCTTCAAAAGAGCTTTCATCTTCTTCAGACATGAGTCTTCCTCCTCGTGGGCGTCGTCCTGCTGCTGCCGAAGCATTTGCAGCTCGAATGCCGCACGAAGAGGGCTCTTCCTGGGAGGTATTCCATCGAGCCTGGGTTTTGAGGTTTCTGCCTCGGTCACCTTCATCGCTAGATTGACATCCACTTTCTCCTTTTCAGGCTCGGACGACGATCCGGCGTCACTTACCGTCTTGAACGGTGCCGGTGGGGGGGAGGTTTTAATTCCCCCTGTCGGCGTCCCAGTCTTCGAGGTCGGAGACCTCTGCACAATAGAGCTTCGCCTAAAAGCGGCTTGCTCATTCTCCTTTACGTTCTTCGTGTTTCGGTTGATAAAATCCATGCTTTCATGTCACCAGCGCATCGTGCGGCAAGGGGCGGCCCTTCATCGGCCGAGAGCGGGTACACCCTCGGAGGTCTACCCCCCGTAGGAAATTAGACACCCCTACCCCAGGACTCTGGGGCCCGAACCTCCGTTTGCCCAGCACCGATACACACAAGGTGCCGGACGTGCTGGGGGTCGCACCGTGGCAATGCAGAGTCCGATCCCTGCATCCATGCCGCACTCCCTGACTAAGGTCCGAAGCGGCTGGCTTCTGACGACACACTGGAGGAGACCATCGGCAGTGCGAGGCACACATCAGTCCCTGCAACACAACAGGGACACTCCCAGGACCCCCCAGCATGCGCCGGTCGAAAGAAGGTGGAAAGACACCCTTGATTCGGGGTCGAAAAAAAAAGAAGGTGAGCAAGGTTAGCTCAGGAAAGAATAAAGACGGTGAGCTAATACCTGAAAGATGAGAAGAATGGCCTTAGCTCGGGAAGAACTGTGAGGAGGGTCTCACAGCTTGGCTCAGGTACCCCGGGGTCGCCAAGAAACACCCGTACAGTGGAAAGCCCACTGCCCCTGAGGGATCTGCATGTAACCTTTGCATCATACATGATAATAATAATAATAAATTTACATAATAGGCTAAACAGAAATTTTTACTTTCCACTTGAACCCTTTATTTGAAACTTGGTACGATTGTTTCTTTGGTTTGCATGACTACTGTATTGGTATTACATATTACAGGTACTGTATTAATTTAATTATTTATAACTCGTATCACATAAAAATAACGAACTTTAAATATAAATATCAAGATTGCCAACTTCTGACATATCATAACATAGTAACGCACATTAAGAATATACTTTTTGAAAACTACTTAGTGTACGGTAGTAAAAACCTGTTTCAGATATTTTTTTTAAAATTATCATAAAATTTATATTTGGTGCCTTTTTTATAAAGCATAAAAAATATATAAACTTATACTAACATGACCATGACAAACAAAACACAGTATAGTCGTAACAATTTTCAATAGTTTAAATGCCTTACCCTTTGACAATATATGCCATTTGACCTATTTAAAAACCATTACATGTATGTTATAGACTACATAACCGTAACATGAAAGGAAACGGACGGAAGAACACTAGACACCCGCATAAGTTACCCTTGGCTTACAGTAAAGTGGAATCGTCTCGGGTCAACCAGCAAATCTACAAAATGGGACCAGACAGTTGAGAGGTTCCTTGTAAAATGCAGTTAATTATCATTTTTACTTCCGGCACATAATCATCCATCAGTTTTACCAGTGATAACAATAATTTTAACTTTATATAATTTAAGAGCTTAAAATATAGTCTAGAGAATCGAAACTCAGAATTCGCTTGACTCGGGAATGGTATTATTTGAGCGCCTGACGTAACGTTGCGGCCAATGTCACAACACCGGAGTGCTCGCTTTGCCGCCACGAGCTTTGAAGGCGCTATTGCACGTCAAGAAATGCTTTGTAATGGGACTCTGTGATAAAAAAATTCTTTAGCGAAATATTCTATACATTCAAGATCATTTATCAAACAGAGAACAATGGTATAAGGGAAGCCCTGTACTGTAAATTGGTTTTATGTATTGCATGTATTTTACCACTAGGAGTAGAGGGAAGAGCGCATCGATTGAAGAGGATCACGGCGGTAGTAAGTTATTGACATGGGCCTACTTTATTTTAATAAAGTTTTTTTTTCGATATCCTTCCTTTACTAATCTCACAGAAATTGCGCCAAAATTTATATTTCATTAAAATTAATATCCAGCCAACGATGGTCAAACAACATATTTTATTAAGCTAATCAATTAAAAACGTCCAATGAATAAATGAATTTACTTAGCTGTCAATGCATGACTCAGTAATGACTGGTAAGCGACAGAGTAACATGCAAAGAATTGTGCACTGTGTGTAAAATAACAACGTATAGTACAAAAAATATTAGCAGCTTCACATACTGTACAGTGAAGCAACAAGATGCTCGCGACTAGCTCGTGGTGCGGTGACGTCAGAGATGGGACGTTATGATATATCCGTGGTGTGTGCCATATGACAATAATCGTGCGGGCGGCCGCGGCGGGGGCGTGGGGCGGCGCTCTATATCCGACACATTCCTGCGGTTATTTCTGGGTCGCTCCCACCGTGGTTCCGGGCCCGCCGCCGTCAAACCTTCCTTCAATATAAAAAACCGAGGCATAGTGGTCATAAACTCTGAATCCACATATGTATTTGTAGGGATATCAAAATTTCAAATTATATGTACTGCCAAGTATAGAACTTGTACAAAAATGACAAAGTAAAAGATCTTGTCTCGGAAACGGTGGCAATTTGATATTAAGTTAATCTTACAATAACAAAATGACACAACGAATAGGTACCTTTATTACTTACACAATGTGTAGAGTATCAAGTACCTTGCGGGTATTGGGCCTTCAATTTTACCTATTATATAAAAAATACCCCCGTCGGAGCAGACATCCGTACGCAGCGAATTTCAAACGAAAATCGGTATTTTTCACCCATAAACACCATGAGTGAGGATGTATGGTTGCTTAAACGAATATGGGATAAGCCCTTTTCAGTGCGTAGGTAAATACTTGATTATATTAAATTCTGGTACAGTATTTTTTATTTTCCGCATAAACCCCACATGGGGTAGTTATATCAATAAATATTTAATAGGCGAGATGATTGATTTTTTGATTCCGCTTTTAAGAACATGCTTGGGATAGATATTTTTTATTGTTTCCGTAACATTTAAGAGAAGTTGTAATTTTAAAATACTGCATTGTTTATTTTTCAAGCTCCTTAAAATGGCTTTAATTCAAATTTTCTTGTTTTTAATTGGGATTGAATTATGAAAAAAATCATTTAGACCTTTGTGAAACCCCGTACTCATAATCCGATTATGCTTGTTTGCGAACTCACGAAAATAGACCTTCGCACTATATTTCATGAAAATCGGATGTCACTTTTAAAAGATATCAGTAGCACGGACACATTACTGTACATGGAAATGAACGAATGATATTTTTGGCTTCTGGAGACCTTAAAATGAAAAATTAACATGGTCCTGGGCTTAAGTCTTATCATGCGCGTCTACCGTCATAAATAACGTATTCCCTATAGTACATTAATTCGCTAAAATTGAAAAAAAAACTACAATTTAGTAAGTACACCTAGCAGGCATGACTGTTTTTTTTTCTTTTCTTACAAAATTAAGGGTTGTGATTGGTTGGGGCCTATTAGGACTATTTATGATAAATTGGTTTTAAAAATATTTATGACATTGAATTCGAGTAGGGTAAAAGCTAATTATTACTCAACCAACGTAAAAGTCGTATACTGCATGTACAAGGTCCATAAAGTGAAAAATATTATAAACATTAATTAAAATTTTTTATACAAAAGCTTATTAAAAAAATTGTATTCCACTGATATTTTATTGAGAGGTAAATATAAATGTATCATCGTTTAAAGAAATTATTAGATATAGGCTTTGAGAAAAATAGGCTTTGAGCTATAGCCGATATTAAAGTCAAATCAGGAACCATAATATAGTTCTTTCTTATATAAGTGATGCCGAGGAGTGTTTTAGTAGGACTAATAACTGAAATGTAATTCTATTTATAGAGTCAATTGCAAAGTTAGTAAACCATAATTACAGGACCAGACTTTAGGTTTTTAACATGAATTTACTAACACCTCAATTGCTGTACTAAAAATAGGTCTGAAAAAATATAAAGAGACGACTAGGACAAGTTTATGTATTTACTTAAGCCATAATTCTTGATTTGATTAACTGTGATGTTAGTTAATTATCTGAATTACCTACGAAACATATCGAGTATCGAAGACTAAAGTTCGGACAACTCATGATTATGTATCTCATTCATTTTCATTACATTTTTCTGGACAAAAGAAAAGGTTGTGTTATGGGGGACCCCAGCGAGTGTGCAGCGATCACTACGAATAAATCCAAAGTTAAATTGAAACGATAATAATAAATATATATATCTATTTTATACATTTGGTTACGAATTGTTATAATTTAGATAACGAACCAATTTGCAAAGCAAAAACAAAACAACAATGCACAAAGCGCTTGAACAGCTGCTCGTGAATGGGTTTATTGACGTCACGAGGACGACAATGAACTTCAAACAGCTGAAATGCCGAGCGCCCTGGCGGCAGTAAAAAGAACTAGCGCAGCGAGTTTATGGAATCATCGCTAGACGTCAGCACCTGCCCGTATTTTATTGCTTCACAGTACAGTTACCTCTCCCCACCACACAGTTTTATCTTTTTGTTTTGTGGAGTACCAGTCAAAAGAACGGAAATGAAGTGTTTGTAAAATGGCGTCAGATTCTGATAGTTTAAGTCCGATTCCCGAAAATGGAAAAGTATTCGACTGGACTGATGAAGAGAGGGAAGAGAATAAACGACTTCGAAATGCAGGGTTAGAATATATATCTCGTACGGGTAGAACTGTTGCCGCAAAGAAACAACCAGGTAAATACAGATTTGAGGAAAATACATTGATAACTTAACCCAAACTGAGCTCTTTGTCTTTCCCAAGATGACTTATATCACAGGGATGCAGCATTCTCACAGGTCAAATGAAGAAATATTACTGCTGACACAATAAAATTGGCTTCGAGGTTAATCCACCTTATCTAATCAAAAACATAACCTATAAATACTAGAGCAGGTAAACATAATATAGATTTCTGAGCTTATGAATGTAACAATGTTAGTGTAACCTTCAGAAATTTTAGGCTCATCCTATTAAACATAAAATAAAAGGAATTTTCAGAGGAAATCAGGGTTTTAACAGGCACCCAGTCCATAAACTGAGTTGTAGGCCTAGTCTTTTTAAACACATAGTAAAGTACCGTACCACAATATAACTTGGCCTTGAAATTTAGAACTGTTAACAACGGAAAACACACTTTTTCCGCTAAGTACCTAGACCTATTTCTTAGCTTGAAGCTAACTTTCATGTTTCCAAAAGTCGATCTACAATGTTTTGTAGCAAGTACAATTTATAGGCGGTTGCTCTCAATATTCTGTGCAGGCATTTTTTACTGGGCTAACCGTGTTTGATATACTTACCATGTTTATTATTTAACAGTTTTTTTTATAGAAATAAAGGTATGTTTAATTTATTTACTTGATTGCGTTAGAAACAATTAACCAGGCTAGTGTAAAATTGTAAATAAGTGCAAAAACTTTAAATCTCTCTTGTAAATTCCCATTAAATGTAAGTATAAGTATTGCAACAATTTTTAACATTTTTCACTTGTTTTCGTGATTTGAAGACGTATTTCTGGTTTTATTTGGTTTAACTGACCTTTTTCTTTATCCGTCCATAGTCTGGCCCATAGTGGTCGGTTAAAGGAGCTTCTACTGTATATTATAGGCCTACATATTTATTTAAAACACATGGCCTACAGTACTAAGTTTGTACCAACATGATGGTTAGGTTAGGCTAATTAGTTTTTGTTTTAGTGTGGTTTTATTTAGCCTATTTCGAAGTATTTTATTCTCTTTCTTGAATAGTAGGCCTATTTTGTTGTATTCGAAATTAATATGAACATCTATAGGCGAAACTTTTTGTCCTCCTCCACCGCTATTATTGATGGTTGACATTTCGATTTTGCAATTAAAATTGTGTAATGAAAACAATCAAATCAACAACATTGAGTTGAGAAATAATAATCTAACCGTAAATCTTCGTCACTTTATACACAGCGATGTGTGCAAAACCATAGGCTAATTGGTTTTAGGAAACATTTCAAACGCATATTGCCTCAATACAATAGGGGGAAAAAACCTTTCTGATTCTTATTTGGCAGCAGTTGTGTGACGCAATTTTAGATCTATTGATCACATCTTCTCACAATTAAGATAACTTACACTGACAAAATATTTTGGTAGGTAGTTTAAGAAAAATTTCAAATAAGTTTGAAATAAAGAAAAAGTCTAGAGAAAATGAATACAGTAAATAAAATTGTAATCTATCATCTTATTTCTATAAGGGTTTCGTCTGTTACGTCCCTTTTTCTCTCGACCTACTGAACCGATTTTTAAGATTGAGGTGTCATTTTAAGGCTTAGGATATACCGCAGTGACAAATC
This sequence comes from Neoaliturus tenellus, assembly GCA_030545055.2. Classification (NCBI taxonomy): domain Eukaryota; kingdom Metazoa; phylum Arthropoda; class Insecta; order Hemiptera; family Cicadellidae; genus Neoaliturus; species Neoaliturus tenellus. The sequence goes on from CM061532.1 coordinate 64,658,114, forward strand.
GTAATTAAAAAGGTCATATTGTTTCGGGCTTCGCCCCCTTCGCTTCGCCTTTGCTTTAGTTCTAGAGGGCGCTTAAAAATGTTGAACCACTTTTATTGCAAGTTCTTTAATGTGAACTGTAATTTAACAGCTGATTACCTTAAGATGAATTTTAAAAGCCAGATAGTAAACAAAAATAGATCTCTGTCACTTCATAATCAACATTCACGTACTGTTGGTGAGTTTTACTCTTACAGAATCATAAAATGCGCAATTTGCGCACGGGCCACCTCGTAAAATAAAAATTTGTAAAATTGTAAATAAGTGCAAAAACTTTAAATCTCTCTTGTAAATTCCCATATAAAGGCCTAATATAAAACTGTCGGAGGAATAAAAATTATTATTATTATTATTACGGTATTATTATTTATTTTGTGTTGTTCTTTGATAATGTTATAGGCTACATTTTAGTTGTTAAAATTTGTACTTGTTTTTGTTATGTTCAGTAACTTGTTTGCTAGAGGCTATATTTGTTTTATTACCGAGAGATATTTTTAATATTTACCTGTGAACAAAACCTAATTAGGTAATAAAATATTATCATTATTTTAATAATGATAATATTTTAATGATATATTAATAATATTTTAATATTAATGAGTGGAGAATATTGCAAACGTGGTCGAATTTTTAGGTTAATTTAGCCAAGTGATAATAGATCATGCATTAAATAATGTAGAAATTATCGGTGTAGCTGTTGTAATTTTTTTTTTTTTTTTTTTTTTTTTACTAATACTATATTTTTTATGAATTATCATCCAGTTAAAGACGGTACTTAAAGATGGAGCATGGAATCCACTCCCACAGTAAACACTATACTAAAGTTTTGGTTCAACTAGATGTGGCTTAGGAAATGTTGTCAATTTAAAAAATACATTTTAAACCTTCCCTCAGAAGTAATGGTTAAAAGACTTAAAGTAGACAGAAATAATAGTAATTATTCAAATTTAACAAGGTTGTCAATTTCTGAAAGTGTTGACAGAGGGTATATATATATATATATATATATATATATATATATATATATATATGCATGTGTCCCTAGACACGATAACTCTCGTAAAAATGGTCCGATCGACACCAAATTTGGTAGAGATGTGTAATCCTACATTTATTCGGATGAGTTCGAAAACCTGACATATCGAAGGTAGGGGTAGTTTTGACCGGAAGGGGTAGTTTTGAGGGGTTTTGTACCCCAAAAATGGGTTTTTTGCATTTTTCATATGTAAATTTTAAAGATTTTAAATTTTTATTTTGACCATTGGATTTAGCTAAAAAAACACACAATTTAGTATCTTGAAGCTTTGCTCTATCTGCATTGGTTACCAAGATATTACAAAGTCTAAAGACAGGACATTGTCTTTTGGGGCTCCAATGTTAATCTTATGGAGAATAAGGATGTGTTAATATTTCACTTATTAACCAATATTTTTGGATGAAACTTGGTATTTAGCTTCATTTGATTGGTATTGAGATTCGCCCATTTTGGTAAAAAATCTTGATTTTTGTACTTATCATGGCAGCAAACCTGCATACTCTTTTCCAATGTTAATCATATGGAGAATAAGCAAACTCTTTTATTTCTAGACAGATATTGATGAAACTTACTATATGGCTTTATATGGTCGAAATAAATTTTTTCTAAGCTAAAAACCTATTTTAGTGTCCCCCATGGCAGCATACCTGCATACTCTTTCCCTATATTTATCTTAAGGAGAATAGACATTTATTTCCCTATTTATGAAATTCCCTATTATTGAAATCTACGTGATGAAATTTTGTTTACAAGTTTAGCTGGTCAAAATTAATATTACTAATTTGGAAATTCGCTGAGTACGCAGGTTTGCTGCGACGGGGGGTATTTTTTATTTAAATATCCTATTTCAGCTAAAAATGCTACATTAAGTGGCAATGTATTCTAATCTGTTAGTCTACTTTTTCCTCCCAAAAAAAATTTGTCAAAATTTAGGTTTCCAACCAAATCAAACCACAGTTAGAGCCTATATTGGAAGTTACTAACTAATCTGATCCAAGTTTCCCATCTTCCTACTTAACCCTCAGGGCCTAGAGTTTATTGAAATTTAATACTGTAAACTGTCAGTTGCTTAAAAACCAATGATTCTCCCTACAAAAGCTAAGTTGATAAGTTTACCACTTTTGTATTTGTACTCACCCCTAAGTCCTTATGTTGGAAAAAGATGAAGGAAATGGACTATACTCAAACTTATAGGGCAATATTGCAGTCATTACAACAACTCTATTTCATTAATATAGGGGGGGGGGGGGGGGGGGTTTGGACAGCTTCCCTTTTAAAATATTTATAGTACATAGGGCCAACAATCTCTAAAACACTAAGCCCGAAAGTCTAAAAGTTAATGTAACATTTTTTACAGATCAGTTATGCAACTGCCCACAAAAATGCGGAGAAAAGATTCCACGAGATGTAAAGGAGCGATTATTTGCTGATTTCTACAAAATGGGAGATCACCTGAAGCAAAACTACTTTCTGCAGTCTTACATAGAGATGCGTTCAGTCCACAAACGGCTTTATCAAGAGGAGACAAGGGTTGGTGGTCGTCTGCAGCGAAGGGTGTCTTGCAAATACCGAATACCACTTGAAATTCCAACTTCATACCCATCCGAAAATCTCTCCGTTCAAGATTTAAAAAGTAAGTTGGTTAAGGAATCGTTATAAAATCTGAATCATACTAAGTTGATTTTACAAAAACATTCATGTTGTGTTGTTATACCTACATTGTTTTATGGTTGATTATCTTGTTCAGCCATGAAGTATTTTGACATAATTACAATGGCTCACACTACTGATGGAAAATAATTTAATCAACTATAAATTAGGTACATGTGTGTGATTTTGCACTTAAGGACAAAAGCTACAACTCGGCAGGATTATTTTTTAAGTATTGCTTTGCTGGCTTTAAATCAACACGTGAAATGATATTGGTTTTTGTATTCCACCATGACACAATTTAGAAACTTGAGCTTTACCAGAAATTGATTTTCAACAACCATTTTTATTATTGTCTCTAAAATTTGGCTTTAATATTTAAAATACACTTAAACTGTTGATGGGTGAACCTCATTTTTTTCAATGTTATCATCTTAACCAAGAGTGAAAGGTTATTACAGTTTAAGGTTTATTAAAATAATTGTTAATCAGTCACATTATTTTTCAGGAAAGAAGCCACGACTTCCCCCTGGTAAAACGATTGAAGTCTGTCAGAAGGCGTTTATGAATATGTACTCCATCACAGAAAAAAGAATTCGACTGCAAAGGGAAAGATTAATCATGAAATCGAGGTACGAAGCTGAGGAAAAGCGAATCGAAGCAGAAGAGATGAAAACATCAGTATCTGTCGCAAGGGACTTGGTTGCCGGGATCAGACCTCTGCTGATGAGCCAAACAGACAATGCCACGATCACATCACTGCCCTCTCAGTTGCTCTCGTCCATCGACCACGACATCACGGTCGTCAACAACTTCTTCCGCAATCAGCTGTGAAACCAGAATATATAGGAAGCGGCAAGTCCTCGCATTTAAACCCATCTCAGCTAAGTTTAGAATTAGATTTAGAATACGAATGAAACAATCAAGAGAGCTTTAATACATATCAACGTTCAGGGTCTAGTTAAAGGTTTTGTAAGTTGCCTCGCTTGGCGAGATTATATAATATAAAAGTAGAATTAATAACATTGCCAAAGCATATATTTAAAATTCACAAGTAGTGGGAGGTTATCTCAAGTAAGATTTTAATTTAAGTTTATGAAAATAATTCAAGGCCAAAAACTGGTCCTTGTAACTTATTGCCTAACAGGGTATATTGCAAGTGTGCCTGAACATGTGTTACTAGCTTTAGGTCTCTATGTTTGTTGTTAATAGGATTGTTTTAATGTGTGAGATAATAATGAAGCTGTGTTATAAAGGAAATGACAGTAGTATACTTATCATTATATTGATTATAATCTATGTATTATATGCACATGTGCTCTTATATAGATAGTAACATAAAATTATTTAGCTAGAAAATCGATGACAAATCATGATCAAACTAAAGAAGTTTAGAATGTTAGAACAAATACGAGAAACCGCTTGTGATACTGTAAATTATTATGACATGAATCTTGATCAATATACGTATGGGTCAAGTGGGGTAAGTGTACCCCCAAAATCACATAGTACCACTTTGACTGCAGATTAAAAAACACATGTATAAGTGATATAAAAATAAAATTTTGTATGATTATTCTTTGGAATGTTTTGTATATGTAGAATTTTTATTTTGTTAAAAATCTCAATTTTGTATTTTTTAGAATTTTTTTTGTAAAGTGATGTTTGGGGGGTACACTTGCCCATGAATCTGGGGTAAGTATACCCCCCCTCCTCAATGTAGCTTTGCATTGCATATATGTTGATGTTGGGGCAAGTGGATTATAGAGAAGAAAATGAGCTTTCTTTTGGTTTTTTATTTATCAAAATATCTCAAACGGTTCAGGAGTTATGAACTTTTTTGTGAACCTCCGCACGGTAAAACGGAAAACCCAGTTTTTAAAGAAATTGTAAAGTAAATGAAAACATAGAGATAACACTGTTTCAATTAATTGACAATTAATAGGTCTTAAAGAGCAGAAAATTATCTTCATTTTGATTTTTTATCTATCAAAATAACTTGAAAAATACGGTAGTTAGGAAATTTCTTATAAACGTCCGCTTGGTGAAGAAACTTGTAACCTTAATAAGTTATTATAATTTTATTTTACTCCTGGAACAAAAAATAAATCTTAGTTTTACAAAGAGCAGTTTTTATCTTGTCATTCATACATGAGATAAGAGTTTGCCTTATCATCAGCTAATCTATCCATTATTGAGGGGGGCGTACACTTGCCCCATTGGTAAAAGTACACTTGCCCCAACAGCGATATAACACAGGGTAAGTGTACCCCCCCCCCCCTAACTCCCCCAAAATGGCTTTTTTGGTAATTAAAAATATTATTTTTGAATTCCTCTTCAAAAAATGAGTCAGATTACCAATCTTAAAATAATTACCTTAATATTTGAATTTTTAGTAATTTCTTCAATTTTCCAAGCGGCACTTGCGTTTAGAGTACAAACGTAAGATGTTTTTAAACTCTTCAAAACACACAGTAATAATAACCAAATAATTTTTTAGTGATTATAATTTGAAAGAGCATAGTTTGAAATACCTTTGGCTAAGTTTTGAAATTTTTTGAGTAATAAACCGATTTTTTATTAGCTGGGAGTCCACTTGCCCCGGGGGTACACTTACCCCACTTGACCCTGCTTTATATTTATTCAGGTGATATAAGTACTGTATGTATTGTTATTTCTGTTTATATTTATGTCTTGTGTCCTCAAATAAAAAATATTGTTATATCAAGTTTGTCTAAAATTATTCAAATTCCTTACATATTAGTCCCACAGTGGTATTGGGTAAAAATTTTGCATTTTTTACCACAGAAACAATCCAGAGCTTCATCTAGCTTTATCTTTTATGAGCAGTAAATAGTTTCTTGATGCAAAAAGTGGCTTGACAAACAGGGTAAAGTAATTCACGTAGACATGTCAGTCTAAATGGTCACCTTAGGATTATAGCATGATTGAAATTTTTTTAATAGTAATTTTTGACACAAAGTCAGAAGAGAGAAAAAGTGTTCATATTGTATTTTTCCAACTGGTAAGGTAGATTCTCAAAGGTTTTTACTTTCCTTCCATTTAGTTATATAGCAGCATTGGTTTTATGTTTTATACTAATTTGGATGGAGCCTAAAATTAACTAGTCCTATCTTCATTCCCACATCCCTTTAGGAATTATTTATAGAATTCACAAAAATAGTCAATTTGTTTTTATGGCTAGTAATACTGGTGTGTACAATATGCATTTTATTTACTAAGTAACAAAAACTTTAGCAAGTAACAAAAGAAATTCACATGTAAACCACTTTCACCACTGTATCAAGGCAATACAACTGATAATGGCATATTAAATGTATGTAACTCCTTTTCCAGGAATGAGGGCCTGTTGTGAGGGACAGCTGACTCGGATAGCAAAACCCTCGATAAGTTGAAGGCAACTTTAGGTAAATGTTGGCCTCCCCCAAGACCGAAATTTCAAATTTTAACAAATCAATAATAATTTATCTAGAGGTGGAAGGCACAGTGAGACCTAGGCATGTACTATGTACCGTAGACTCCCCCTTTAACAGGGCATCCTGAGATCAGACCGTGGTCGGATAACAAACTGTACTATTTGTGTAACGACGATCCTTTAAACTTTTTAACTACTTTTAATTACAGTTTTCTATAGAAATGCAGTAATATATTTAAAATAACACTAAATATTTTTATGTATGGCACATATTAAGACCACAAAACTTATTTTCCCAGTATAGTATAAAAAAACCTTCTATACACAGACTGATCAGGTGGGTGAATTATTTAGTTAATTTGCCCTTTTGACAATGTTAAAATATTGTCAATGGTTATTTTTAAGATGTTAATTTCATCAGGTTTTATTAATTTATGTTGTAGTTTTTTCTGTTAAATTACTTTATATTAACCTGGCTGCTACCCGGCATGCTTTGCAATGCCCACCTGGGGAATTTTTTGCCCTTCAGGTGAGCTTGTTCCCTATGCTCACTCGTCGCAAGGCTGTAATATTCAGGACCACGGAAGTCCACACCAGTTCTTAAACACTATAAAAAAAAAAAACAATGAAAGTCCGCACCAGTCCCGGGAGTGCCAGCCATGACACCATTAAAGTCCGCACTTGTCACACTAGTTCCTCCTGCTTTTATCACCCCTCTTGCTCTTATCCCGCCATCACTATTCTCTCCCTGAACAGTACCCCTTACGATAGAAGTTATGTTTACACAAAGAATAATTATCCCTATGACGAAAATAAAAAAAAAAACCTGGTTCTGACTTGAGATTAGCAAAGTTTTAACATCGTACATAATGCAGAGTGTCCAAAAACTGGTTGTAGCAGGTTCGAATCTTGGGTTATCTTGGTTTGTTGAACTTAATATAGATCTACTATTAATTAGTTTCATTGTTTCTTCATAGGAGGCTGTAGGCCTAAGTGTTTCCTTATCCGTTACTTTATATATTTCCAGATGCAACAAAAACTGTAAAGAACTTAGGGCTATAGTTTCATACTTCATCTAACGCACCGCTTACAAACATTTAGGCACATCAGTACACATATTTTATTACCTAAAAAAATTTCCCGTTTATTTATTTATTGAAAGTAACAAATTACTGTCTCAGTATGTTATCTTTATTTTAACCTAACTTGAGGAACGAGTGCCCGCGTGTGATTTTTAAGTTAGGAATAGTGCACCCGACTGACCATCGACGCAGCTTCAGTAAATACGGTCACTCCAAGAGTCAACGGTGATCCACAGATGAATGTCTAGACAGAAAGGGGTAAGATGGCGGCTGTGGAGGGGATACTACCTGAGGCCACTGAAAAACCACCCTGGTGCGGACTTTCATGGTCGCCGTAATATTCTCTAGTGTTTTATTACCAATTTCCCCAAAATACTGTAAATGGGAATTCCTCCTAATACTTTAAATGAAAATAGCTGTTTATAGAATTAATATCAAGGAAAAATTATTTTGCCATTTGTGGTGTTCATAAACAACTCAGATAAAACAACCTGACACTGGTACGTTCATAACGGTCCAGAGGCTAAGCCCTAAGGGGATAAAAAAACCAATGGTTCACAAACCTTCTCCATGAAATTTTTCATATATACAGGGTGTCCCATAACTCTCTGGAACCCTTTTGTATATTTGTTCCTTGCATCGAGACAAGAAAAAAAACATCATACAAATAGGGGTGTAAAATCCATCGTTTAGCCGCTAGCCGCCATTTTGTTTTTTTCACGTAATAAATTTTATTTCCGTAACGAATGGTTGTATTCAGTTCATATTTTGTATAAATATTTATCATACTAATGTACATTTTCAGGAACAAAATTATTTTTTTCCACTGTGTATTTTCAAAATGGCGGCCATTTTAAATTTTCAAATTCAAATATCTCAAATTTGGTAATTTTCAAAAAATTTTACTTTGTACAAAAAAGTTGCCAAATTTAATTATCTAACCAACGGTACCAAGTTTGTAAAGATCTGATAACAAAAAACGGAGTTATTGCGATTTTTCTCCAAAAAAACATTGATTTTGCATTATAATTAATGCAAATTATGGCCATTTTCACAGAAAAATCGCAATAACTCCATTATTTGTTATCAGATCCTTACAAACTTGGTACCGTTGGTTAGATAATTTAATTTAGCAACTTTTTTGTACGAAGTAAATTTCTTTTTATATTTACCAAATTTGAGATATTTTAGTTTGAAAATAAAAAATGGCCGCCATTTTGAAAATACACATTAGAAAAAATTAATTTTTTTACAGAAAATGTACATTAGTATGATAAAGATTCATACCAAATATGAACTGAATACAACCATTTGTTGCGGAAATAAAAATTATTACGTGAAAAAAACAAAATGGCGGCTAGCACCTAAACGATGGATTTTAGACCCCTATTTGTATGATGTTTTTTTCTTGTCTCGATGCAAGGAACAAATATACAAAAGGGTTCCAGAGAGTTCCGGGACACCCTGTATATATATATATATGCCAATTTCACTGCAAATGGTCCAGTGGTTTCCGAGTCCACCGATCACAAATATATATCAATGAATACAAAAACGTAAAGAAGGTAACATCCCACATTAAAAATTGGTAAACAATTTTTTTTCGCTAGGAGCGCTGTAAACTGGTTTTGAGCACTCCAAATAGAGATAGCGCCAGAGGAATAGGCCTAAACATAGTACAAGAGAGAGAGATATGAAATTTCTTATTTAGTATTGTCGTTAAAACACAATTTTAAACATTAGTTACCTAGCTTAATTGGTATCATTGGAAAGTTTTTTCAAGAAGAATCGTTATTTTAAGTCATTAAATTCTCTTATTGTTAAGACTTTGTCATATGGGCTTTCAAACCTTAATGTTATTCTAATAAAGATATATATTTTTAATCATATGTTTACAAAAATAAACTAAGTTATAAACGCCGTCATAAGGTATCTTGCTATTTTCAAATTTGTTCACTTGGGTTCCAAAATGAGCACTAATAACGTAGGTCGACGGAAAAAGTGTTTCTACATTAATTGTGAGAATTGGTCCAGTAATGGAAAACTGTTTTACATTATGTATGATTTGTGAGTGTAGTGTGAGGACGAGAATGATTCTTTGCTGGTGACCATATGCAACAAAGTCAGGATGTAATCTGACCAATAGGTTATTGTCTCGTGCGCGCTTTCATGGTGGAGTGCGCTACTAGCTCAACAGAAACTTTCTTAAACCATTTCTTCCATAAGATGTGACCTTCTTTACGTTTTTGTATTCATTGTATATATACAGCAGCATCCTCTTTTATAAATATAGACTAGCTGCTACCTGGCATACTTTGCAATGCCAAACCTGAGGATGGAAATTTCTTTCCTTGTGTTTGATTTCATAAACAACTCAGATAAAAAAACTAAAAAACCCCTAATGTGGGTATGTTTATGACGGTCCTGGGGCTAAGCCCTTTGGGCTATACAAAAATGAATGGCTTATTAACCTCCTCTATGAAATTTTCCATATATGTACCAAGTTTCATAAAAAAACGGTCCAGTGATTTCCGAGTAAATAAATATATATATATACCAACATATTCATTTATTACTTTATATTATATAGGCCTACCACTTAAAATAATTAGAATAAGATTCAACATAATAGGCAAAGATGGATGCTCAGTGTTCACAGTTTGTGAGTCAAAGTATGACAATTATTTCTCACATCTATTGGTCCCATATAAGGCAACATTACATTTTCACTCACCTGCAGCTACTATACGTGAATAATCTGCTCTATAATCTGATAATGTCAACCTGCAGATACACAGTACCGTTTCACACTATGACCTACAGTTGATCAGTGGTCAACCCTCATATTTAATTTAATACTTGAAGACATTTTTTTTTTTTTTTTTTTTAGCGAATTTCTCTAAAGGGAATACCCTATTATGGTAATAGCCATGGTAAGACCTAAGCCCGGGACCACTTTACTTTTTTCATTTTGAGGTCCCCAGAAGCCAAAAACACCATTCGTTCATTTTCATATATATGTATATATTAGGTAATGAAGTTCACAGATGAGGGCTACTGTACCCTTTTTTAGTGGTTTTATTCTCACTTTGATAAAAAGTGGGAATAAAACCACTAAAAAAGGGTACTCATGTTTCATTTTTTTTAAATATATACTAGCTGTTGCCCATCACAACTTTGCCCGTGTTGTACTTGTTTTTTAATCTCTTTTAAGGCCTACGAAATCTTCTTCCTTAAGATATACATTACGATTAATACATTGAAATAGTGTGAGCGGGGCACCTATGAGCAAAGAGGAACGATCATGTAAAATATTATCCCCGTAGGCCATAGAGTAATTTTTTAATCCAGTGAAGCGGAGCCCTAAAGGGTTTCAAAATCTATATTTCCAAAACCGTTTCTTGGTGACTTCCTTTGAGCAAAGAGGAACATCCATGTCAAATATTAACCCCGCAGGTCATGGAGTAATTTTTAAGTCCAGTGGGTGGAGCCCTAAAGGACTTCAAAAGTATTTTTTAAAAAAGTTTCTTAGTACCTTTGAGTAAACAGGAATGTCCACGCCAAATTTTAACTTTGTAGGATCTATGGTAACTTAAAGGTTCTGTAGGGTGGAGCCCTAAAGGAAATTTGCAAAATCGTTTCCTAGTGAACACCCATGCATGAGTAAAGAGCAACGTCCATGTCAATTTCCAACCCCGTAGACTATAGAGTAATTTTTAAGTCCGGCGGGGAGGAGCCCTAAATGAATTCAAAAACTATATTTCCAAAACAATTTCTTAGTGACTACCTATGAGCAAAGAGGAACATTTATGTCAAATTTCAACTCAGTAGGCTCTCTAGTAGTTTTAAGTCCTGAAGGGCCCTTAAGGAGTTCAAAAACTATATAGGCAAATCCGTTTCTTGGTACCTTTGAGTAAAGAGAAATGTCCTTGTAAAATTTTAACCCATAGGATCTATGGTGACCTAAGGGTTCCATGGGGCGGAGCCCTTAAAGAAATTCGCAAAATCGTTTCTTAGTGAATGTCCATGACCAAAGAGGAACATCAATGTCAAATTTAATCCTATAGGCCATAGAGTAATTTTTAAGACCAGTGGGGTGGAGCCCTATGGAGCCCTAAAGGATTTCAAAAACTATATTTCCAAAACCGTATTTGTTAAATTCATATACAGTAATACTCTAAGCAAATCACACCCCATTATTCTAATAATTTACTTTCATTATCATATCTTTTTAATATTTGTATTTTAACTCACATGTCATTGTTTATAACATTCTTTACTCTTGTTTTGAATATACCTTCATCTCATCGCTCTTTTCAAGGTCTTTATTTCCTTTTAAAAGTTTACCTCAGGTCCTTCGAGTATTAGCGAATTTCCCATAGGGAATAAGCTATTACCGTAGGTCTCATGGTAAGACCTAAGCCCGGGACCATGTTACTTTTTCGTTTTGAGGTGCCCAGAGACCAAAAATAATAGTCATTAAAATTTGTATATATATATATATATGTATATATATATGTATATATATATATATATATATGTGTCCCTAGACACGATAACTCTCGTAAAAATGGTCTGATCGACACCAAATTTGGTAGAGATGTGTATTCCTACATTTATTCGGATGAGTTCGAAAACCAGACATATCGACCTACCGGAAGGGGTAGTTTTGGGGGGTTTTGTACCCCAAAAATGGGTTTTTTGCATTTTTCATATGTAAATTTTAAAAAATTTAAATTTTTATTTTAACCATTGGATTTAGCTCAAAAAAACACACAATTTAGTATTTTGAAGCTTTGCTCTATCTCCATTGGTTACCGAGATATTACAAAGTCTAAAGACAGTACATTGTCTTTTGGGGCTCCAATGTTAATCTTATGGAGAATAAGGATGTGTTAATATTTCACTTATTAACTAATATTTTTGGATGAAACTTGGTATTGAGCTTCATTTGGTTGAGATTCATCCATTTAAGGTAAAAAATCTTGGTTTTTGTACTTATCATGGCAGCAAACCTGCATACTCTTTTCCCGTGTTAATCATATGGAGAATAGGCAAACTCTTTTATTTATGGACAGATATTGATGAAACTTACTATATGGCTTTATATGGTCGAAATAAATTTTTTCTATGTTAAAAACCTTCTTTTAGTGTCCCCCATGGCAGCATACCTGCATACTCTTTCCCTATAATTATCTTAAGGAGAATAGACATTTATTTCCCCATTTATGAGGACGTGATGAAATTTTGTTTACGAGTTTAGCTGGTCAAAATTAATATTATTAATTTGGAAATTCGCTGAGTACGCAGGTCTGCTGCGACGGGGGGTATTTTTATTGGTTCCCCTCTCAGTATCTAGTATCTTAGTGAATACCTATGAGCAAAGATGACCATCTATGCCAAAAATTAACCCTGTAGGCTCTAACTTATACCAATTTTAAAACTATTTGGGGCAGAGCCCTGAAGGCATTGTGTAAACCACTTTTTATTGAGCACCTATGACCAAATTTCAACCCCTTAGGCCCTATGGTTTATAGAACCGTTGTTTCTTTCAATTTGTATTGTAATTGGCCATAATTAATTGTAATATTATATTGAAATTTCTAAGACATGTGGGGTGAAGCCCTGAAGTGATTTTTGTGAAAGTGTTTCTTAGTGATCATTTATGAGCAAAGAGGAACGTCCATGCCAAAATTCAACCCGTAGGCCCCAAAAAGTAATTTTGAAGTCCCGTGGGGCGAAGTCCTAAAGATGCTTTACAAAAGCGATTGAGCTCCTATGGGCAAAGTGTATCTTCCATTTCTATTTCAACCCCTTAAGTCATCTGATTTTTCATATTCGTTGTTACCTAGATTCATATGCAAAATTGGCCATTAGAATAACATTAGACCGAATTTGAAATCGTGTGTGGCAGAGCCCTGATATTATTTCGCAAAACATTTCCGTAGTGAGCACGTACATATGAGCAAAGAGGAAAGTCCATGTCAAATTTCATCACCATAGATCCTATAGTTTTTCAGATACGTTGTTTCCTAGATTCGAACTAAAAATTAGCTATGAATAACATTAGATAGAAATTTTGAAGTCCTATGTGGCGGAGCCCTGATGGAATTTCGCAAAACCGTTTCTTAGTAAGCATCAATGAGCAAAGAAGAACGCCCATGCCAAATTTTACCATCGTGATCCTATAGTTTTTCAGATTCGTCGTTGCCTTGATTTGTATAAAATATTGGCCATAAGAATAATATTAAATGGAAATTTTGAAGTCCTGTGGGGTGGAGACCTGAAAGAATTTTGCAAAACCGTTTCTTAGTGAGCATTTTTTTACACAGAGTCCATGGCAAATTTCAACCCCCTATACCCTATGGTTATAAAAATTCGATGATACTGAGTGAGTGGTATTTGACAAAGTAGATTAAACCTAACCTAACCTGAATTCTAACTAAAAAACATTTTTACACCAGTTAAATTGTTTACAAAGATAAAAATATTGTCATATGGTTAAGTCATCCTATAAATGTATTATTCCACTAACAGCTGATAGCTTTGAATCTTCAACAGGTAATAGGCCAGTCAAATAGGGAATTAAAATTGCAAAGCATGATGTATTTCCGTATTTTTTATATGTTGTTGGGACCATTTAGGGAAATTCAAAAATACGTTTGCAGCTTCGAAAACCTTGTGCTCCCTGCGTAGTAAGTAAAAAACTACACAATTGATGTATTTTTACTAGTTTTTGGCCTATAACTTATTATAGTGCATTTTTCTTAACACTACTCCTACAATAATTAAAGAACGTACATTTTGAAACAATTTAAGCAAAATTTCATATATGTGAGTCAAATAGTTTTTTAATTTTGAATTTTTTAAAATATTACAAACTTTTGTAATTAATAGCTAAAATTTGCATTTTTTCTGGTTTCGACACCAAAAATGGTGTAATATCCATATTAAGGTAGAAATCTTAAAAACGCGTTTTTAATTCTGCCCAAAATACTAATTATTGGTTTGTGTAGTCATAATTTATCTGTAAATAAAACTTGTAACCTTAAATATGTTTTTTACTTCGTATTCATCACCCAATGTTTAGAGCCAATGATATAAACTAACTGAATGATAAAATCATATGCATATTCATAAATGATTATTTTATAGTTTTCAGAAAAGTGTAGAAGGTGCAGACTTAGCTTTGTGATCAAATGGAAACCAATAAAATTTATTAAAAACACAGTTTTTAAGAATTCTACCTTAATATGGACATTACACCATTTTATTGGTCGAAACCAGAAACATGCAAATTTTGGCTATTAATTACAAAAGTTTGTAATATTTAAAAAATCAAAATTCAAAAACTATTTGACTCACATATATAAAATTTTGCTTAAATTGTTTGAAATTTTACGTTCTTTAATTATTGTTGGAGTAGTGTTAAGAAAAATGCACTATGATAAGTTATAGGAAAAACTAGTAAAATTACATAAATTGTGTAGTTTTTTACTTACTACGCAGGGAGCACAGGGTTTTCGAAGCTGCAAACTTGTTTTTGAATTACCCTAACTGGCCCCAACAACATATCAAAAATACAGAAATACATCATGCTTTGCAATTTTAGCCGCTTTCTATGTAAGATTTGACTGGCCTATAATTGCATCAAATCTTCAAAGTCGTGTGGGGCGGAGCCCTGAAGGAATTTCGCAAAACCATTTCTTAGTGAGCACCTATAGACAAAGAGAAACTTCCATTCTAAATTTCAACCCTGTAGGTCCTATAGTTTTGGAGATTCGTTGTTTCCTAGATTCGTATTTTAAGTGCTCCATAAGAATAACATTGTAACAAAATTTTGAAGTCGTGTGGTGCGGAGCCCTGCAGGAATTTCGTAAAACTGTTTCTAAGTGAGCATCAATGAGTAGAAAGGAACATCTATACCAAATTTCAATCCTGCATGCTCTCTACTTTTGAAGATTCGTTGTTGCTTTGATTTGTATTAAAAATCCCCCATAAGAATACCATTGTAACGAAATTTTCAAGTCTTGCGGGGCGGAGCCCGGACGGAATTCTGCAAAACCGTTTCTTAGTGAGCGTTTTTTAGCAAAGATGAACGTACATATGCCAAGTTTTAACCCTCTAGGCCTTGCAGTTTTGGAGATACTCTGATACGTGAGTGAGTGGTATTTGACAAATATATAGTAGATATACCTAGACTTGCCATACATCCCAGTTTGACCGGGACAGTTTCGGTACGGTATTTCATTTTTATCCCGTGTCCCAGCCAGTTTTGCTTTTGTCCCAGGTTTAGTAAAAAATTTACAAAAATAGAATATTAACTTATAGGCGTAAATAAAAAAAATTACATTTTGGCTTATTTCTCCACTTGAGGCCTACCTTAATAATGATAGGAGTAAAAATATAGGCTAGTCAGCATTGAATAGTACTATGACAAGGAAATTCTTTATATATGGATGGAGACATTTCTAGATTCAAACCTAGAATACCTACAATAATGAAATTTGACTTACGGGGGATGAGGTAAGCCTACGGTAGTGAATATGCCAAACAAAAATCAAAACTCCTTTAAGTGTTAGGGTGAAGTGGGGTAATTGGGATCAGGAAATGGCATAATTCATTTTTGAAGTAATATAGGAAATAAAGGGACTAACCCATAGTAATAAAAATTAGCACACCTATTTCCATGGTTTCCGTTCTATACAATATATTTTTTCCTCAATTGTATCATTACTAAAATAATTTTTTTTTTAATTTTTTTTAATGGCTGCTAGTGATCCCAGTTACCCCTTCATACTGGGGCAAATGGAATCACGGCTGAAAACTCCCATATGAGCCAATGTATTAGTAAGTGGGGCTATTGGAATATGCTCTGAAAAACCAGCTTTTCAGAACATATTTTTTATATTTTTTATCTTTGACCATTAAAAAGTTATAAACTTTTTTATTCAGAAGATTAGCGGAATTAAAAATTGCGGAAATAGTATAAATTATAGTTTATGTAAATTACATAGAAAATAACATCATTTCTTACCTTATCATCAAAAGTGCTTGAATTTTGCATTAATCAGTTTATTTTCTCACTATGTATTTATACTTTTTTATTTTCTACAAATTTTGAGTTTCTTATGCCATTAAGCTTGTCATTTTGCGTTGTCTTTAACTTATTGTAACTTCCCAATGCTAATGTCATTAGGCCTAAGCAATGTTTTTGAAAAAAACTATTTGCATATGTACACAACACCATAAATTTAGGCCTTTTGGATGTTGTATGACGCAAAAGAAACTTTAAATTTAAGTTACTCTCGGCGTTCTAGAATCGGTTCCGGAAGGTGAACTAGGATGTTCTCCTAATTAAAATTTTCTCCATCATAGTTTTTCTTCTTAAAATTAAGTTCATAGAATACAACCTCTAATTGTTTTTAGTCACTATAGTAACAAGGCAATCACTTTAAACTGATATATCACTTAAATTAAGATTTTACTATGGTGATCCCAGTTGCCCCATCATTCATGATTCCAATTACCCCAGTAAGTATTTTAACTGGGGCAATTGGAATCATGGCTGTAAAATATTTGTTCATGCCCCTATCACCAAATAAATGGTGTTTTTGGATTCTCCACATTAAAATTAGCAACTTGGAAATTTTCATTTGTTTCCTCAGTTTCTTGGAAACAATTTTAAACAGATAGAAAACGCACCATTAAATTTGCGGAAAAAGTTGAATTGCAGACAAAATTTAGAAAAACATAAAAAAATAGTTTAATTTGTTTTATTTGATGTTTTAAAGTATAAGTACAAAGAAAAAATTACAAATTTTTATAGAAAATCATTTGCAAATTTTTAATGTTATTAATAAAAAAGTTATATTTCACGACTCCAATAGCCCCGCGATCCCAATTACCCCACTTCACCCTATGTCACTTGGGCTAAGTTTGGAACATTTTAACCCCAACATGAAAATTTGCTGCTTTTCTGTACTATGCTATATAATCTAAGAAAATTATTTTTTAAAAGCTCGAATTCTCACAGGTTTTTAACCAACCAAATTTCTGCTAGGCTCAATCTTAATCAGGGGAATTTATACCCTGGTCATCCCATTTCGGGGTTGTAAAATTATGCCAAGCCTACACACACATCAAATCAAATCAAACAATTCTTTATTTGTATAAACAAAATTGGCAGCATTACAAAAATCAAAATAAAAAAACCTCACATGGGTCATGAGGACCTGTGCGTGTGGCGAGTTCACCCTGGCTGCATCCATATAATTAGATCTTTACAAAATTATTTATATTATTACGACACTTTTAAACTAACTACATAAACTACATTTTATGTTAACAAAGGTTTCGGCATTAATCCAAGAATTACGACGCAACTATGGAAAGACAATGAACGAAGTTAGGCAAACAAAAGTAGCATAATAAACCCAAAGAATTTACAGTTGTAATATAAATATAAAAGCTTTCATAAAAAGGTTAGTACAAAAAAATATAAAAAAATAATAAAATATAATTTTTTAAGTAATCACTTAACAATTTAAAAAATTTAGAAACTTTTGAGACGTGGGCTGAAAAGTGAAAGTTGAGTTTCAGTCGTCAGTGAGGATGTCAAGGTCAAATGTCACAATGAGTTATTCGGGGGCGATAAGCGACTCAGCGTTATCAGGACCAGTCTCCGCCAGCCAAGCGGCCACCGCCCTTTTGTACGCCCCGAGCGGGACCTGAAGGTTCCGTAATGCAGGAGGGATTTTACGTAATAAAAAGTTCGAAATAAAATGAGAATTAGTTAAATTCATTGATTTAACAACTCTTGGAACCTGCAGGCCCGCGCCCAACGCGCTTCAGGTGCGGTAATTGTGTGTAACGGGAGCCACTATCAGGTTAGAATGACCGTGGTAGAAGATAAGTAAATTTCTGATAAATAATTGTCTAATAGTTAACAACCCAGATTCTTTAAACAATTCTATAGAAGGAAAACGTTTCGGTTTTTTAAAAGCAGCCTTAATGATTGATCTTTGAATTACATTTAGAGGTTCAACGAGAGTTTGAAAAGTACCCCCCCCCACGCAATTAAGCCATATTGTAGATAAGATTGAACATATGCGAAGTAAATTGTTTTGAGCTCTTTTTCATTTAGAATTTTACTTAGCTGATGGAAGACAAAAATCATCTTCCTAAGTTTAGATTTTAAAAGATTTAAATGGTTTTCCCACCTTAACTTTGAGTCCATAATAACCCCAAGATATTTATATTCACTGATCCTCTCAATCACCTGACATGGCACCTCGTATTGGACGTGTCGCCGCACGAGTGCAGCACGAGCCTGAGGTCCGCGGGCGGCTCGCTCGCTGGGCGCAACGCAATAGGCATACATTTGGTCTTTTTGACATTCATTGTAAGAATATTTTCTGTAAACCAGGACCGTAAAATATTTAACTCTATAGAGGCAATATTAAACACATCATTCCAACTACGACCCTTAAAGATCACAGCAGTATCATCAGCAAAGAGAAATAATTTTCCAGATATATTAAGTTTATCAATATTATTAATATATATTAAAAATAATAGCGGCGCCATGGTGCCACCCTGGATAATACCATAGTTAACATCATTTTCAACACTTAAAACATTATTTATTGCAACCACCTGGGATCTATCACTTAAATAACTTTTAAACCATTTTAATTCGAGTCCACGCACCCCACAGTGTTCGAGTTTTGAAAAAAGAATACTTCTATCTATTGAATCGAATGCTTTTGCAAGATCTATAAAGGTTATTAATATTTTTTCATTATTATTTACTGAATTTATCAAGAATTTGTTAATAATAAAAAGGGCATCTGATGTATTTGTTCCTTTTCTAAACCCAAACTGGGATTCAGATAAAATGTTGTTACGATCTAAATAAAATTGAAGTTGGGTTTTCACGCTTTTTTCAAGAACTTTAGCAATGATTTTCTTTCAAGAAATACACTAAGCAATGATATAGGTCTATAATTGTTTTTATCTGATTTAGAACCAGATTTGAATAAAGGTATGACTTTGGCAATTTTTAATCTATTTGGAAAAACCCCAGAAGTAATGCTAAGATTAATTAAGTGAGTCAAGGGCCGTAGTATGGTATGCAAGTGATTTTTTAATATTTGTGGTGAAAATTCGTCACACCCAGGAGCAGAGCCACCACGCAGTTGTTTCACACATTCAGCTACATGGCTGTCGAAGACCGGCACCAGACGGAACTCATGCTCGACCCTGTAGGCTGTGTCATTGACCATCGGGGGGGCCGCGGGCTGAGGCAACCCGCTCGCCAAGTTACTTCCTACGTTAGCAAAAAATTCATTGAACGAGTTGGCCACCTCCCTTACGGCCCCCTCTCCGGAGTCAAAATGTGACCCCCGCACAAAATGTGAAATGGGAAATTTACTTTTATTGACTTTTGCACCATTATATTCATTGATGGTTTTCCAAAAGAGTTTGGGATTATTTGAAACTGAATTTATTTTATTTTTGTAAAACTTTTGCTTTGTTTCTTTGATTTTATGAGTTAGGTTATTTCTATAAGTTTCAAACTGGATTTTGAGATGTTCATCATTAGGTCTCTTTTTAACAAGTTTACTTATATACACACCATGTGTATATATTGTTTTCATGATGCAAAATGCAATGACATAGCCTAATTAGAAACCGATGAAATAAATTTAAATAGGCCATAACCAGCAATCACCACTTATATAGGACTACAGTACTGTATGCCTACACCTACTTAAAACTTAAAACTGTGGTGAGCCTTTCTGTAGCTACCTTCAACCGAAATGTCGAGAAAGTCAGCAGAAAACTGCTCTAGAAAATCATCACAATCCAACAGTCGAACTTCATTATTTTTAGCCTACTTTATGAATTGAGGGTACCGTAACTTACTACAGTATTGTCAAATTTTAAATGGCTGCACTTCTGCAGACGACCAGTGGAACTATCAAATGAAAATTATCGATCGATATAGCCTATGCCGTATTCTAAAGACCTTATGAATTGTACTATCTTTTATAAATATCGATTATTTGTATCTCAATGTATTAAATCAGAATAAATAATAGCCTAAGATAATTTTTTAAGCAAAGATTTTATTACATTGTGTAACTACTAAATTAAAAATTATAAACACCGAATTACGGTTAATTTAACATAATCTACAATCAAAATTTCAACATAATCTACAATTAAAATTATAACAAAAAAACAAATAATAAAATATCCAACCTTTACAACAATCTCATATGATGCAAACAGCACCTTTTTCAATTAGCCTACTGTTTATTTATTCAACATTTTTTCTACACGGCCTAGAACAGATTTAACTTATTCGTGTCATACAACGAATTTCTTCATGTGTATAATTATTTTCTGAATAATTGAATGAACTGTCTAAACATTACTTGAATCTTTGCCAGAGCACATAAACAATACAATACGGTACCTATCCATCAAGTCAGCAAATTGGAAACTGCTTTGTAGGGCTAATAGTTTTTAATTTCTTTGTGATTGTAGGCAAGCCTATAAGTACAGGCCTAAAGCTAGGTTTACACATCAGAGCTTTTCACTCTCAGAGAGTTTCGTATTCTCAGGAGGTAAGTTACTCGCAGAGGGTTTTTCACAACTAGCGAATTTTCCAAGATAGTTAATGCCAGACAGTTTCCTATCAACAAATGTCTGAGATTATTATGAGAGTAGGCTAACTAAATAACTCTCCGAGAGTGAAAACCGTCACGTGTAAACCTAGCTTAGTTTTTACAGGAATTCCACACACCACCTGGCACCCATCGCTTTACCTAACAAACTAACCTGACCAACTGACCCTACACAATCCAAACTGACCCCTACACAACCCACCTAAGCGAACTCCCGACTCCTGGGACACCTGACACCTCCAATGCCATCCAACACCAATGGAGAAGAGCAAATGTAGGCCTACGTGTGTGGTGTAACGTAAGTTATGTATGTTTTGAAAAGAAAGTTTGAATACCGGTACATCAAACACTGCTTTTAAAAATAAATTATTTTTGGAAACATTAGAAATGAAAATACTGGGTAAACATTAGGGGCTAGTGCCTAGGCCTACTTGAACTAATGGGACTAAAAGCCTACTCTACTTACCCTTTCAAGCTTCTGGAAATATTCCCTGAGGAATGAAATAGGATTCTCTGGACGGCTGACGCATAGCTGGACAATGCAATCTTTAAGCACTTGTTGGATGTTATGCCTTTGGACGTAGGCTTCACATTCGCGAAGACTTTGTTCTTCATCTAAATTCGCGGCCATCTTCAGAGATAATGAACTACACAACTTTGAAGTAACCGTTAAAGATTCAATGGCAGGGCCTTTATAGATCTTAAGAATTATGAGTTGTGAAGTTTTATAACCTCTCAAACGTAAAATTTGAATAAAACTGAGCGGTTTAATTAAATTTATTTAGCACGATTTCACTTCACAGAACTAGGCTTCAACTCGGAATCATCAGAAACGAAACGAAAACATTTGACAGTTCTGATGATAGCGATAGCAAGAAAGGTAAAGACTTATTGTGAGTACTAGATCTTGTCATTAGAGTAGAGCATATTATACTATAATAACTACATTAGTTATCATTATACGTTTATATTTAGATAGCTTACATCTCTTCTTTTTCAGATATAGATTACAAATGTTTTTCTAAAACATAAGCCCAAAATGACCATTCCAAAGCATTATGTACACATGTTCATAAATATAATAAATTACCTATTAATTCTTGATTGATTTAATTAATAAAGGGGTACAGTGATTCCAGCTACTTTTAACGACAATTTTAATCACTTTATCCCACTACATGATATATTTAAATTGTATCATTATAGCATTATTAGAGAGAAATGTGAATAATTTTGGTAAAACTTAGTTTTAGTGACGGTTTTCCATACATTTTGAAAACAAATAACCCAGTCTGTAGATTCAAGACATCTAGATTCAATATAAATATAATTATGTATATCTTTCTAATACCCAGCAAGTAAGTATCAAGTATCAGTCAATTTATGGGACTATTCAATTTTGCTAAACCGGAAACATCAAAAGTTCGAAAAAGCCACAATTGGGTCTAATTAAAACACTATATCACTATTTTGAGACAGGGACCTCACATAGTGGGTATTTTAACCTGAATATGCATGAGAGATGGAGTAGGATGATAGAGCGATCTTACTGTCTAAGGCCGACATTCTCCTTAGACAGGAATGTTAATTAATGGCCCAACAGCCAATTGTATATAAGGACCGACAGTTTAACGTGGGATCCTAACCACAATATCAACCTCATATATACGAATTGGTCTAATTATTACGATGGTCTTGTATGGATGAACTAGTATTCACCAGTGCGGACGTTAGGGAATATCGCATCCACAAGCCATCGCTTAACCATCCACAATTATTCGTGACCTCCAAGTATCTGGATTACAGGACGACGGCGACACCACCATCCGAGTCATTAAGAAGTAATCAACAACATATAATTTCTTTGATCGCCGATTAATAACTTAAAGTATACTTTGAGATTATTTAAAATGAACAAGTGTTCCTCTACGAACAGGACCGCTCAGAGCCAAGCGGGTCCTCGGGGAAAATTATAATATTTTATTGATGTAAACAACTAAAAAGTTGCGTACAATGTATATCACAAATGTCACAAAAATTTGAAACTTGTCATAATGAAAAACATGATGCAATAACACTAATGAAAAAGCAAATGACAAATAATCTGTGTCGTTCAGGTTGCTACATTCATAGTAAAAGCCACAGTATCTAGAATATAGCCATATTATTATATAATTGATACTAACATAGTATCCATAGTCAATGGGCATATGTTAGCTACATACATAATAATTAAAGTCTACCGTTTTTGTTATTGTCAAGGCAGCGCACAGGAAGCGCTGCAGTTTCCTTCCAGGAGGTTATTTCCACTTCCTTTTTCGACTATTGTTGGCGTCGCGTCGATTGCTTCATCGTGAATCTGTGGAGTTTATTTAGTTAAGCTATTAACTTCATAAAATTAATAATATCTTATAAGTTAACTTTTAAGATTTAATAATATTATAAAATTTAATCCTTAGAAAACTTTTTTTCTGCATACTAAGAAATGGGAGATCAGGTAGTTGTGTCAGAATCAGAACTATCAGACATTGAGGAGGAAGACAACTTTTTTCAAGACGTTGATATATTACAAAATCATGGAATTGTAAGTATCTGCAGTTCAATTACCAACATATAAAAAGTTTCATAACAGAGATTAAAATGTAAATTCTACATATTTCACATTCTATTGCTCTACTTAATATAGGACTAAGCCAGCTTGTGGGTATTTATTGTTAGGCCTAAGCTATTGATAATTACTTTTTATCCTCAAAGACTATTAGGCCTTTTCCTAAAAATGTTTTATTTGTACTTTTTTCTTGTGATCTATTATATAGTTTAGGCCCTACCAATATAGTTAGCAGTTTAATATTAAAGAGTGAAGGTGCTTTGCTTTTATCCATGGGTTGTAATATCAGATTATAACCTTCCCAGTTGAAATGTCAAGCATAATGCGGAATCGACAGGTTATCGAGAAATGTGTTAAAAATCACTAGGCCTAAGTTGGTGACAATTTTAATCACAAAAAATACTTAGATTTAAAGCCCTTCAGAGTAGGCCTAGCTTTTTAGTACCTAGTGATTCATAACAGTTTAATATCTTGTGAACAGATATTAACAAGTGCTTAAGTGCTTAAGTGCTTAACAGATAGTAAGAACAGTGCTTAATATCTTGTGATCTATTATATAGGGGAAAGTGGGGTATAACCCGGTGGCTAAGCTTTAGTGACATGTAGATGCCATGTTTTTATACAGAAAATTTTAAATAATGTCTCAGTTTATCTTGTGTTTATTTGTTTTTGAATTGCTTCTTTTAAAAACTTGATAAGTCTTATAGTTTTTTTTCTGCGATTTTTTTTGTAAAAAAAGTGCAAGTACCCTGATTCACCCCACTAGTGGGGTGATACCGGGTACACATGTTAAGTATATGGGAAATAGAAAAAAAACAAAATTGTTAATAGGCCTAAAATTTTATTACTAAGTACACACAATTAAGTCAAAATAGTATCAAAGATAACATATTCAGTTAATTTATGAGCGAAAAATCAAATTTTAAATATTTAGATCATATAACATGTATAAATACCATCCGGTTTTACCCCGCGCGTCATACCCGGTTTCACCCCACTGGTAGTAACTAACAAAAATTTGACATATTAAGAGTGCTTAAAACTAATTTGAGATATTGCTTATATCAGTGTAAAGATAAAGACATAGACGACACAACAGTGTAGTCAGCTTCACTGAAACTCATGTAGTTTTTCCGTTGTAGGCGATCAAACTGTCCGTAACATTGGGAAACGAAATATCAAAAACAAAGAAACGCTCTTAATAGCCAGAGTTCTGCTCAGAGACTAATGGCGCAATGTCCACCACTTTCCCTCTCCAACTACATGTTAATTTCGGCATTTATCGCCAGGTACCAGCACTTACTTGGTCAAAACCCGACCACCCGGTTTGTACCCAACCACCCGGTTATACCCACCTCTCCCTAGTTTAGGCCCTACCAATATAGTTAGCAGTTTAATATTAAAGAGTGAAGGTGCTTTGCTTTTATCCATGAGTTGGAATATCAGATTATAACCTTCCCAGTTGAAATGTCAAGCATAATGCGGAATCGACAGGTTATCGAGAAATGTGTTAAAAATCACTAGGCCATCACTAGGCCTGTTGGTGACAATCTAATCACAAAAAATACTTAGATTTAAAGCCCTTCAGAGTAGGCCTAGCTTTTTAGTAGTCTACAACAATTTAAGTTTTTATGCTATCTTCAACTTAAAACTATTTAACTATTGGTGGATTTCCCTATAGGGAATAGGCTACGCTATATTATGGTAGTAGTCACGGTAAGACCTAAGCCTGGGACCATGATACTTTTTTTGTTTTGAGGTCCCTAGAAGCCAAAAACACTGTTTGTTCAAATGGATATATGGTGATGTATGGTGTTTATATATATAATATCACGAAGCGTATTCTAGTGTGTATAATATATATATGCACTGAAAAAACTCTAAGGTTAGAACTACACGTAGTATAGTTAAAATTAACCTTAAGCTAAGGCCACTATTTGCCCAGCAATATTATGGTTATTTTTACACATGAGTTAAGGTTAAAAATTTATAGTTGTGTTTACCTTAGTAAAGTTATTATTAATTTAATGAAAGCAGTTTAAAATAACAGCAAAATTACTCACAGGCGAGGACAGGATTCGAACCCGGCCCGCCGGCGTGTGGAGCCGGCTCGATACCTCTAAGCCACCGGGGAACTTGTCGGTAGGGGGCGGAAATGTGTTAAATAATCTGTGGCGACGGCTGGCGTAAGGGTTCCAACTTGTCAGCATTAGTTTTTACGGACTCGCCAATTATTGGCGAGTCGTATTCGTCTGTGTTGTCCATTTCAACTGTACTTTGTTGCAAAAACTGAAGAAGCCCTTTCCATTTAACTTAATCAGGTTCAGTTAATTTCAGTGGGAAAATGGCTACACTAGACGGAGTCACCAACACCAACCAACGAACGGAACAACGAACCGGCAACCGGCAACCGAAACTAAATCGACAGATCCTACCGATTCGACAGACAACGGTAGAAATAAAGTTAAATTTGACCAGTAACCAAATTTGACCAGCTTATCCAAATTAGTCACAACATCTCAAAAAGTTGGGTTTACATTCAAGAACTACTTTTTTCTTAAGCCTTTTTGCTGTGTAAAACATCCCCATCCCTACTCTTGGCGGAAGGATAAATATCCGAACTTTCGTTTTTCTTAGCATAATATTAATTAAAGACCCAGAACTATGACTCATAGCGCTTCAACTAAAATAAATTTAAAAAAAATCTATTACAGGAATGTAATTTAATTTACTGTATTCTGATGGGGTTGTATACTAAAAGTAAATTATTTCTTAACGTGTAACATTATTGCAATAACAACCTTATATGAGTTAAATTTAAAATAACTATAATCTGAAGTAGTAATAACCTTATGATTAATGCATTCCTTACCACAATTTTTAGAATATGGTGCTAGTTACTTTACTAAAGTTAAATTCCATTCAACCTTAAAAATAGAGTATCGACAACCTTAGAGTTTTTTCAGTGTGACAGTGTGTGTCCGTAAGTGTCCATAACTGTTAAATGGAACCTCCGATTTTGGTGGAATTAGGTACAGGGGTTTAGGCTAGATCATCTACTAGAATGAGTTCAGGAACCAGAATGATCGAACTATTTGAACGGGGTTTTGTGGGGTTTTCAAAAGGTAAGAAATATGGGATTTTGGCTCTGTTCACTTTAATTAGTAAAATTCAAAAATTTTAACTTAAATCATTTAAAAGAGCTTATAGAAACAAACAGTCTAGTAGTTTGAATTTTTACTTAGCTTAAGTGATTATGGAGAAAATCCAAAAACTATGTTTTCCATGTTATTCCTATGGGAAATCAATAAAACCTTCTATCATGCTAATTTATCTTGAGCTTGACAAGTTCATGTTTCACTGTTAAACTAATCTCTTTCATTAAGAGTAAGCGCTATATCTTGACTAAATTTGGTAACTTATGTTCATTTATTAGGAAGGGTTTATCTTATATTTCCTTACAAAACCCTTATGGCGGCAAACCTACAAACTCACCCCTATGGGGTTTATGGAGAAAATAAAAAGAACACCATAACTTAATAAACTTTGGTACCGTATGTACATTCACTAGGTAGGGTTTAACTTATATTTACCAACAAAACCCACATGGCGGCAAACCTACGTACTCTTATCCAAATGGTTTTTATGGAGGAATGGAAAATTTACCGAAATTACTGAAAATTTACTAGAAATTCACTGAGTGCAGGTCTGCTGCAAGAAGGGTGTTTTGTAACTTAACCATTAAAAATTTTTAGCAAAGTTGAAGAAGTGCAGTGCAAGATAACAGTATTAGTTGTCTACAGTCTTAAAATTGACACACAGTATTTTCTATCACACTGTAAAATTCTGTTTAGCTAAGTTTTCCGGAATTCCGATTTAGCCGGATTCACTTTACAAACTTTCATATTTTTTTTCAGAAGAGATATTCTTCCTATTTTGTTCATATCCGAAGAAGACAAAAAATCTTTGAACTTAGTGTAGGCTGTGCTACTTTGATTTTATGAATTCATAGCCAGAGAAAATTGTATATGCCCATTTAATAGTAAGCTTTTAGCCCTTTGCCCTGTGATCAAGGACAGCTGATGTTTTGTCTACAGTTAAAATACCTTAAATTTCCAGCTTACACGTGGCTCTGGCTTTTAAATAGCCTACCCTAGCACAAAAACTAATTTCTTTTAATCGGCTTATCTTTAATACAGCCCCATTGATTATATACACTAATGTGAATAGACTTCTCATCCAAGTATTTTTGTTTGAGACCGGAATTTGAAATTTTTGTGTACGCCGTGCCAGATTTGCTGCAATCAATGTTATCACTATTCAGCTTATTTGCAGTGCTGCAAGAATATTTTGTCACAACGTAAACATAAGCCTCCACTATAAAATGTTTCATACTTGATTTAGAGCAGAGGCTGATGTGAACCCCCCCCTCCCCCCTCCCCCCGTGGGAATTTTATTATCTTTTCTTTGTTTTCTGGAATATGCTGTAATTTTAAAAAGGCAAACAACTGAATTCTTAATCTGGTAGGTAATACCAACAAAAAATGTATTAGTCACAAATTCCCACCGGGGGGGGGGGGGGGGGGGGAGGGGGGAGGGTTGATGGCTCATGGTCTAATTGAGAAGAGTGGTAGTAATGATTTATCTATCATATGTCTTTTGTACTTCTATGTACGTCGTGGAAGATTGCGCCACTATAAATCGGTTTCAAAAACGCCTATTCTAGTCGATCAGAGTGGCAAGGTGAGCACACCACAACAACAAGTTTGTCTCTTTCTTTTCCTGATGCACTTCAAGCACCGTCGTCGAGCCTTGGCCACTTCGCCAACGACTTTCTCTGCGGCATGGACCTTGCGGCCAAACTTCTTCCCCGCGACCAGCTACAGGCCCCTCGTCTCCTGTCAGCACTCCGACGGGCCCCGTTGCCTCTGTCCTGGTTCCTGACATCACCTACGTGCCTCTGGAAGTCAACCTGCATGGTGTGGGGCTGGAGCCCTCGCGGACTACTGGGCTTCCTTCGACCCTGAGCTACCGCCAGATGACGACCCTCCACCGCCTGCTGACCCAAACGAAGGCTTCGGCTGGGAGCTCCGCCTTTGTACTGCGCCCCGGGGAGTCGATGACAAACTGCTGTCGCCGACACCACCTCTGACTCCGTCCCCTTCAGAGGCGAACACGGTGTCCTCTCTTATAATCATAGTTGTTGTTGGATTTAAAATTGATGTATGTTTAATAAGTCTATCACTTTTATTCATTAGTGATCTCTTTTTAAGTGACCCAGTTTATGTTTTTCTTGACATAATTAGTTTTGTAAACCAATGACAAGGTCTCCTGCACAAATTTTTCAATGTGTTTTCTTAGACGAATAAAGATTTTGATTGTGATTCGGATTCTGAGAAGTCTATTCACGGTAGTGTATATAGACAAAGATAGCACCATCCATGTGCTATTTAACCATCCATGTGGTTTTGAAATGGATGGCAGAAGTATCATAGTGTATCAAAAAAATTTCAAATGAATGTCACATATCTTAGATCTGTAAGTTGTCACATGTTTGTTTTTACTTAGGCATTTATCATATCATCTAGGCCATAATTCAACTTATACTTTACCAATTAATTTGAAAGGGATTGACAGATTTGACATCCCACTTGGACGTTTACTATTCACAATTATTGCCAAAAGCAACTCCATTGCTTGTTGACCTGAAAATTCTAACAGAGTCTTTGTACATTGCATTAGATTCACACATAGATTTACATTACTAAGCTATCAAATTGTATAAGCTTATAATACTGCAGAGCATAACTAAACTTCATGTTTATCTTTTTTACCTATTAGTTTTCTATCTGTTTTAGAATGTTGCAGACATAAAGAAATTAAAATCCTCAGGAATATGTACCATCAAAGGTATTCAAATGTGCACCCGTAAGAAGTTATGTAATATCAAGGGATTTTCTGAGGCTAAAGTTGATAAAATCAAAGAAGCTTGCTCTAAATTGTCAGCAGAAAGTTTTTTAACTGCTCTTCAAGTTAGTGATAAGAGAAAAAACGTATTCCGAGTTACTACAGGAAGTGAAGAATTTGAGTAAGTATTATATCATGTTTTTTCCTCATACTAAAAAAAATCTCAGAGATTTAGAGAGATTAATAGATTCAATTTCAGAGATTAATAGAGTTGATGTTACAGTAAAACTCCACAAATTCTACTCCTGATGCTTTGATGCCAGATAACTTGACACCTCCGAAAACGTTTTCAATGTCCGACTTTCCAATACATAGCTTATTAATTGCTACTTAGGTTTTTTTTGGCATAGCGATTGTCGAAATTAGATCGAACTTAACAGTTTATGTGAAATTTGGTTACTTTTTTCAACTATTGACTGCTGAGATTACAATTAAAATCTACTTGGTATTTTTTGCTTTTAATGCTTGGTTTCATTGTTAACGACTGTTTTTCCGCAGTCACAATTGAGAGCCAATATTAAACTCTATGAATGAGTAAATGGCGGGAGTAATCTTTATTTAGCACAGTTATTAGATTAATGGTCAGTTATGAATCATAAAGAAAAAGTAATTTAGATACTCTCATCGTGACCATAGATTTTTTACAAGTGGAATATCGATAGTGAACACTTTGTGGACTTCGCTTAGAAGGTGTCGAACCTATCGAGAGTTTGTGGGACATTTTAACATAGGGTGAGTTAAAAAAGTTTAACTAAGGAAGCACTCAATTTTAATAAAACCATAACTTTAATGAACTTTAACCTATAACCAGCTGCCAAAGGATGGCCTGCCATAGGGGTCAGTGCTCGCACCACTGCTGTTTAATGTGTATACAGCAGACATTCCTGACACTCGCTCCTCAAAGTTCGTTTACGCAGATGATATAGCTCTGGCTTATCAGCACAAGGAATTCCAACTAGCTGAGGAAACACTAACAAATGACCTCACGACCCTCGGTGAATACTTTAAAGCCTGGAAGCTAAATCCAAACCCAACAAAAACCGAGGTTTCTTGCTTCCATTTGAACAATAGAATGGCCCAATAAAAGCTTAAAATTGTATTTGACGGTGTTGAGCTAAAGCACAATGAAAATCCACAGTACCTGGGGGTCACTTTAGATTGGTCCCTGACATTCAAAAGCCACCTACAAAAGACAGCAGCCAAGGAGAGAACCAGGACTAACATTGTCCATCACCTTGCTGGCTCCACATGGGAACCTAACGCACAAGTTCTGTGAACCAATGCTCTGTCATTGGTATATTCAACTGCTGAGTACTGTGCTCCCATGTGGTTGAACAGTGTGCATGTCAGGGATATCGAAGTCCAGCTAAACAGGGCTATGAGAGCCATAAGTGGTACACTCATGGCAACCCCCGTCCCCTGGCTCCCGGTCCTGTGTAATATCGCTCCACCTGAAATCAGACAAAGGGATGCACTCATTAGGGAATATACTAAGATCTTATCTGCTCCACACCTACCCATCCATGATTACCTACCCCAGGAGACGGGCAGATTGAGGTCCCGCAGGGATATATTTCCGAATAGGCGGACCAGGCGCGCGCCTAGGGCGGCAAATTTTAGGGGGCGGCAAAATTTGGGGAAGAAATAATTTTAAAATTGGAGTTTTAGTCTTTAAATGTAATTTAAAAGTATATTGAATGCCTTATTTAGTAATAAAAAAATGTTTAGCAAATAATTTTGAGAACGACAATTTGGGTATTTAAAATACTTTCATTAAGTATAAAATTATACAAGAGCATCTTAACGTTAAGGCTTCGGTCTACGTGAGCTCGAATGCCGCCTCGCGGCCGCGCCCATAGCGCTAGGCGAGTTTTATGGATTCAGAGGTTTACGGGAATCATGTTTTAAAATTAAATTATTAGGATATAGATCAACTCTTAACTTTTTCTAAAAGTAGAAAGAAGGATCTCGTGTTCTCTGGTTTTAGAATTTTTTAATTAAATTTATAATTTCTCTTATGTCTAAAATAAACTCTTTTTCTCGATGCAAATGCAAGGGTTTTTTTTTAGAATCCTGTTCTGCTAAATGCAGCCTATAGCTATAACTAAGGTGTTAAAGCTTATTACTAGGTATTGAAGAAGAATTACGGTGCTAAATTTCCTTTGTTCCACTTATATGATCTCACTTTGGTAGTTTCATTAAAACTAATGGAAAACTCCAGTAAAAAATCTAGAAAAACAGGTGATTTTAGATAGTTATAGCTGAAATTAGATTAAAAAATTCTAAAACCAGAGAAGACGAGATACGTCTTTATACTTTTAGAAAAAGTTAAGAGTCAATCTCTATCATTATTAGTTAATTTTAAAACACGATTCCCGTAAACCTCTGCAGCCATCAAACTCGCCTAGCGCTAGGCAGCCGCGAGGCGGCATTCGGTAACGTCGCGTGTTTCGTTCTCAGGTACACCGGAGCCTTAAAAACTATCAAACTAAAGTCAATAATTTATTCACCACGCTGCTGTACTGAGTTTACCGTGCCGCCCTTTTCCTATTGGTCTGGCGAACGTAATGTCGCATCGTTATTCGCTGCACAGAAAAAGGAAACAAAATCGTTTCCTTTTTCTGTGCTCGCGGTCGCGTGCGTGGGCTTTCGCTCCACCTCCCCGTGTTTACCTCGTACGCCACTTTCCTATGCCTACTTCGTTGGCAGTTGCAGCGTCAGGCGCCAATTGCTAATGTAAACATTGTGGTGTGCAGCCTATACTTCAATTGTGTTTTATACCAACTTTTAACGCATAATTGTGAGTTAAAGGGTTAAATTTAAATGGTTGTCTCCAAGTATGAATTTGCAGTAAATACTCAATGGACTTAACTATAGTTATTGATTCATTTGCTACATTAAAATTAAAGAGAAAAGTGTGAAGTAACTCCAACTAAACCACATTTCATATTATTATTTTAATTGAAAGTACTTACTTTTTTTAGTTTCGTTCATTTAGTTTCTTGTAAATAAACCCGTTTTGTAAATACAAATATTTTGTTTTTCAAAGACATCTTATCTTCACAGGTCTATCCAGTGTATTTAATGTTCAATAACAATAGTTAAGAGTTAAGAGCCCTTGTATACGGACGTTTTCATGTACCGTTTTTGCGATGTAAAACGCGATTATGACTTTTGATTGGTTACAACAATGTTGCGCATTCCAGCATATATCCAATGATACTCACTTTTTGAATGAAAACGGTGCAACAAATACATTCTTCAAAAATGCTCAAAATGTAGTATGTTTGTTGATGCATTTCAGAATGCAATTACTTATTACTTTTCTACAAAATCAGCTGACACTTCATGTGAGGTCGGGGATTGTGCTGACAAGATTTGGGGGGGGGGCGGAAAACTTCGCTGCCTAGAGACGGCAAATACTTAAATACGTCCCTGATAAAAACTATTAATAAAAACTATCAATAAAAACTACTAAGTAGTGGGAGAGGAGGGGCGACAGAAAATGGATAGCCTACAGGGGACAAAATCCTAAATCCGGCCCTGAGGTCCCGAAGACCACCACTGCGGACAGCATCCCAGTTGACGGACACAAACTTTTCAATCCATACCAACTGGACTTCTTCCTGGGACTCTTTCCAAGGTCGGAATCACTTTTTGATTCCTGACCCAACCTTAGCAGTAAGTGGTATGGATCTTCCTTGGAAGCTGTGGACTGTTCTCAATCGATTCCGCACTGGGGTGGGAAGATTTAATTATTGGAAATAAAAATGGGGAATGACAGAAGATCAGTCATGCGGCTGTGGAGCGGAGTGCCAGACTATGACTCACATAGTCAATGAGTGCCCTTTGAGTGCTTTCCCGGAAGGGCTGATGGGCCTTCATTGTGCAAGTGAAGCTGGGCTGCAATGGCTTAGCGCCCTGGATTTAGCTATATAGAGAAATCATTAATGTTTATTTTAGTTTTATTTTAAATGTATTGACGTAGGTGCTTTGCACTGCAAAACATCTTTTATTTATTTTATTATTTTTATTTTTAAGATGGTAGCTGGCTCCCACATAGCAAAAAAAGCTTGATTCGAACTTGATTCAAGCTTGGTTTTTTAGGCTTGAAGGTTTGATTCAAACCTTACCAATCGAGCCTGAAAACTTGATTCAAACTTGATTCAAGGCTCTTAGTCACCGTGATGTGAAATCTATTTCAACTTGAATCAAGTGTTTCATTCAATTCTTTTTCAAGTCACTTTCAAGCCTTTAAAGTCTTGCCTAATCTTTTCAAGTCTTTTTCAAGGGCCTTTCGAGCACTTTTTCAAGTGTTTGTCGAGCCTTTTTCAAGCCTCTTTCAAGTACTTTTCAAGGCTCTGTCGAGCCTTTTAAAGCCTCTCTCGACCCTGTTTCAATTGTTTTTCAAGTCTTTTGCAAGTCTTTCGATTCTTTTTCAACCCTTTTTCAAGCCTTTATACATTTTGTAGCCTCGTTCAAATCTCTTTTAAGTGTTTTTAAAACACATTTTGAGTCATACATTTCATACCTTTTAAAACGGAGGTCCTGAGTACATAATCCAAAGTTAGCTTAAAAAAAACTTATAAAAAAATTTCTTTTAAATTTTACTGAGAATATGGAATAAACTTACATATGCCTAGCTCAATTTCACAAATTAGGCCTACAAATAATTTAAAAATTGTGATACTCCCCCTATTAAAGTAGTTAATCTAATTAATTTGTACTTAACTAATTTCTGTTTTAAACCAAATAAATTACACTAACCACGTGATGTATTATTCCAATTTAATGTGTAATATTAGCTGTAGAAGAACAAAAATACTTAAAAGAGATTTGAACGAGACTAAAAAATGTATAAAGGCTTGAATAAACACAAGGCAAAAAACTTACTTAAAAATCGGAACAGTAAAATAAACATCCGATAACTTCGGAGTCTGGTAAGAAAGTACTGGCGTCGGCTGTTCTCGTACCGAAAAATCTATACAAAATCGATGAGAAATCGATCCTCGGGAGCCGTGCACTGCATTGTGGGACATCGTTGGACGGCTTGTGATTAGTCGGGACGTCGTGTCGCGAATCGGTATCGATTCGAGTTCGATTCGC
Organism: Neoaliturus tenellus; assembly: GCA_030545055.2. Taxonomy (NCBI): domain Eukaryota; kingdom Metazoa; phylum Arthropoda; class Insecta; order Hemiptera; family Cicadellidae; genus Neoaliturus; species Neoaliturus tenellus. The sequence continues at coordinate 64,692,735 of CM061532.1, forward strand.
AAACGTGAATTGAGTTTAGTTGGATAATCAAATTCAAGGCTTACATTGCAATTAAAGGGAGAGGGAAATTTAAGCCTTCTTTAACATTTTGGTGCTTTCGAATCGGAATCGATTAGATGATTAAATTCAAGGCTTACATTGACATTAAAGGGAGAAACAAATTCAAGCCTTGATTATCTTTGGTTATGTCGAATCGGACTCGAATAGATGCTCAAATTCAAGGCTTACGCTGCAATTAAAAATCGAGGAAAAGTCAAGGCTTGATTCAAGCTTCCTTGCTATCTGGGGTATGACAGCCATACCATGTATGTACCTATAACCAATATTCAAAACATTGCCATTTTTTTACATTTTCGCCTTTGCCAGTCACCAACATGGACACTAGAAGTTGCTACTGACACATTAAGCTGGCGAATTATAGTCCTAAGAAGTGTTGAACTATCGAGAGCCGAACTATTGAGGTGTCACTGTACCTTTTTTAAGAAACGTATGAAAATTTATAATACGCTCTCTAAAGTTTTTTTAGCACTTCTACCAACATAAAAAAGGTTCAATGTAAAAATTTAGACTAGAATCATGGTTTTAAACATAAAAAAGACTAACATTTTAGTTTGATTGTCAATAAAAACTGATGCCATGATGCCATAAATAACATCCGTATTCATTGTTTGTAGTAACATTTTAAACAGTTTATATTGATCTTAATTTTAATATACGCCTGATCATCCCTTGAAATTTATCTAACATGCCATATAGTACATGCCTACCTTATCTAGTTAAAAATTATTAAGTTAATATTAAATTACCAAAAGTTAAGCATTAAACATTTTTGAAATCTTGTTTAATCTGTTTTCCTAATTCTTTCCTTTCTTTTTTGCATCCAAACTACCATAAAAAATCATTGTTCTTTCGTTAAAGCAAACTACTTGGAGGAGGTATAGAGTCGATGGCCATTACTGAAGCCTTTGGAGAGTTCCGCACAGGGAAGACTCAGTTGTCCCACACCCTCTGTGTCACTGCGCAGATACCTACTGGCAGCTACAGCGGGGGAAAAGTCATCTTCCTTGATACTGAAAACACATTGTATCCTTTGACAAGGATACAAAAAAAGAGAGAACAAAATTTTTTTTGAGTTTATATTTTTACATATACTGGCTCAGGTGCTCTGCACAGCAGAATTTATTTTCTTATTCTTAAAACCTGGTGGCTGGCTAAATTAGCCATACGATATATATATACAGGCCATTGCATTATCTAACGTTGAATAGATTGTTAGTTAAAGTACCATACCTGGAAGGGAGATGCAAGCATTTGCTAAGGAAAATTAAAAAATATTTGGTAGTATTAATGTTGGTCACAGATCGAAATGCCAAGCCAAAAAATGTTTGTTTCTTTCCAAGACGAAGTCATTCATTCTGTCGCAATCCCCCACAATGAACACAATGGTCACTTAGAAAAAAAATTGTCAGAGTCGTTTTTGAGACAGGTCCATGCACATACAAAGAAAAATGCAAAGTTACATAGGCCTATGTGTGTTGTTTAATCAAAATAAATGTTTTGTTCTGAAATTGTATTTCTTGCAGAAAAGGGTATTTTTTTTAAGTCCTTATTATTTAATTATAACGAAGAAGGGATTATATTAGACTTTTACACTGATTCATTGTTATCTTTAACTTTTTAAATCTGCACATATCCATTTTTACAGGTAAACTAGCCCTTTTATTTCTCAATTTAATTGTTTTTCTGTGAAGTTTAAACTCAAGTAAACCTACTGTATTATTTAATAAATTTACACAATTTAATTTGGTCCTTTGTTTTTAAATTACTTCCAATAACATCAACAAAGGATTTCATAAAAATGCTTAAAATACTCAAATATAGAAAATTAAGCATGTGTTCACCTGTACATCTTTTAACATGTCCCGTTAGTTTTCCTATACAGCCTAGTCGCCCTGACCGGCTGCGGCCAATAGCCCAGAGGTTCAACCTAGACCAGACGGCTGTACTGGACAACATTCTGTACGCTCGCGCCTACACCAGTGAGCACCAGATGGAGCTTCTGGACTATGTGGCTGCAAAGTTTCATGAAGAGGGTGGTATCTTCAAACTCTTGGTAATCATTTCACTATTCATTGTGCATCTTATAATATTACTGTAGTCTAGTAAGTTGAATAATGTAATTAATTAAGTATAAAAGAGGGTAGTTAATTTTCCTTTCATTCACAAGATTTTGTCCATTACTGTTCAGCATAAAGCAATTTAGGATGATTCATATTTTGAAATTATTTTAGGGGTGGATTTGAATTATTCTCAGCCCAGTAAATTTCATCAGAATCATATCCGCTTCTGTAGAGTGACTAATGCAAACTCTTTCTATTATAATATAAAATATAATATACGTTTTATATGTTAAATGTTTTATAATATATTTTCTCCGTACATATACAAATAATTGATGTTGAGATCTTTATGCGAGAGTTAAACATCAAAGCTAGAAAATTGTCCATCAGAAGAAATCTGTGACCTTATAAAATTCAGAGGAGTGATCTCCTCTGAATTATTATATACCTCTGAAGTCTGAAGTCTATTTTGACAACGTAAAAGTAAGGTAAAAAAAATAAAACTTAAATTTGTTTGATTATCATTATATGTAATGATAATGAAAGGGCATAGGGTTTAAACAGTTTGAACCCTCTGCAGTTAAAAATTCAGGTTGCTCAATTAGTTAAAAAATAATTGAATTGTTTAGGTGGTGGACTCGATAATGGCCCTGTTCCGAGTGGACTTTAGTGGGAGGGGCGAGCTGGCCGACCGGCAGCAGAAGCTGGCGCAGATGCTGTCCCGGCTGCAGAAGATCTCCGAGGAGTACAACGTGGCCGTGTTCATCACCAACCAGATGACCGCCGACCCCGGCGCCACACTCACCTTCCAGGCAAGCTAATATAATACTAAAAAGAGAGGAATAGTGCAAGGATTTTTTAGATAAAAATGTTTGGTGCATTGTCGTGGGAGCAAGTGACATTTTGTTTGTGTCATGGTGAGGTAGCTTTAGATATCTGGGATTACCGGTAAGCTAAATAATTAAATTAGTGATTTTAGAAATAATGTAATAAACAATAATCTAAAAGTAGGCCTACATATAGTTCCAGTTTTCTAAAACCAATTTATTTGCCTAGCTTGTGCTTCTCAAATATTTTTCAGGAGTTTTGCAAAAATTGTTAGGAATTGTGGTTGATGCCTCTGGCATTGCTAAGTTTGGGTAAAATATTTTTAGTATGCAACTAATGTGTTTTTTCAGTCATCTCTCACTAACTTGATAACTCAAAATCATATGTATCTCAAAATATTTTCAATCTCTTTGGAAAAACCTCTCCTTGTAAAACAATAAACCATACACATAACTCAAACTAATCTAATGGTTATATTTTTTTAAGAAGTTTTTAAGTACCTTATTTTTAAAAAAAGTGAAGACATTCAATAATTAACTTTCCTCTAAAAATCCAAATTCAGGAGATAAACCGAGTTCAAATTTTGTATATTACCTCTACAACTCAAAGCTTACCTCTATATTTCAAGCTCCTATGTCCGGATCTCAGTAAGTCGAACTTCCTCGCACAGGGTGCAACAAGTTGGCAACACTTCTATAGGGCTTGTCTGCTGGAAAAAGAGAACTCGGAAAAAATCACACTCTCATGAATTTCAAATTAGTGAGGGTCAACTGTACAGAGTAGGTATTCTTCTTAGCTTAAGAGGGACTTCGCAAATATATTTAACGGATATTAGTGGACGGAGCACCAACTATCTCCTACCTACTGTACATGAGTAGCCTATCCTCTTCATAACTTTTAACTTAAATTTTATATTTTAATAAAATTTCAAGTAGGCCTAAGCTTTACAGAACACCATTAAAATAAGTGGTAGTGCATATATTTCAGTGTGTTTATGTACATATATTTCTATAACAGTGTGTTATGGGAAATAAGGTAGTTCTATTGAAATAAGTTTACCAACCATTATTTCTTGGGTCTAGGTAAAAAGTTTTATTGATAGGTTATTATGTGTGGTCTTACTAAGGATTAAGGTCATAGCCAGAAGGTAAGCAGAAGATGCACTAGAACCCCCAAAATTCTCATAATTTAACTTAAGTTTTTAACAGTGATTAATAGGGGCTAAAAAACTAACATAACTTAATATAGATACCGAATTTTAATATTTTGTAGTTTGTATTCTTGAATTAATTGCAATATAATATGTTTTGATTATTAAATACATTTCTATAGGTACTATGAATATATCTAGGCAATGTTGTATAAATTATCGACATTTTAGATTTTAAACGCCTTCATTTTCTGTGATACAAATTATTGTCATTAAAGTTCTGAGATTTAACTAAGGTTTTGCAGACACTCTACTAATTATTTTTTCTTCCCAGAAGATCTAAGCTAGGTAACCTTTTACTTTTGGTCAACTCATTTTATCAGATTCTTTTGCTTTTCAAAGGCTATAAAATAAAAAAATTATATATTTGTCCAAAAGTATATGGTATTTTAGTGAGCTATTTTAATATTTCTCTTATATTCAAATTCAAAATATTCATTTCTAAAGAAGTTAAAAATTTTAACATAGCATCTTATAGAACAAAATCGACAAAATAAATCTTACAGCTAAATTTAAACCAAAGAAATGGGCAGGATGCCTGTACATAGGCTTAGTCACTATAATACAGCCTAATTAAGGTTTTGAGCAATTAGTTGAAAACAGGGGCGAACCCAGGGGGGGTAAAGGGGATATATCACCCCCCCCCCACCCCCCAAAATGTTGGAGGGTAAAAAATATGCTCAAAAAATTTAAATTTAAATAATCTGTGACAAATGGTTAAAATATTATTTTTATACGTCAGACTTTTATAAACAGATATAAACACCAACTTATAAAAAGAATAAGAGTGGTTTTAATTGCACAATTCAAAAAGATAAAACAGTAATATTACATCCAAAAAAAGTCATTTTAGTTTTGAAAATGAAATACATTAATTATTGCGCATTGGCATTACTGACGAGTTCATACAAAGCGTTCATACAAAGTCTTCACTCCTTCTAAGTGCGCTCCAATTCACTTACAGTGCTGCCGGGCCACCACTAACTTATTAGTTATTTTGTGGTTTTGCTGTTAGTCTAAACGTGTGTGTATCTTATAGATAAAGATAACTCATCCATTTTACGATTTTTAAGTAGTGTATTTATTTTGCTATTTCTTATAGACTGTAGACTATCATTTACTGAATTTTCACAACTTGATTCTTTTTTAAGAGGACACGATATCTTTTGCCTTGATACACTGTTAAAATAATATAATACTTTTAAGTTACAATTGTATTACCGTTATTAGTTATTATTATAATAATATATTGTTTTTATAATATAAATAACTTTGATACTGTATAAATCGTGCATTTACCTCTCGATGAGTAATGTATTTTGGTGTTTTTAATAAACTTTAGACTATAACTTTTTACTCACCTGAATGTTATTTATCTCCCATCGTAATATGAAGTAAATACCAGTACATTTTTTCTAAGTTTAAATAATAGTCTGATCCCTTTATTTAATATTCGAAACCCATTAGTTTCACTCCAAATTCTGACGGAGTAGAGGTCTGCATAAAGTTAAATTTTAACTTCTAAAATTCACTAAAACTAATCATGTAGCTAAAAAAAATTCTAAAATAGCTTAAAAACACCCGACGTGTTCATGGGGGGTATTCCATACCCCACAAACCCCCTGGTGTAATCCCTCCGCGAAAAATACCCCCCCCCCCCCAAACTGAATCCTGGGTTCACGCCTTGTTGAATATCATCCCACAATTAAATTTGTTTTGATTATAGTTTAATTCGTACTTAACTTTTAAAGTGTCAAACTATTAAATTTTATAGTAGGGGAAAGTGGGGTATAACCGGGTGGCTAAGCTTTAGTGACATGTAGATGCCATGTTTTTATACAGAAAATTTTAAATAATGTCTCAATTTATCTTGTGTTTATTTGTTTTTTATTCGCTTCTTTTAAAAACTTGATAAGTCTTATAGTTTTTTTTCTGCGATTTTTTTTGTAAAAAAAGTGCAAGTACCCGGATTCACCCCACTAGTGGGGTAATACCGGGTACACATGTTAAGTATATGGGAAATAGAAAAAAAAAAACTTAATTTTTAATAGGCCTAAAATTTTATTACCAAGTACAAACAATTAAGTCAAAAATAGGATCAAAGATAACATATTCAGTTAATTTATGAGCGAAAAATTAAATTTTAAATATTTAGATCATATAACATGTATAAATACCATCCGGTTTTACCCCGCCCGTCATACCCGGTTTCACCCCACTGGTAGTAACTAACAAAAACTTAACATATTCAGAGTGCTTAAAACTAATTTGAGATATTGCTTATATCAGTGTAAAGATAAAGACATAGACTACACAATAGTGTAGTCACCTTCACTGAAACTCATGTAGTTTTTCCGTAGTAGGCGATCAAACTGTGCGTAACATTGGGAAACGAAATATCAAAAACAAAGAAACGCTCTTAATAGCCAGAGTTCTGCTCAGAGACTAATGGCGCAATGTCCGCCACTTTAACTCTCCAACTACATGTTAATTTCGGCATTTATCGCCAGGTACCAGCACTTACTTGGTCAAAACCCGACTACCCGGTTTGTACCCAACCACCCGGTTATACCCACCTCTCCCCTAGAAGCTAGTCTGCATACTATAACGCTTAAAACTGTTTTAAATGATTTGTTTCAGGCTGATCCCAAAAAGCCTATTGGGGGAAATATTTTAGCCCACGCATCCACTACAAGAATATCGCTGAGGAAAGGTCGAGGTGAAACAAGAATCGCTAAGATATATGACAGGTACTGCAACTGCTGAAATAATTTACAATTAGAACCTCCCATAAGCATTTCAGCTATCAATGATGAATATAATTTATTCATACCAGTCTCATAAAATTAATTGATATTTTGAATGTTATCTATACAATTAATAGGCAAGCATGATTCGTTTTCTCTTTTTTTCTCATCTTGCATGCCTTGCATGAGAAATCAGTGCTTACCTTAAGTAACGTAGTGTCCAAACCTTCAAAGGCTAAGCCTTACAGGCTTTTAAAGTTTCAATGTTAATTTTTTGGAAGAAGGGTGATTGATTGAACCCTTAGATAGCTGTTGTAATAACAAGGTACCAGGTTAACCGAGCCTTGCTCGTTGGTTATAATTCACTTTTGATATAGTGTCATGGTAATAAAGCTATTAAATTTCCAAAACATACCTCTTCACAATAAACAGCTGTTTCAAAAAGAATGCTTAACGTTAATGTTTCTTTATTTTTGTATATTATTCTTTGTCATTTCGTTACCAAAATAGCAAACCATAAGATCAATGTTAAAAATTACAATTTAAAACTTAAATTTAGACCAAATTCAATTTTTCCTGGAATTGAGATTGTTTCTAAATTTATTTTTGGGCCTAAACACTCTTGAATGCAAAGTTTAAACTTTTAAACAAAATCTACTCGCTAGATTTTGAGATTGTGGAACACACAACCCTTCAGACAGTACTCGTATTATAGTATTGGATTAAAGTAAATTGGATTAGCCTACAGCCATCATCAGATCCTCAAGTATGAATTTGCTTCACATTTATTGGTGTGTCGATGATTTTAAAAAAAATGTATAAAACACGGACACACGGACCAAATCACGTACATCACACGCGTCATGTAAGTGTTTTAGTGTTTGTGTGTTCTGTGCTTTATTTGTTTTGTACATTTTTTAAAATCATTGATGCACCAATAAATAGGAAGCAAGTTCATTGAGAATCTGATGATGGCTGCAAGCCGAAATGCTTAAGCTACGAAGGATTTACAGGACCAATTTGGCGAATCATTCAAGGCAACTTAAACTATTTTAGAGTCTAATTTTGATCTGGAAACAAACAAACAAAAAAAACATTAAATTGGAAAATATTACAAATAACACGGGCTGCCACAGGCTCCTTCTTCCATAATTCATTTTATCAATTCAGGGCATTCAAAGTTTAAATTATGACAAATAATGTAATGAATAATGAACCTTTTGTTTTCAGCCCTGACATGCCAGAAAGCGAAGCAACCTTTGCCATCACAAATGGGGGTGTAACTGATGCTAAAGATTAAGTTTTAAAGTGTTACCATAGCTGTATAAGTAGAATTAGACTTAACTTTTAGAATAGAAATTTTATTTTTTTAAGACAAATTGTAAATGTAAGAATTTTTAAGGACATTAAGTATGTACTCTTAAGTATAACTAACAATACATCAACTTTGTTGTAGATGAATTTAATAGACATAAATTTAAAGCATAAGCTAAGTGGGTTCCATTTGGATACAAATAAAAGCCAAAATTAAATCTTGGCCTTGTTCTCTTATTCTAATAGTTCTCATGCGGCATTTCGAAACTTTTAATATCAAAATATAAAGGTTCAGTCAGGAGGGTAAAAATATCAGTTATGCACAAGAAGTTTCTGCTATTTTCCTTAACTAAATTTGTATCATTTGTTTTAAGAACATTTTTTATTGTGTAGGTGTAAGTTGTCATGTAAGTAAGCCCAATTTTACAAATAATATTAAATGATTAGTTATTAATTTATAATTAAAGGTAGGAGTGAGAAAGATTTTAAAATAGATTATAAACTATGAAACTAGGTAGGTGGGTGAATATTCTCTTAGGTTAGATATAGAATAACTTAGTTTTTTATTTAAAAATAAAGCTGCCTGTTAAGAAGACCAATGTCAATGTGTAGCAAACTGCTAAAACTAGCAATTAATTGTGTAATTCGTTTGTAAGAAAATGATGGCATTTGCCAATCATAAAAACTACTTGTTCAAGACAGGGTTAAAATACTTTAAGGTAGGCTATATAATAATATGATTGTGTTAAAACATTAAACATTTTTTAGAATTTAACTGGGTTTTTTGAGTGGCATTTATTTACCCCTCCTCCCTATTACAACCATCGCCATTTTAATGAGTTCCCATTGCATAGAAGTGTTTAAAACCGATTTATAGTGGCACATTCCCTTGCAGCATACGTGAAGTACGGTAAAGTGACATTTGATAGGTAAATCAGTTATAACACTCTCCTCAACCCTGAAAAAAACCTTTTTATAATTTAGGGTTCTGTTTGTTGTGATAATGTGTTTTTGCACATTTTGCACAAAACCTGTCCAAATTTTGGGTATCGTACAAATGAAATGTATTGGATGAAAGTCTATTCCCATTGATGTATAGTACCTGGGGGGGGGGGGGGGGTTGAGATTTTGATCAGTAAACTTCAACTACCGTAAACAATTCTTTTTGTAGTAGTAGGGGAAGGTCGGCTAGTATCGGACAGCAAGTAGTATCCAGCTGTTTCCAGCTTTTGCCGCTAGAGACAACACTGACTAGGACATCAGCAGAATCATCAAGGAGAAAGGCTATGTGAGCGCCATTATGCGTTTCGTGCCTCAATAATTGTCTGCGCTGTTACATTTCTTTTTGTTTTTGTGACAATTTCTGTTCACCTACGTATGTTTGAGACATCAGTGTGCTAAACTGAGTAAATACTTTTATGATTCAACGCCACTATTTGATAGTAAAGAGGCTTTACTTTGTTTTGTAGGTGAATGGTTATTTTAGTTTGGTTATTATGGAAGTGGTAGTCAAAATGGCGAACCATGTCAGTCGGGTAGTATCGGACAAGCTCGCGTCGGGTAGTATCGGACAGAATGGGTAGGTTGTAAATTGTTGAAATAATTGTAAAATTGTTTTAGTTGTTTTAGGACACAATCTTTAGCCAAAGGTGATAATTATTCTGAAGCAAAGAATTTAGTTGTATCCTGAGAGTAGAAGCATTAGGAAGCTTTTCAGAAAGTCCGATGAAGTGTTGCAGAACAGAAACACGCACAAAGTAAGTGTCTGAAACACTAAGCAGAACTTTCCTTAAAGATTCCCGCTTCAATCCAGCAGGTTGAAATCCCGTGTTTTCGCGGTAGAATGTGGACAGTTGAACTTGTAAGATTAATTAGTTATTGTTTAATTGATCGTATTGGCCGACGGCCGGCGACCATGACGTTGGGAAGTAAGCCACGGCCAGCTCGATCGACGATGACGTAACGGCTCCAGAAGGCAGTGACTTCATCGGAACCGGTTCCGCATTGAACACAACACAACCGATCTCATGAAGCGTCACTTCCAGTATAAAACATCCTAGTCTAGTCACCAAAACAAACAATCGTTAATAAGATTAAATTCTCGAAAGATAATTAAATTCGTGGCGCGCATCTTTGTTGATGTGTGACAAATGCTATTGTAACTTAAAAATATGAAGGAAATATAAAGAGTTTTATAATACTGTATAGGCCTACTGTAGTGTCTTGTTGGTGGGCCTAATCCATTTATATATCCATTTATTTCACTTCCATAACGTATACCACAGAGATAATTTCCCCAATAAATCATTTTTACAAAGTCTGGTTACAGCATAATAATAAATAAAGCAGAATCGTTGTAAACGTTTATAAATACTTTAAAAAATTGTGTAAAATATAATTTCTTTTAATAAATCTAAGCAGCATAGTGTTAAAGATGCGTCACACCCATTTCAACACTTTCGAAACACATAAAATTTTTGAATAACGATAAGCCTTTGTTCAGTTTCAAGACACCTCTTTAGATTGAAAAAGTCACAGTTGATTAAATCAATATGACAGATGAGTTTGAAAGGGTGTGGCTCCAACAGTCACGAGCATCTCATTCCAATGTTGGGGTGACGGGGTTTGGCTGCAGCTGACGTAGGCTTACAGAACTTTTTACTTTCCATTTACATTACACTGTTGTAATGTTACATACTTTTACTTTGTCCTTTTGTTATGGACACAAGACTTTATCTATAATTGAATATTTAAGAAAACAAAACTTTTCGTGACTATTTATATATTGCCTAAACGACCGTTTATCTTAAGTAGGCTACCTAAAAAGTCTAAAATATTCTAGAGACTAATGCCAGCAAAAACTGTTATGAAGCATCTGTGCCCATGATGATTTCCTGATTCCATTAGAAGTCATGAACAAACATTTTAACCTATATGCCAACTGTGTTGTCATATTGTAGGCATCCACTCGGTTGCGGTGGAACATTCAGAAGTATCACTTCTCAGTGGGTGAACCTGAATCCGGGAGTGTTACGCCCTTATGACACAGTGCTGCAGATTTAGCGCTAGCGTTCAGGTGGTTCGACGAATCAGCGTTGCTGCATTACGTCATAGTTTGTCAGCCTGTGACGTCATAGAAGGCTGAGGCAGCGGCGCGGCGACGTAATCGAGGAGGCTGCGATTGTGGAAACGGAGGCGGGAAATTTATGTTTGGCAGGCTGGGGGATAAACCTTTCTCGAAGCAGACAAATGGAACAATGCTATATTATCTGAATTGAGATGTTTTCTAGTTTATATGTTTGAAAATTTTAACTTTTGTTGGGTGTCTACATTTATATCGATGTAGACCTTAAATTACTAGACCTACTATTTATTATTACTTATTCTATTTCTGTATAACTACAGTAATAAAAATCATACGCCTATTTAACGCACTTTAGTTATTAATATTAATTAATCTTTTAACATCCAATTGTATATAAACCCTTCTTTATTTCCAAAATTACGGTCTTATTTTCCTTTGATTTTTATTCAAAGTTTGACAGGCTGCCGTTTTCGACTCAGGCAACCTTTTGAGATGGGGTTTGCGGCATTAAATTCTACTACTTAAGAGCTTTAATTTGATGTACATAAACCCATTGGTCGAAGAAAGATTTATTTCTTACTCCACGTGGGCCATCCCATCATTTTTAGGCATGTTGCCCACTGGGGATTTCGGGGGAAGGCATAGAACACATTTCAGCAAAAATTCGCTGTCCAAAAATTATTTCATTTTCCAGTCATATTTTGGCTTAATTTTACTACAATAATTATATTCACAACATGGAGATAAATATAACATTGTGAAAAAGTCAAAGACGTTACTTTGAAGCATGCGCTATTCAAAAGCTGTAGTCAGTCCAAAGGTCAGTTGAGGTCCCCCGGCGCGGCGGCGACCTTTAACTCCCCGACCTCCGCCCAGCTCCAGCTGTCTCTCACTTGACTCACTCCACACTCAGTGTCACGTCACAGGGAGACTGTCATGAGAGATCCACTACCTACGACCTACGCCATTACCTACGCAAACTATATTCTTGCAGAGGGGAAGTGTAAAAATTCACATACATCAGAGTTATTAAACTAAATACAGATTGGGAAATCCAGACTAGTAAATCCAAACTAATAGTTAAATAGCAACTCGGAATAAGTACTGTAATTTTAATGAAGTAATATAATAAAAATGTGGAATTTTTGTAGGATTGATCTTATTCGTTGTAGTTCAAAACGTCATAGTATTATAAACATTGCCATAATAGTCTACAGTCCACGCTATATAGAATTGAGAATTTTTCAAGACATCTTCAAAGACACAGTACCGAACACCGAACCACAATATAAACACCGTCGGAACTGTTTGTAGGACCAACCAGCCAGACTGTACAGTAAAACCGAGCGCCTGAAGAAGCATTTGGTTTGGTAGATAATCATCTCAACGACTCTAGAAATGGTGGTGACCTGTGGAGGGGGAATCAAAAGAAGGTTTTATCGCCTCAGACGGGTCAGGACAAGGCGCGGGCGGGAATTAAAATTCCTAAGACCCTTAACCCCACAATAAGACCTAGGTCAGGGTCTGAAGGTCATGTCTTAAATCCATCTTTATTGATCCTTTTTATGTCTGATTATAGATTTTAAGGATAAAAACCTTATAGAAGGTAATAAAGGTAGAAAATGTTACATTTTTTAATCCTTTTGAACTTATTTACATAAATGAGTTGGTCAGATATTCATTTTTAACTTATGCATTAATTTTTGCATTTTGTTTTGATATTTTTGTAATGTCTGAGGGTTTGAAAAAAACTCCGAAGTAAACCACTGTTTTGAAACAATGCCGTTAAAACTTTTACAATGGTAATGAAGATTTTACGTTTTACAACAGAGTTGCATAACAATTTGAATGACACATTTGAGAAATTTTACAGCAATTGTTTTGATAAAGTGTACCCTATTTTTTTATAGTAGGCCTATTCTCAACAGCCTTGTTCATTACTGATTGTAGGTATATTGAAAGTTTGCAGATCAAACTTTTTTCAATGTTTTGTCAATTCGAATTTATGACCGCGACCCTTTCTTTTATCAATTAATTAAATCAACTGCTCTTATTATAGGTGTTACCAATGTTCATATGAATATGATATGGGCCCATACAATTAATTGCGCTCTCAGGGTACTGTCGTAAACAGGGTGAATATAGCGTATTAGTGCAGCTGATATTCCATTTTCCCGGAATACTACTTGAGCTCAATATTGAGCTAAGTTAGGTCACGTTACTTTTGTTCGAAAGCACCAAATCGTCCTCAGGAATTGAAGATCCACATAGAGCAGGCTGCGGGGCTATCTAGTAGACAAACCGGTTCGCACCCCCTCCCCCTCCCCCTTCAATCCTCATCTGTTCAGGTAATTTTACAAAAGAACGTTTGGTTTTTTAATGAATGTTTATTTCAAGCGTATGTTATTTTCGCATTATTGTAAATTAAAGAGCGAGGTTTGCGTGTAGAGGTTCAGTGAGTAGTTTTCTCGGAAGAAAATCGCCATCAGGTCTGGAGATAGGGTCCGATGACTCATACTCGGGAGGGGGAGGGGCAACAATCCCCTTCTCTCTCTCCCTTCCCTCCCCTGCCATCCCATCGCCCAACAGACCGACGCTCTCCGCTGTACGCGGTCATAGTAGTGAGTGCACTGCCATCTTGAACCGGTGGTCATTGTTTACGGTTGTGTTTACTCTTCCTACTGTGACGACTAAATTTGGTAAGTCGTGGTTCATTGTTGATTCTTTTATATCCATTCGCTATTGGTTCGTCATCGATACAATAAACTTTTTGACAACGTTTAAATCAAATAAGTTTAGTAAGTTAAATTATTTAAATAAATAAAAAAAAAATAATGTCGAAAACATAAGTTAATCCATGACCGTCATTTCAGCGATCATGATGTAAACAATGTGCTTCGAATTAACCTTGCGATAAGCGGGATATAAATAATTCTGCCTTAGATGAATTAAATTATCATTTGCACAGTGAGCTATTTATTTTATTTTACTTTAGCGAAGATAGCGCTTGGCATTTGGTTTACTAATGTTTCTGATGTTTTACTAAACCAATTAGCAATAATTTCCTTCTCTTTTATTCTAAGTAGGATAATTTTTTAAAGACCAGGCACTTTTTCTGCGAGTAATCAGCAAAGGTATGATCCTAAAAATCAACTACTGTAGGCCTACTTTTACAAAAGTTGTTAAAGATAAAAACATATAACTTTTGAATATGGTTTGCAAATATCCAAAAAATGGAATAAAGTGTAAATTACAGTAAATAAAATAATACGGCGAACTGGGAAACATTTTAAAATACACAACAATTTACTGTCGCAAACCATTGTTTCGAAAATATATATACCTAGTGGTTTGTTTTCATCTTTGATGTAACGGTCATATACTGTAAATCGTTAGGCCTTGTACCGCAGTTAAATATACAACATCTTCATATAAATTAATTTGTTCAAGCGGTAAAATATACTGAAAGTGTATTTTTATAAAACTTTACTGTCTGTTTATGGCGATTACGAATGACGCATGTTGACATTTACTAGCTTAAAATTATTATTGTTTTGGTAGCAATTGGACAACGTTCTGGTATCGAAACAAAATCCATTGAGGCCTAAATTACGTATTTCAACTAATTGGAATCGTTGTTTTATTTTCTTTTTTTATGTTTTTGTACCATGTAAATTTTAAAGACAAATTAGCTAGGGTTCAATGCAAGAAAACACCTATTATAAATAGTATCACTCTACAGAATTGATGCAAAATGGTTCTACTACCGAGGTTCCAGCAGCAAAGTTTGCATTACATTTTAATAAAACAGATGGACTGTGGGTCTTGGGCATTTAATTGAAACGGCTCCCGATGACTTTGACCCCCCCAGCGACCTTGGTCGTCTTTGCACGGGAGCCTGCATGGAATGCAAGGAAAGTAGAAGGCCGCCCGATGAATACAACAACATGCACGACCGGCGCGGCGCGGGCGGCGGCGTGGCCACATTAGACGCTATTGCGTGACTTAATACAATCACAACCAATTAAATGAGTGGAATTCTCTAATTCGCTTTTCTAATTTCCTTACGTTTTTTGGAAATTCTGGACTTTAAGTTTGTGTAACAATCTACAAAGGAAACAGAAGCATGATTAATTGTAAGTTTATGATGGGATAGTTGATGATAATTTTCATAGCCAATCAGTAAAATGAAGTCAGTGTTATAATTAACCAGAGATGGCAGTGGCAAGGTAAAAGTCCGCGCATGAATAGATAAACAAAAATTGTAACAGACCAGTGGTTTATCTAAATCTGAGTCATGGACCCTGAGTCTGGGATGGTTGAGTTTGCGAGATAAGTTTTTACAATGTTTTTAGTTGTTTAAAAGGACATATAATCCAAATGCTCGATCATTTACAATAATAATCAAAAAACAACATAAACTCAACGCAAAAAAAAATTTCTTAGCAAAAAGAGTGTGAACTAATGCACCAATGCGACAGAATTGGTCTGATTGTTTACTCCCCTTTTCACTAAAATAATGTGTTAAAATTGAGTATTTTTATCAATGTTTCCAACCACACGTGACTGATTGATCAATAAACTTCACCCCTTATGGTCTCAAACATACATAGTTGGGTATACCAGTAGTGTGCCGACTTGGGTTTTCTGTTTGCAGAGGCGTTATCAATTTTTATCTCTACTATAATTAAATTTCAATAACATAGCGATACGGTCAGTGAATAATCGTAACAGACGACTTAAGGTGCGTTGTCACTGGTGCGACTGCAACGATAATCGTTGAACGATAATCGGTGTACGATTATCGCTCGGCGATGATCGTTGCAGTGGTCATTGTCACTGATGCGATTATTATGCATTCGTTTAGTTGCTGTTTGACTGTTGTTATAAGTAAAGTAGTGAATGGTGAGTTTAAGGAAACGGATACTGAGTTATTAAATTAAACATTTAGAAGATGAAGCAATTTTCGAAATGCTAAGTGCACCACGACTTAACAAACATACCATGTTTACAAGTAGAACAAAAGAGAGTTCTTTAAAATATTAATTAAAAATCATTTGCAAGCTGAAGAGAGAATATTTTCCGACTTCTTTAGACTTAGAAAACTACAGTTTATGGTTGTGTCTAGTTTAATCAATGAGGACCTTAGGAAGATGTCTTCAAACTACATTGCATATCCAATCACGGGAGATTAAAAGTTAGGGGGCCTAGCTCTTACGTTAAGATAAGATATCTTTTTTATCCTTGTTAAATTTTTGTAAGGCAATAATTTTTTAGAATCCTTATAAAACAAAAATTGTTTAATAGGAAAAAAGTTCTAGAATGTTTCATAATGTTTAAGACCAGCCAAGGAGGAAAGGGTGAATAAGGGGAAATAAATTCACAACCGGGATTGCTCATTTTTTTAAAAGCACCGGGATTGCTAAGTTTATAAAAGCAGACACATATGTTCTGTCTGGTGTTCAAAATGATAAGTAAAAGTAATGTGAAGAAAAATGAAAACCTGATGTCAGATATAAACTCCGATAAAATAATTATCAAATACACTTAGTCTCTAAATCCAATCAAGTGTCAATAGACCCACTCAAACTAGAAAAATCGTCCAACGATTGCGATTATGACTGCTCCAGGAGCAGCAGACCCGTACGATTGTAGTCAGCGACTCTGGCGGCAGTCGCGTCAGTGACAACGGCGCCATTGAAGACAATGCTCAGCAGGCCCTCTACGATTATCGTCCAACGACTATTGTTCAACGATTATCGTTGCAGTCGCACCAGTGACAACGCACCTTTACTTGGCTGCCAAAAAGAACGGCTCAGCGGTAGCGGTACCGCATGGTGACGGTTCATTTGATACGCAGCGTCGCGGTCGTGGGACTGGGCATCTGGACCGTAGAGCACAAAACAGCAACCCAGTGCCACCCCGCGGGCTGGGACTACGTGCGTGCAGCGCGTGCGTGCGTCTCCGTGACTAGGGATCTAGGGTGTCACACGACAATGGGCAGGGAAGAAGTAATTGAAGATGCATCTCATCTCATATGACAGCAGTATGCAACTGTACTACAGAGGTGGTTAGCATAACAAAGAATAGCCTAAATCTTTACGACGCGCCTTAATTAAAACGCGAAATCGCCCATTTCTGTGTACCATGATGACCATATGAGCGATTTCCCATTCGCTACCTCTTCAAATATGGGAATACTTGAATTCTATATAACTGGTGGTGTGACAACTTGCTTGAAGGTTAATAAATTTACAGCACCTTCAATATTTCCGATTGCCCGTCTCCATCGGCGTTCCGACAATAATATGAACCCATCTAATGCACAGATGAAAGAACAACAATTACTTTTAACGGATCACTAGAAACTTTTAGGGGCGCGGGCGCGGCTATGTTGCTAGAAACATGAAGTTTAGAGTTTCAAATATAATAACTTTGAATTGAAGTTCAGTTTGACACATATTGTACCCTTCATCGACTAGTGATGCTTTATGAATTACAATCTCCATAAGGTTGTCCGGAGTTTAAAAAGCCAAAACTGAATTGTGCCCTCACGAACGGTTGAGCCGTCTTCCCACCCTCCAAGCACGGATGTTGTCACATTCTTTTGCCCTCTCTATTGAAAGCTATTGAAAGCCTAAAATGAAATTTATTCTTGTATTGGAAACCATAATTTCTATAGCCGTTTAAAAAAGTACGAGGGCTTTGTGGTTCATTTTTATTTCTTTAAAAGGGTAGACGGAAGTAATACAAGGAAAAGAATAACCTTTGAACATTTGTCTCTTTATAAATCTGACAATTTTTTTTACATTGTTCAGACGTTACTCACATATTTTCTATAGGAATAGTTATAAAAGATGGATGAAGCTATTACATTAAAGTATAGCGAGTGAATGCCTAACATAGTACTGTAATTGAATAGTAGATGTGATAAAATGACTTGTGTTACGAATAGAACGGGTAAATTCACTAGTGTTCATCTTATTTTTCAACGGCTTTCACCATTAAGGAAAAATATCAGTAAACTAGTGGCTCATAGGGGCAAAAGCCCCTAATCATAAAATTGAAATGGCATGAACCATAGCGGATTACCAATTCTTCACTACGAAAGTTTCCAGAAAATTTTTATTTAAATAATATTTTTACAATACCGTTTGAACAGACCATTCGCCCCCAAAGCACTCTTTACAATCCTGTACTATTGGGCCACCCATTAGTAAATGCGTCATTTTGTCTTTTGTTAAACTTATATCGATCTTTGAAAATAAATTTTGAAAGAAGTCATAATTTCTTCGATCTATGACGGCTTTTTAATACAACATAGAAAAGCGGCAATGAGAAAAAAAACATGACGGATGTTTATTACCCATTTAAGAGTCAATAAACTTTCAATACTTTGTTTCCCCTTTCATTGTCTTTTTTGTCCTAAAATTAAATGGATTTTTTTAGCAAATATCCGATTTTTATTATTTTTTAGTCACCAAATATAAACACAGCGCCTCAAAATAGATTATTTCACTTACTGTCAATATTCGTCCGTCCTAATAAAAAATCTTGACTTTGTGTAAACAGAATAGACTTTTTTTTAAATCTCTATATATGGAGAATCTTTAAAGGAGAATATTTCAGAAAAAAATCCTTCTAATAATTTTCTCATTTTGTTGGTATGTTTTTGACTTGCTACATTTCCCCTAGTATGCAGGACAAACGTCTCGTCTATAATTCTACAATCTATGAAAATGGCCAAAATGTTTCTGGGAAAATTAAGCTAACAAAATACCAACACTTTGTTGAATAATACATTTTAAGTTTCAGTTAATGTATCATCGTCACTCAACATAATCATTTACACTTTTCGTCTTAAAATAAACCAAAACATGTTTTAATGTAATTAATGCAGGCGTTTCTCAAACAACAACTCATCACCCATTGCGTCCCTGTTACGATCAATATATTTTATGATTTTCATACACACCCAGTTTTTTACAATTTAAACTATTATAACAACAGTAAAAATCAGCAGTAAATTTGTAATAGTTTGTAAGGTTGGTAACGCTCCGAAGAATTTTTAGTAGCTCAAAGTTACTCAAAGCCACAAAACGTCTTATTATAGTATTACAACTCTTGGTATATTTTTGTTATTTGGTTATTAAAAATTCTTCACTCACTACTATCATCTGGTCTCTCGTTTTAAAATCAAACTGTAACATATGTTTTAATGTATACACAAAGCACACTTTTTCGAATCCCTATGCTATTCTTATGAAATACGTTTTTACGTGATTTTTCATTTCCTGTTAACATTAAGGACACGCCGATAATTTTCCCTTTCGTATGAGACCGAACCCTTTAATTTGAGACCCTTTCCCACCTTTCTGCAATTTGTATAACGCTTGCAGTTTTGCTCAATTAATTTCGCTTACCTAATTATACATTTAGATATAAATAGATTGCTTCTCTAGGTGTGAATTATTTTATCATCTTCACTCAAAGTTATCATCTGTGTCCCGTTTGAAAATTAAACCATAACACATGTTTTAATGTACACAAAGCAGACGTTTTTCGAATCCCCATGCTATTCTTATGGAGGACGTTTTACGTGATTTCTCATTTCCTGTTAACATTATGGATACGCCGATAGTTTTCCCTCGTGCATGGGACCGAGACCTTTAATTTGAGACCCCTCCCATCATTCTGCGATTTGTATAACTCTCACAATTTTGCTCAAGAAATTTCGCTTACAGAATTATATATATAGATAGAAGAGAAACCGCATGATTATCGCAAACTAATGAAAACATGAAGTAAACCGGAGGAAGCTCTGTCTGTCACACACTGATTTACGATTCGTCTACCCCGGATAATCATCCGTGTAGGTAGCGCAAAGACATTACCTGTTGACTGCACTCGCAGCTTGCAGCTTTCACGCGACCAATAATATTCAAGATTTATGGACGAAAGTGACCCATGCGTTTAGTGGTAGGTCATGGTCCGTCTTGCCTGTATATTACACCTTTCTCTGACTCCTCTTGACGTTGTGATTGCTAGGTGGTTGGTGTTGAAAAGTAGAGCAGAGCAAACCAGACGCTTCACTTGTCAATAAGTTGAAGAGGGTTTGCGGATGCTGGCCACATGGTCGCTCCAGCTGCAAATGGGATGCAGCATGGAAAGTCGGGATGTGCACATGAATTCTAAGACTATGAATTCGAATTGCAGAATTCCCTTCAATTGAAGGATAGAGATTGCAATTAGAAGTAAACTTAAACTAATCTCATCACCATAACGCTTCGTTAGTCTGAGAAATTTATTCTGAATGAGGCGGCCGGTTTAGGCCTAGATGTTACGGCGCCGCTTTCAATTTTATAATACAGGGTGGTCATACTTATTTTATGGTTCAGTAACATAAAACAATAAAAGACAACAATTGATTGAGAATAATAGGCCTAACTGATACAGATTTAAACAAAATTGATTAGGATACTATCAAACTATTTATTTTAATTAAATTTTAATTTCCATTGTCAGCTCAGTTAACGTAGACTTGTTATTCATCGTATGAAATATTTTCATTGCCCTCAAAGACTTTCAATAGCATCGTATCTTAAAATACCAGCCAGTGGCAATTTTAGTTCACCTAACAAAGAGGTGTTTGTTTGTGGTATATGCATGCTGTGTGTGATGAAAGGGATTATTTCATGCAGCGGAAAGGAATCTTGAACTTAATTGAATGGAAACCATTACGCCCATACATGAAATGATGTGAAGCAGGCATGAATGTGATGCATGCGATGCCCTCATGAAATACAAGCATGTGGTATGAACTTGATGATTTGCGAGAGTTTAGGTACTAGAATCATTGTTCGTTAATCGTGGATCTCTTTCAAGCCTGCATTTACCTTAAAAAATTACAAAAAATTATATTTAATTTTAAAAAGTTCAAGTTCATTGCAAAATGATTTATTAGGCCTACCCAGTATTAAAAATGTTGGATGTCAAATGTAATGTCTAACAATAAGTAAATAACAATAAGTATTGGTTATCACCGATAATACGCTGGCTTTTTTATCTATCGAGCATAAATCATAATCCACAAACAGATAATACCGGCGTTTTATAGTCTATCGGAAAGTATATTCTCACTTAAGCAGTTCTATCTTGCGCATCAGAGGTATACAAACTAAAATTCTTATAACACAGGTACAGTAGCAAAGCATTTTTTTTTTTTTCAATTTTATAGCCGACATCCAATCAGAAAGCAGAGAAGCGAAAATTAACCGGTCCTAATTTTGTGGAGCTCTTTCTCTCATGCTCAAGGTCAATCCTCACATGGAGGTGAGCACCTTACAACTGCGCACCCACAACATCTTATCAGCTCATAACCGAGACTAACTACATACAATGTTGTCTCCAGGTGCATGTTTTACGCCCCTCCTGATGTCCTTATGGTCGCTGGTCGTGTTACCACCTCGGGTCACGTACGTGGTCTCTGTATCTGTGTGTGACGTCACAGGCAGTAACGATACTCGGTCGCACCCAGGGGATACGGGAGATGGAGAGGAGAAAACACAGCCCGACGGTCGCGGTCGCGGCAACCGCAGGGTCTCCGTGCCGCACGCTGCTCCATACACGGGCTTTCACCTTCACTCCGCTCCGCGGCGCTGCATACAGAATACATCCATAGTCAATATGATATCGAGGACTGCAGAATGTATACTCCTCTGCTACATCCTTACTGCTGGGGAGATTTATTCAGATTCAAAAGATTTCAACCTCTCTTGAGAATCTCAACTCATAAAGCAATTGACAACCAAAACTTCAATTTCCCGAATACAGTGTAGGACTAGTGGCTCATATAGGGGCAAAAGCCCCTAATCATAAAATTAAAATAGCATGAACCATAACGTATTACCATTTCTTCCACAACGAATGTTTCCAGAAAATTTAATTTAAATATGAGGTATATAGGCCTAGTATTTTAACAATACCGTTTGAACCGACCATTCGCCCCCAAGTACTCTTATCATATCAATCATGTACTATTAGGTCACCCGTTTGTAAAATGCTCTATTTTCTCTGTTGTTAAACTCATATCGATCTATGGAAAATGAGTTTTGAAAGAAATCGTACAGTCCCTTAATTGAGCTGTGACAGCTTTTTAATATAACAGGTTAACCGAGCCTTGCTCGTTGGTTTTAATTCTCTTTTAATGTCGTGTCATAATAATAAAGCTATTAAATGTCCACCAACAACCAACTATACCTCTTCACAGTTAACAGCTGTTTTAAAAAGACTGCTTAACATGTATGTTCCTCTATTTTTGTTTTCCTTTCGTTGTTATTTCGTTACCAAAATAGCAACCCATAAGACCAATGTTAAAAATTAAGATTTTTAAACTTAAATTTAGACAAAATTTGATTTTTCCTAGGGTTGAGGCTGTCTCTAATCTTATTTTTGGGCCAAAACACTCTTAAATGCAAAGTTTAAGCAAAATCTATATAACCGCTAGATTTCAAGATCGTGGAACACACATCCCTTCAGACATTGCTTGTATTATAGTATAGGATTGAAAATCGGCAATGAAAAAAACATTGATTTTTTAGCTCCTGTCAGTTTTTTATTTTTTATGTTTTAGTCACAAAATTTAAACACAGCACCTCAAAGTGCATCTTGACTTGCTGTGAATATTCATCCCTCCTAATCAATAAAACTCTTAATTTTGTGTAAACAAAGCAGATTTTTTTTTTTTTAATCACTACATGGAGAAACTTTAAGGAGAACCTTTCAGAAAATAATCATTCTAATATATTTCCCATTTTGTTGTAAATTATTTTACCTGCTGCATTTTCTTCTAGTATGTAGGACAAACATCTTTGATTTTAACTCGTCTCCTATAATCCTACAATCTATGAAATGACTAAAAGGTTTCTCGGAAAATTCAGGTAACAGAATACCAAAACTTCACTGACTGATACACTTTAAGTATCAATTAATGTGTCATCGTCATTCAATATGATCAATATGACTTTTCGTCTTAAAATAAAACCAAAACAATGGAAATAATGCAGGTGTTTCTCAAACCACAATTCATCGCCCATTGCATCTCTATTAACGATCAGAAAGCATTTTATGATTTGCATACACGACAGTTCAGTTTTTTTTACAATTTAAATTATAGTAAAAACAGTAAAATCAGCAGTCAATTTGTAATAGTATGTAAGGTTAACACTCCTAGTAGAATTTTTAGTAGCTCAAAGCAACAAAACGTCTTATTATAGTATTACCACTCTAGAGTTAATTTTTGTCATTTGGCTATGAATAGTTCTTTACTCAATTTTATAATCTGTCTCTCGTTTTAAAATAAAACCAAAACATATGTTTCAATGTACACAAAGAAGACATTTTTCGAATCCCCATGCTATTCTTAAGGAGGACGTTTTACTATATTTCTTCTTTCCTTCTAACTTATGGATACGCTTTATGGGACCGAAACCTTTAATTTGAGACTCCTACCATCTTCCTGCCATTTGTAAAACGCTCACAATTTTGTCCAAGAAATTTCGCTTATACAGAATTATTATATATAGATTGCTTCTCTCGGAGTGAATTATTTTGTTATCTTCACTCAATGTTATCATCTGTGTCTCATTTCGAAATTAAACCATAACACATGTTTTAGTGTATCCAAAGCAGACGTTTTTTAAATCCCCATGCTATTCTTATGGAGGACGTTTTACGTGATTTCTCATTTCCTGTTAACATTATGGACACGCCGATAGTTTTCCCTCGTGCATGGGACCGAGACCTTTAATTTGAGACCCCTCCCATCTTTCTGCGATCTGTATGACGCTCACAATTTTGCTCAAGAAATATCGCTTACAGAATTATATATATAGACTAGTGGCTCATAGGGGCAAAAGCCCCTAGTCATAAAATTAAAATGGCATGAACCATAGCGGATTACCAGTTGTCCACTTCGAAAGTTTCCAGAAAATTTTAGTTTAAATAATATTTTAACAATACCGTTTGAACAGACCATTCACCCCCAAAGCACTCTTTACAATCCTGACTATTAGGCCACCCTTTTTGGTAATTGCTTAATTTTGTCTGATGTTAAACTTATATCGATCTATGAAAAATAAATTTTGAAAGAAATCGTAATTGCTTTGAGCTATGACGGCTTGATAATATAACATAGAAAAGCGGCAATGATAAAAAACATTAGGGATGTTCAGTACCCATTTAAGAGCCAATAAACTTTCAATACTTTGAATCAAACCCCTTTCACTGTCTTTTTCGTCCTAAAACTGAATGGATTTTTTTAGCACCTCAAAATAGATCATCTTCGCACTTACTGTCAATATTCGCCCCTCCTAATCAAAGATCTTGACTTTGCGTAAACAAAGTAGACTTTTTTAAATCACTATACATGGGGAATCTTTAAAGGGGAATATAAAAAAATCCCTATAATTTTTCATTTTGTTATAATGTTTTTTTATCTTACATTACCAACATCATTTCATCCTCCAAATGACCAAATCATTTCCCCCTAGTATTCAAGGTAAACTTCTCTTCTATAATCCTGCAATCTATGAAAATGACCAAAATGATTCTGGGAAAATTCAGCTAACAGAATATAACACTTCGTTCAATGATACACTTTAAGTTTCAGCTAATGTATCATCGTCAGTCAACATGATCATTTGACACTTTTCGTCTTAAAATAAAACCAAAACAAAACATGTTTTAATGTAATTAATGCATGTGTAGGCGTTTTTCAAACCACAATTCATCGCCCATTGCGTCCCTATTACAATCAGAATGTATTTTTGATTTACATACACACTCAGTTTTTTTTTTTTTTTTTTTTTAAATTTAAATCATTGTAACAACAGAAAAAATCAGCAGTCAATTTGTAATAGTTTGTAAGGTTGGTAACGCTCCGAGTAGAATTTTTAGTAGCTCAAAGTTGCTCAAAGCCACAAAACGTCTTATTATAGTATTATCACACAAGGAAAATTTTTGTCATTTGGATATTAAAAATTCTACACTCAATACTATCATCTGGTCTCTCGTTTCAAAATCAAACTGTAACTTATGTTTTAATGTACACGAAGCACACTTTATTCGAATTTCTATGCTATTATTATGGAGGACGTTTTACGTGATTTCTCATTTCCTGTTATGGACACTGTATGGAACTGTATGGACACCCCGATAATTTTCCCTTGTGAATGAGACCGAGACCTTTCATTTGAGACCCCTCCCATCTTTCTGCAATTTGTATAACGCTCACAGTTTGGCTGAAGAAATTTCGCTTACATAATTATACACATAGAAATATATATAAATAGATTGATTCTCTTTGTGTTAATTATTTTATCATCTTCACTCAATGTTATCATCTGTGTCTCGTTTTAAAAATAAACCATAACACATGTTTTAATTTACACAAAACAGACGTTTTTCGAATCCCCATTCTATTCTTATGGAGGACGGTTTACGTGATTTCTCATTTCCTGTATAATCCTGCCAATTCCTGTGTAAGAAGTAGATAATCTTCACTCAATGTCAATATTCGTCCCTCATAATAAAAGCACTTTATTTCGTGTAAACAAATCAGACTTGTTTAGAGGAGAACCTTTGATCTGGTATTTTTTCCTCAGTATGTAGGACAAACGTCTTTGATTTGAACTCTCTCCTAGACCTATAATTCTGCAATCTATGAAATTACCAAAAGGTTTCTGTCAAAATTCAGCTAACAGAATACCAACACGTCGTTGACTGATACACTTCAAGTTTTAATTGACTCAGTTTGGTCATTTGACACTTCTTGTCTGTCCAAAACATGTTTTAATGTAAAATAAAGTAGGCGTTTCTCAAACCTTAATTCATAGCCCATTGCATCCCTATCACAATCAGAATATTTTTTATGATTGGCATACACGCTCAGCCTAAAAATCAGTAAATTTTATAGTTTATTTTAACAGCAGTCAATTTGTATTAGTTTGAAAGGTCGATAACGCTCCAAAGACAAATTTTAGTCACTCCAAGCCACAATACGTCTTATTATAGTATTACCATTCTAGGTCTATTTTTTGTCAATTGATTATTAGTAGTTCTTCACTCAATGTTATCATCTGTCTTTCGTTTTAAAATCAAACCATAACACATGTTTTAATGTACACAAAGCAGACGTTTTTCGAATCCCCATGCTATTCTTATGGAGGACATTTTACGTGATTTCTCATTTCCTGTGAACACTATAGACACGCCGATAGTTTTCCCTCGTGTATGGGACCGAGACCTTTAATTTGAGACCCCTCCCATCTTTCTGCGATTTGTACAACACTCACAATTTTGCTCAAGAAATTCGGCTTACAGAATTATATATATAGATAAGTTGTCTTCTGGCCATTTTTAACATTTTCCTTTGCACTTTAGGATAATACCAACTCAAATACCACGAGCTAGGGCTCAAATTTTTTGTTTCCTCAATTTTAATAGTTTTATCATACACTAAAAAGACTTACACTTTTACGATGACACTTTCAACCCTTTTTGGGTCCTTACCCTTTGAACTGTCGTCATAAAAAGCCTCGAAAAGGTGTTTCCGTTTTAGAAACTATGGGGTCCGTCACGTCAGCGTGCTGTGTGTCTCGTCTCAGGTACACTACCACCACCGACAGAGAAGCGATAATGTTCCTTTCTCTGTGGTAAACAACTACGCTCCCTTAGTTTCATGAACTACTACAGATCAATGCAACAGTTTAAAACGTGCGACTTTTTAAATTTTTGTCGAGATTTAGAACATAATTGCCAATTTGACCGCCATACTCTGCGCGATACGGTGTTCATCGTGGACACTTGACTTTCCACCAAACATTAATATCCATTTGGCCGGACCGTGGGCCGTGGCGGCACGTAGGCTCGAAAGTCGACGTAGGTGTACGCCCACTCAAATCTCAGAACACGTTCCTTTCGGAGCTCTACTCGGAACTTTTGCGATTCAGTGATAAAAACGATTAAATCGCGGGTCGTAAAAAATAACCACCGTATCGCAAGTATCAGCACGAGCCGGCAACATTATTAGTGATGACCTAACGCGAACCTGAGCGATTCGTATTTTCTGTGAACTGGGGGTTTACAGAAACCTATCGTCGCTTCTGCTTCTTATGGTGGAATATGCAACATAACTTCTCATTCACTCCATTCCATTTATGTGAGGTCTCAGTTGAAGTCCTTAACATTTAGCTGGGATCTAGAACTCATCATAAAATAACATTCTAATTGATCTTGCATAGATCCAACTCCCACGAGTAGATAGATTAAATAAGCAATAGTTATTAAATTTTATCGATAGTTGTATCTGAAAAGAATCGCCATAATTGCTCTTTGGGAATTTCCTTGTCATTAAATTACGATATTTAAAATAACGAACACTGAAAGCAATTTTTTTCTATTTTAAGTCTATCGCGTCAAAGATATGTAAAGAAGCTGCAAAATTCTTCCCCCTCCAGTCTTCCCTAAGTAATGTGTCGCGACGTTTCAAGATTTTTTTAAATCGTTGAAATGAAGTACCGGCACTGCACTGTATTTCCATTTCCATAAAAGGAGCTATAAACAATTTGAATGATTTATTCCCTTATGGCAGTGACTAAATTGAAAGTGTTTATAAGATAACAATAGTTTTAATTGGTTAATTTAATTAACGTCGATGAAAAGTCTACAAACTGCGGCTGCATTCCCGAGGAGTGCCTCTGCCACACAAACCAGTTGTCCACTCACGGCTATAAATAGCCTCACACCACTACTCCTCTAGCATGGACTCGTACTCTTCATTCTGCCGGTTTTTGTTTTTGTTTAACCTAGTAGAAATGCGCAACTGGCAGACCATTATGTTAATTTAATGTCAGACTACATGTAATTTACGTCGTAGCGACCTGATTAATTTAATGACTAAATTCAGAGATTGGCCTGTAGGTTGCCTCAAATAGGCAATGTATATGTTTACATTTTTGTTTAGGTTAAATAATCTATCTCTTTTCGGAAGAATCTAGTTAAATTTTAACCCCAAACAACTCTTTATAGACCTCACCTGGTGAAATCGTAAACTTTTTTTTATAACTAGGCCTATAACCTGTTACCAAAGAATTAAGTTAATGTGTGAAGGTACTTATAATTATTTTGCTTAGTATATAAAGGGCAACACATTTTCCTTGATTTTGTCTCATAATTGAATTTTTACAGCGTTAGCATTGTTTAGGTTTTTGTTCAATTCCTGATTTATATCAGTGTTTTAACATTTACAATGAGCAGATAAAGAGTGTAGCTTGACCACTGTTTTTATCACTGATGTTGATAATACTATGATAACTAGTCCGGTCCGGTCGAGCGGTGCTTGACAGAGCGATAGACACAGAGTCATGTTCGGAGATAAGAAATTGATGAGTCGCTGGTATTTTAGCTTGTCAAACCAATTCCAGATTTGTGCACGTCTGTAATATATTCAAGTTTTTAGAGACATCTCCTTTGTATCATAAAGACAATAATAATAAAAAAAAACTCAACAGGCCAACGGCCAATGTAAGCAATTATGCAAGGCGAATATAACGATACAGTAATTTTGTAATCTTTTGAAAGGTCTTTAACATTTTTTAACTACAATACAGTACAACTAAATTACCTATAGTCTATAGAAGTTGTGTTGCACGTTAATAATGTTGATCCCGAGTTTTTTATAACTCCGAAACTGTCAGCATTCCATTTTACCCCAGGTGCCTATAAATAGTTAGGTTTCTTGTGGGATGAAGTCAGCCTTTTGTTACCGTTCACTGCGTGTTTGTTTATTACATATCCGAACAGTTATTTTGGAACCGTTGTAGAAAGATTCCGAGGCCTGAGGTTAAACAACTCCTTTATATCGTTATACGACTCGATGAAATAAGGATATGTTGTAAAATGCAAATACATTTCCATATAAGGCGGCATTCCTGGAACACTAAACAGATTCACCTGTTGAGAGCTCGGGCGGGCATTTAAATCCGACCAACTCTGACCCCTCCGCTGCACATGCCATCACATCACACAACTCCCCCCCCCAGCGGGGCGGCTCCTATTGGTGGGGGGGGAGGGGGGCACGGAATGCCTACGTCACGGTGTCATGAGCGCGGACACTAGGTACACCTGCGGCACAAAACACCCATTCACAGGGTAAATTAGGTTAGGCTTGTACAAAGGTTGTTCCTAAAAAAGGATTTCCTATATTTACCTTACTTAGGCGCTCTTTTTCAGCAAACCGTTGGAAATTGCGGGACGAAATTTTGGAGAGTTAGTTATAGCTTAGGCATACGGTAGGTTTATTTTTATATTCGATTTGATTCTTCCTAGTGATATATCCTAAGTTGGATGAAAAATGTTTATCCTGTCTCTAATATTGCCAAAAATCTCCGTATGAAAATATTTGTAAAGTAAAAGTAGTTTGCTGAATAAGAGCGTGTGTTTTTGTACAATGCAAGTGTGTTTGTAGCTTTTTCAGGAGATGACATTATAGGAGCAGAGCTTCATTGAATTAAGGCTTTGATAGTAGGCCTATATAAATTTAAATTTATATAGGCTTCTGGGATTTATGGTACTTTATGCAATACCATGCAAAAAATATTAAAACCCAAACAAATTCGCATATTTCATATTTGATCAATTGAATCAAGGCAATAATGAATATCTAAATGAATCAAGTTATAAAGTCTTATTTGAGTAACCCAGTAAGTCCATGAAACTCATTAACATTCAAATGTCGTCTCCATTGACCGCCGAGTAAAGAAGTGTGCGGAAAAGGATGTCTGGCTCGCCAAAGACCTATAAACGTGCAGGCTCGCACCGCTGTGATTACATAACGGGATGACACAGTGGCGACGAGTAGGCCATTGTAATACTGTAACACTTGCGAGGCAATCACTGTTACCACTGTAGGTCATTGTTCCGCGGATGTCAACTCTTTGATAGGGAACTATCCAATATCCACGCGATTTTGGGCCTCTTCGACACGATCGAATATCCACGCGCATTAGTGAGGATTATAAGGGTCGACTCCAGGACGGGAGGAACGATCGAATATCCCCGCGGCCGAGGACAGGTAGAGGCCGCTAGACCTCCCAGGGGCGGGAAAAATGGGAATTTTATTTCCGCGCCCCGTTCAACGTACCTCGGCCGTTCGCGTGTACCAGAGCGAATCCTTGCTTGTAACATAGCATTTAAACATGACATGTTTCATTATTATTATTTTATTCATCTATAAAAACGTATACATTCTTAGTAGTTACTGTAAATACCAAATTAAAGCACTCTTTTAAAAGCATGATATATATATAATTACAGTTAATAATGGACCAATAAATTAACACGAATGGACCTCTCCCAAATAAACGTCTCCCATTCTAAAGGTTTGAAAGGCATCATTTGAAAATCTAAAAGGAGTTCCAATTACAACAGGAAGTAACATATTTCATAATGATACAAATTGGTCTTTGAGGACCAATGTAATTCGCGCTCTTGCGTCGAGCTTGCGCGCGGGTATCCAGGAATCAGCGCTCGCATCGAATCCACAGAAATCAAATATTATCTGTAGCGGAATCGGCTAATGTTACAAAAAAAAAAACTTGTGACAAAAAAAATATTTAGAATGTCGTCTACAACTTCTCCGGTGACACTTTTTACCTGACCCAAAAATGAAAAACTTTCTCGCATACTTTTGTTGTGTCACCAATTAAGACGAACTAAAAAGAATTTTAGTTTAACTAATAATAAAAATTAATAGCAGACCATTTAAAGTTTAAATACGTACCATTAGATTTACAATTTCAGATGAAAATTTTAATATAAATTTAACCTTTTTATTTTCATTCCGAATGTCAGGTAACATGGAGCGCTGTTTGGATGTTCTTCGCTCGGGTCCCGCGACATCGGATCGTTTTGCCACCCGTCGGGCTCCAGACTTCCATTCCACGTTTTTTGGTTCAGTTTTGCATGACAGGGCTCGGTACAGTTATACTTAGTCCGAGTCTGGTACACGCGAACGGCCGAGGTACGTTGAGCCGGGGCCTACGATAACTCCGGGCCTGCATACTCCCACCACTCCCGCTGCCGCGGCGCGGAAAGAGGCCGACTTTAACATGCGATCTTATGGGAGAAACTGCTTTACGCGCTCATAACGCTCACATATTTTGACTTAAAACCTTTTGAGTGGTATCATTGTTTTCCTTATCTCAAGCCCTATTGATTTATGTAAATTCCAGTGCTCTATGTTCTATAATATTGGAATAAATATACAATTTATCTGAGGAAACCAGTAGATATAAAACTTTTTAAATAATATTAACTGCTTGCTAGTTTATATTCGCTTTTAAAAATTCATATGCCTTAACTTCTGGGACTTTTTTATTGACAAGTAAAATTTAGTAACTTTTCCGTGAACGCAGTAAATTATATAAATAAAAATAGTAATTATTGTACATTTTTGAACTGCGCAACAACAACAAAATTATTAAAACAAAACAAATGCTATATTCAGAATTCAGACTATGGACATTGTTGCTACCTACACTAATAAAATAATGTACCACGTAAGAAGTTTAATTTCAGTTACAATGTATATAGATAAATGATAAATGAAATGTTTTAAAATATAATTTAATGTCTGTACATTTTTGCGGAAGGCGCCAAGAATTCGTGGGAACGGAAGTCCTCTCTATATGCGTTGTTTATTTTTATCTCGTCTTCCACTTTTTGGAAAAATATTCATGTGATTATTTAAAGTTCATTGACAGAGGTGGACTCATGAGACCTAAACCTGATTTAGTAAATATGTTGGTGCTAACGTTACAACTGTTTAAATATCTGGCAAGCTGCTCTTATGAAAAGGAATTTTTGAAAAAGACTTCTCAAAGACAGTTTTTTTACCATTTGCAATTAGAACCCATCAATTAAAATATCATTGTTCAAAATACCAAATGTAAATCTTGTCACTAAAATTGTTTATTTTTACTTAAGAAAGTAATTTACATTTCTCCCAATATCTTACTGAACAGTTACAGCAAGATAATGAAGGACAAGGTATTACACAAGAGATCTATGAAAAGCATAAAGTTAAGAAGCTATCTTCACAGTAAAAAGAGTAAGGAATTTATTTTTTACTCCTCATAAATGCCTTAAACAATTGATTTTAATTTTTAACCCCTATAAGTGACATTGACGAAATCAGCACTTTATGGTTAAACATCGAAATTGAATTGAAGCTTTAGTTTACTAAATTTAGAATATGATTCAACTTAAGTAAATTGAATATGAATACAAAAAATAATTTTATAAGCCAATAAAACATAATTTTTGTCTTTTTACATTTTTTAAAATACTTAAATAAATTATTTCTTATTGTGTCTTGATGTCATAGTAAAGCTAAACTATCTAAGAATGTATGGTAATTTATTCGGTTCAATTAGCAGGTCGTATATAGTTCTAATGATGGATAAAAGTACGCGAAGCAGGGCGCGTCAATGCAATTCATATGGGACTGGCGAGCTGCGTAGGCCGCTTTGTGATGACGTCACGCAACAGAGCATGCAGGCCCGGAGTTTTCGTAGGCCCCGGTTGAGCGGGGCGGGGAAATAAAATTCCCATTTTTCCCGCCCCTGGGAGGTCTAGCGGCCTCTACCTGTCCTCGGCCGCGGGGATATTCGATCGTTCCTCCCGTCCTGGAGTCGACCCTTATAATCCTCACTAATGAGCGTGGATATTCGATCGTGTCGAAGAGGCCCAAAATCGCGTGGATATTCGATAGCAGCCCTTTGATAATCAGTATCGGTGGACAACTTGTGAAGAAGACAAAGTGTGCTCTCAATCGCTCTCGTGTTGGCTATTTTTAACATCTCAATTATAAATCCGTTATCTCCATTAGGAAAACTAATTATTATCAGCATGATTGAAATTTTATTGTTATTTTACTACCAAGCTTAAAGTAGCCGTGAGTAACTCGTTTTAGGGGTTTAAACAAATTTTAATCGAGGTACTTTAGACAGTATATGAATAATATTTCTTTAAAGTAAAATAAAACAGTGTAAGATTGTTTTCTCATAAAGAAGTTCATCAACTTAATCTGTTCTGTCCTGTTGGGGCATTTTAATATTTCCTGATTAAAAACCAACTATAACGAGTTCACCTTTAGTTTAGGCCTAGTACTCAGATATGCCCATCTCTCCGGACAGTACTTAAACATTTTTATGGTGATAGTGCACCAGGAGGTAGGATTGTTTATTTTCTTGCCAGCCGGTGAGTCAGCTAGCGGCCGGCGGCGGCGCGGCGGTCTAAGTTTTCCCGGCAATTAAGCGCGGATGGCAAGCGTGTTTCCGGTTCCTGAAGCGTTGGCGGTGCTTTAGTTGTTTATTGGACCCTTGGACACCGGACGTCATTAAACAACGTAACTGTGTGAAAATGACCACATCACACTTTCGCTTATTTCAATCGTTGTGTGGGTGTAAAATGAGGGTATAAAAAAGAAACTTTATAGTATTGGATATCTGAACGTCATTTAGATTTTTCAACTCTCTCTTTAGAGATAGTCAAACATCATGTTATAAAATTGTAAATATTGCACAACTCATTTAGGCTCAAAACACTTTTAATTTACTATCACATCACCTACCAAAAGGCCCTGTAGCCCAAACGTCTTTATTATATTTGCAATAAAAGTTGCGCTTCTTTCATTTTAACACTTGAAAATGCAAGCAAGGAGTACACAATAAAATATAACAACGAAAGGTATTGTAAACAAACTGAGGTTACTCTGGCGTGCCAGTGACCAGTATAATGAAGGGACTATGGTATGGTCAAGTCACGTGAACTATAAATAGACATAAATCAATAAAATCATGATGCACTGAAGGTTTAAAGAGCTCTGTTATGTAGTTGTAATGGAAGATACCCTATGTTTATTAATAGGTTCCATTTAAATCATTTATTTTTCCTTAATTGTGGCAGTTATTATTTTACTAAGTATGTAACTGTCATGAAGATAAAGGCTCTATTCGTTTATGAACCTCCATGAATTTTCAATGAAATAAACTACAACTAGTCAATGACCTAATTAATTAACCAGTCAATTAAAAGGCTACCAAATATGGCTACCGATGCTGTGGTAGTGCTCAATGCTGAAAACTACGGGATCAACTGTAAAACTCCATGTTGGACCTTGTAGAATGCTTGTTTACACTCAAGCTAAACTCTCTTTAAGGTAGTGTAACAGCCCTTGTGAATGAATAAGGGGCAGAAGACTGCCTTGAGGCCAAAATGCACAAGTTGTCGGCCTCAGGTATGTAGGCCAGTGGCGTGGGACCATGATGTCACATGTGTGGTAGGTCTGTCTGTACTGTCGTGAATATGTATGATCCAACTGTCTCAGTGCAGTATTGAAATCCATACCTGAACATATGAATTAAATCTATCAATCTTTTTTCTGGATAAGTAAATGATAAATGAATAAATTAATTTATTTCTCATAAATACAGTAATTAACCAATGAGAAATTAACTTTCCACTTAATCCAGTAGTGTGACAAGTGAATTAGAAAAAAGTATATAACTAGTAAAAAGCAGTGAAATTAAAGTCTAGCATTATTTGAATAACAATCAATCCCATTGCTAAGTAGCAACAGCCTGAATATAGGAACAAAAAAGGATTGTTCATTTTAAAGAAATCAAAGATTAATTATATGCTAGGAGGAGTTCAACAGAGGATGTTGTGACATCATGTTTAAAACATTCCAGAATAATGGTAGACCTTGGACTGTGGGAAAGTTAGATTGTAGGTGAACACAACTGACTGCAGTTTCCTACACACAAAATCCCTTTTAAAATCTTGTCTTTAACTTTTGATCTCTTCTCATTACGTACAAATTATATTGAAAAAGAAAAATTTTTATAAAGATTTACGAGATTGCTAATATTATTTTTTTGGGCTTTTTTATTTAATACTCAGTACGGTAATATTTAGAGGTCCATTTAACTACATACAACTTTGCTTCGTTATTAAAAATCTCAGTAAATTTAATTAAACTACGGTACCGTACATTTTTAATTTTAAAAACATAAATATGTCCTTAGCAACACTTTGGTGTTGTCCTGTATTTTTTTGTGCAACACCTTTTGACACTGATAAAATTAATTTATTAATACTTAACTAATTAACGTGCTCGAAATTGAGCAATTTAATCTTAATATTAATAGGCAAGCATGTTTCTTTTCCTCCTTTTTTCTCAGCTTGTAGGCATCATAGGAGAAATCTGCGAATACCGTTAGAAAGGTATCGTCCTGTAGATGAGCAGAATCACGCTTGAATTCGCATCGTCCCCCAGGGCTACGCCCTACAGGGATTCAAAGTTCCAATGTTAATCTTATGGGAGAAGAAAATTTGATTGAATCATTAGACAGCTGTTGTTATAACAAATGCTAGCAATTCAGGAAGAACAGATGTTTCAGTTATAAAACATTTTAAAACTAATTGGCTCAAGATCAACTGAATCTTTGGTCGAATTTCGACCAGTGGGCGATCCCTAGTCTTAATTATTCCATGCAATTGCTAAAATTGTTACATTTAGTTTAACACCCTACCAATCCAAAATTTTGATTATCAATACCTAATCGCCTAAAAATACACTTATTTACAGCTGTACATTAACAGATGTTTAATAAAACTAAAGTGAAGCCCAATGTTATTCAAATGGGAAAATTTAAAAAAATTTAACTATGGATAGCGCTTTTATTTTAAGTCCTATTCTCACCATTTTGTGGCGGAAACAACTATAGATCAAGATCCAACAACACCATAAACTTGAAAATCGGTTGAGAATTGTAGGAGGAGTTTTCT
Source organism: Neoaliturus tenellus (assembly GCA_030545055.2). NCBI lineage: Eukaryota > Metazoa > Arthropoda > Insecta > Hemiptera > Cicadellidae > Neoaliturus > Neoaliturus tenellus. Next base: position 64,728,951 of record CM061532.1, read on the forward strand.
GTAAAAAAAAGCCTTAGCGTATTAAATAAGTATAGACATGACAGTTATTTAGGCTGCTGCATTTTGGTTGTTGTTGGTCTGATAAAAATAGTTACAAAAATTAAAGCCTTCTTCAATGCATTATTTTTACTGTCCAGTTTTAAGATTCCGTCATTCCTGAAATGCGCTGGTAAAGGATTAGAGATTGTAACATTTTAAATAATGAGAGTTTCTCATGAGAAATTGATGAATCTGCAAAATATATAAATTGTGTTTCTATTTATTTAACTTGTTGTCGGTGTTCCAGATGACATGAGCCACGGGCACGAGAACGTGTCCCACTACAAGTGGGGGCCCCCGGATATCTGTGCACCGGGACTCATACTGCCCATATTCGATGAAAGGTACACACCACACGCATCCGGTCATCTTAAACTGAGACAACAATCAGAACGTTATTTTTTATATAAATAGAATGTTCTATCATGTTCTAAACTAAATTTATTGCATGTTTAGTTTATTTTGGGTAGTTTATTCCACAAAAAGTAGAGAGGAACATAAGAGTTGAACCTAACTCATGTAATGTTTAAGAATTATTTTAATAAGATTTAATTTTCAGTTGAACACGTTTTGATCTTCTTTCATTTTTAATACAATTGAATTGTACATGATCTTTAAAATGTATTCTACCTCTGGAATTTAGGTGAGACTTTTAGAGGGATAAATATTTTAAATCCGCTTAATATTTCAGAGCGTGGAGTGTTCACCTGAGGGCAGTAATCTACCTGTTTGCCCTGTTCTACTTCTTCTTGGGCGTAGCAATCGTAACTGATGTCTTCATGTCTTCTATTGAAGTTATCACCAGCACTACAAGAAAAGTCTACCTGGCCAAAACTAAATCCAAGAAGGTAACAAATTACAAACATGTTATTATTTAAATATTTTTTTGTTACATAGTTGAATTTAAATTAATTTTTGTGCTGAATTTCAGTTTGTGGTCCTGAAAATTATACAAAAATTTATACCTCAGTTAATAATTAAGATTATTTTTGCAATTGCCTTGGTATGAGTTTTTAAGATATAAAAATCTTGTTTGGTTATATTTATACTTATGACACACGACTGGAGCTATTGATTATAAAGGTGTCCCGTCAACTTGGTCACAGGCTTGGCTTCTCATCCTTGACCCACAGTTGTGACTCACTGGCTCATCAGTCTATGATCTCAGAGGTTAACATCGCATAGTTGAAAATTGATATGAAATTTCCTCTTAGAATGATGTCTATTTTTTTAAACAGCAATTAAAAAACTAAACATTTATTATAAGTTTTAAAACGGTGTGTAAGTTACTGGTGCCATTGCTGTGTGTATATTATCATGCCATGCAAGTTAAAGCATGACTTGTTTTTTTTTTAATTATTTTTAAAATGTTCATACATTCAGATGTTGTTATTTGATTTTACACTCATCATTATCTCTTATTTGCAATAAAATAATGCCTTGGCATTCTTGATGTGTTAAAAGCTTGCCTTTTCTGTATATGACTCTTCTCTCACCATCGTCAATTAATAATCACCTGTTCCTTGTCTATTTAAAATTTCGTTTGGAGCTTAATTTCTTGCTTGGTAATTCTTACTCTCATGTCCAATGGTATATTCTAAAAATCACTATTTAAATGAAAGTATTTAGTTATTTAGGCCATTAAAAGCAATCTATGGTCACGTATATGTTTTGTTCTTATGGATATTTTGTCAGTTATATGTTTTTTTACTCATGTTTGCCTGGCTTTTTAATCACATCCACACTTGAACTGCAGTCCATTTTGTGCCTCTCCATTGGATTTAAACTTCTCACCTTATTTTCACCAGCACTCTGAATGTTGCTTTTGTTATCTCACTGCACACATCAAAACTTAGCACTGTTCGCTTTTGTTGCACTTTTCGCTTGAGCCTGCTGCATTTCCGCCAAAATGTCTGGTTCATCACTGATTTGACATTGTTGTATCAGAGCCAAGTCGTGGCTACGGCACCTAGCTCAGAGAATGGAAAGCCAGGGGTAAGAATCTTCTGATACTTTGTGTAATTTTCCTCTTCTTGTGTGTTTTATTTAAACTTTCCTGTTTTGTGTCTTCTTTTACAATAAAGTTATGCTATTATGGTCAGAATTCTAAATCTGTTAGGGAGGTTATGGAACTCATTATACGGAGTGTCTTCAATATTCACATTTTTTCTTACATACAGTACATCCAAAATTTGAATACAAAATTAATCCACTGAAATTTTAATGATGTTCATTGATCTCTGTAAAAATCTTCTGATCATTCAGTTACTTATTATTATTATTTTTTTTTCAAACATTGGTGGATTTTTTTATTAAAGTTTTTAAAACAATTAGAAAGAATTGTAAAATAAACTGTTAAAAGGATTATACTGTTGGACACCCTTTAATCGGCTACCTTTTTAGGCCTAAAATGAACCATTTCACTTGGGTTTTGTTTGATGGTGAGTGAGTTTGGTATTCCAATTATGGCTTATACCATATTATACCATCATCAGGCTCATACCTCCAGATATCAAGATCTAGCTCTAAGTCTGGCCATGGTCCCAAGGACAGAGTAAAGGAAGTTTCAAATTTTTTCACTAAAAGCATTGCAATATAAAACCTATGCAGAAAAACAAGGCTTTTAATTGCTAACTCTGAAGCAAGTTTTATGATCCAATGCAGCCTCACGACTTAAGTCTCAATTATGAGATCAAGCACAGCAATTTTTCACCATATCTTTGCTTGAGCATTGAGACTAAAAATGCAAAAATAAAATTCAGAATAAGTGATCTATGAGTGTACATTTTGACAAAAAAATAAATTAATAAATAAATAATAATAAGAAAATAGGTTTTGCTTAAGAAAAAGCTTTTAATTATGTACCTAGCCTATCAAGATTTACTTATTTGAAGAAAGATAACAAATACATTTTCAGGCATAAAAAAATCATATTGAGGTCAGGTACTATAGAGTTTTAATAGGTAACACACTTTAATGTTAAAAAAAATTAAGTGCAAATGTTACCCTCAAACAGGAGTACAAATACAGTACTTCCTTACAACAAGTTAGATAAGCACAAATTCACCTTTCCCTAAATATAAACTGTTTATGTTTAAACTTAAGTGTTTATGTGTGTGAAAGTTATAATTATAAAATGGCATATTCAAAATTATTACAATGTTTTAGTTTTAGAGCGGTCTCATGGATATACAATTTTTTATGAATTACATATCCTATTTTCTCTTAAAACAGGACTTTTTAAAAAATTGTTTACACAGCTTACCATTTTAGTAATGACTTACCTTTGTTACTGATTTGCAGTTTTAAAGTAAGTTGGTGATCTAAAACCAAAATCCTATTTTCTCTTAAAACAGGACTTTTTTAAAAATTGTTTACACCGCTTACCATTTTAGTAATGACTCACCTTTGTTATTGATTTGCAGTTTTAAAGTAAGTTGGTGATCTAAAACCAAAATTAAAATATAAATTAATTTGTATAATGAATCACAGATTTTTATCACATTTGATAAAAGTACTCCAGCCACTACGAGAGATGTCCGCTGAGGGCAGGAGAGGATTTCGAGTCTACGAATGAGATACAAGCGATGTTGCCGTACTTATTCCTTGATGTACTCCTTAATCCCAGTTGCATTAATCCGCTGTCTAAAATAAATCAATTTCCATATATGAACGTCGTATGTAAACAGTCCAAAATAAAGCATTTCATGTAGCAACACAGCGTTTATCTCCTATTCAGCATGGCTCAATTGGCATCTCTCGTGGCGGCTGGTATAAACTAAACTTGTTCATTGATTTTTGACCAACAACAATCTCTTTCAATTAGAATGGCAGCTACAACTCTGTCGGTGGCGTGGTGGCCGGCCTGAGAGAGGATGAACCCGAAGTGATCGAGGTCCGAGTTTGGAACGACACTGTCGCCAACCTCACTCTGATGGCCCTCGGGACCTCTGCTCCGGAGATCCTACTGTCAGTGATTGAAATCGTTGGCCACAACTTTGAGTCTGGCAAACTGGGACCCGGGACCATCGTTGGTTCCGCCGCTTACAACCTGCTCATGATCACCTCGGTGTGCATGGTAGCACTGCAGGTGGGGGATACCAGGCGCATCGACCGGTTCAAGGTGAGTTTCTTATACAAAAAGAATAGCTTTTTGTGTATTAAGAGCGCAAAGTACGTCATTGTTGCTCGAGAATTGTGGATGGCCGCATAAAGCATTAGCTGAGTGCGGCCAAACATTTAAAGAGCGGCAATGACAATTTGTGCTCATAATACAAAAAAATTTTTCCTCCACCATAATTGGAACAGACTAAATTTTTTATTGTATACAAAATAGCATTTTGGTTATGTTTGATTTTTTTTTTTGTTTTGGAATGAATGCAAGCATATTTTAAAGAAGTAAATCGCCTGTTTTCTTTTTTTGAAATGAAATTGTTTGGTTTTATTTGACTCTGTTTAGATGGTTTATTTGTTTCTTTTATCAATGAAGTTTTGAATATTATCTTTTGTATATTTTATGATACTTTGTTTGTTGTAGTATGGGGTAAATATTGCTACTATTCTATGTATACTCCTGTACCATAAAGAATAAAGAACTTTGAATTTGAATCTGAATCCAACCTCTAGATCGTCGTACGGCGGACAAGGCCGCTAAGGTAGTCACTTACCTTAGTAGGCTGATGGCCAATGTCGGGGGTCCCCGATCCAGCAGAAGACGTCTGTTGATGTCCGCGGTCCAGTCCGTGCTCCTTTACGGGGCAGAGGTGTGGGCAGGCGCTCTAGATAAGGAGTGCTACAGGTTGCGACTCGCCCGGGTTCAGCGTCAAGCTGCGCTCCGGGTGTGTTCCGCCTACCGGACAGTGTCCGAGCCTGCCGTCCTGGTGGTCGCCGGAGTCATCCCGGTCAAGCTCTTGGCAGGGGAGAGGAAAGCGATTTACCAGAGACAAGGCGAGATCGGCAAGGACACGGCAAGAACCGAAGAGCGCTCCCGAACCTTCCAGCAGTGGCAACACAGCTGGGAGCACGACACCCGAGGACGATGGACTGCGCGACTCATCGAGCAGGTCCAACCATGGGTGGAAAGGCGGCATGGCGAGGTGGACTACTACCTCACGCAGTTCCTGACAGGTCACGGCTACTTCAAGTCGTACCTGAACCGGATGGGCAAGACCGGTTCACCGGATTGCATCTACTGCCCGGGCGTTCCCGATGACGCGGAACACACCTTCTTCCGCTGTTCGCGTTGGGAAAGGCCCCGCCTGGAGGCCACAAGAAAACTCGGTGTTTTTTCGGTGGACACGGTCTGCCAAAAGATTATGGAGGATGAGGGCAACTGGGATTGTTTGTCACAGTTCGTCCGGGGTATCCTCCTGGAAAAGAAAACCGATTTGGACCACGAAGTGGCCCAGATCCCTTGACCGAACAGCTGGATAAGGAGCGAGCCCCATGGGCGTAAGCCAAATTTAGGCCTAGCCTGACGTAATGTGATAAACAATTCCAGGTTAGAATCCTAAAGAGTAGAGGAGGTTTTTTAGTGGGTAAACCCGTTTTTTAGGGGAGTCCCACACTACAGGCTGGCCACCTGTGTGCGTAATGCATTTTCCCTGCCTCTCCCTCAAAAAAAAAAAAAAAAAAAAAAAAACCTCTAGATCGTCATTATTTGAGAGAGAAAATATATCTCTGTAATACAAAACCACGAAAAGTTAAATAAAGGTTAATTAATTTTTTGCAAATGTACTTGTGGAGAAATTAGGAAATGATCAAAATTAGAATACTATTGTTCTTGAGGAGTTTTATTATTTATCCAGGACACAAATACATTTAATGATATTTTTGAATTGCAAAATGTTAATTACAAGTAATTAATTACACACATTAAAAGTACCATTAATATACCTAATTAAAGTAAGAAAATATATTTAGACCAAACTTCTAAGGAGAGCATTAAACAGTGTTTGCCTCTATAAGTTAAAACACTTTATACTAAGCCTCACTATTTAACAAAGCAAAATCAATCACAAATTGAAAAAAAATAGTTCAATTTAACTTACAATAGTACAATAGTAAATTTAATTTAAAAATAGTACAATAGTAGTTTAATATAGCCTTGACATTATTATTTGTGAAGTTATAAACATACCCATATTGTAGATGTTTAGAATAGAGGCACGTCAAAATACTGGTACTTTTTTGAAGAGGTTTTGTCCAGTTTGTACTCCTTACACCGATTTTTGGGCCACTTGTAGTATGTCGCGCACTTCAAAATTGGATGGTCTTCTTTAAAACACTGTGTGTTCAAAGTATCAAAATAAATAACTCCAATGATGTGAGAAGTTTGAGAAGCATCAGACTTTAGACATTTCAAAAAATTTTCATCACAATCGCAGTGAAGTTTTGTATAGTAGCCGTCGTTTGACAGTCCATGAGCTGATTTCCCAGATTCGATCACATCTTTGCACATGTCATGTTCTCTGCAGCACCTATCTGTTGATTCGCTTGACCCCAAGTCGTCATAGTTTTCTGCTATGTCCTCCGATCCACACCACTTCGTACCTGGAAAAATCAAATTCAGGCGTTGTTCCGATAAAAAACTAGCTCCAGAGTTGTCTTTTAATGGGGATGACGATTCAGGCACATGTATATGCCAAGAGCCCACTGAAGCTACACAAAAAAGCTTAAGCAGAAGTATTTTTATGTTACTCATGTTGTTTTGTATCATCACTGTAAGAACACTAGTTTAGTGTGTCGACATTTCAAATGACCATGGTGAAAAAACAGGTCACATTTGTACCTATCAAAAAAAGTCTCCTACTGGGTTGATGTGATATTATTCAAAACCTGAGATTAATTTAATTAAGTTGGTTGATAGGCAAAAGGCAGTTATGACGCATAAATTGTGTTATCAACATCATGTTGTACCTGGTTTGAATTAATAGGGACTTATAATACAAAACAGACAAAATGTAATGATAAAACACACGTACAATTTTAATAAATAAAATAAAATAAAATTATTACATACTGTAATATATATATTGCAATGAATTCTCAAATGTAGATTGAAAATACATTTCAGTAAAGGCCATCATGCCAGAAAAAGAAATATGATGATTAAATTTGATTATAAACAAGCAGATATCACACACTAAAAAAAAAAAATAATAATAATAATAATTAAAGACCTATAAAAACCCAAATATTTGCTAATTTTCTCATCGTAATGTGAAAGGACTACAGAATGAGGAGTAAAGTGTCAAGTATGATTTCAATAAATTTAGAATAATATTTGGCAAAATATAATCTTTATATTTTATAATACTAAGAAATATTTTTATTAATTGAGTTTATATCCATACGATTTCTATTACATTCCCTGCAACTAGTAAATGAGGTACCTTATCAATTGCATGACACATTATAGCCTAAATGCCTCAGTAACAAGTTGTGCTGAAAGTTGCTTTGTAAAAGTTGATGTGCATGTTGAGGAGTGGTGTACAATAAAGTAATTACTTATTTATATTCTAAACGGATTGTATTTATTTACTATTTATCTATTTAGCTTCTTCTGATCAATATAACTATCAAACCTCACTTCTTCTCAGGTCTTCATCGTGACCGGCCTGTTCAGTTTCTTCGCCTACATCTGGCTGCTGGTGATCCTCCGTTTCATCACCCCTGATGTGGTAGACCTGTGGGAAGCGTCCGTTACGTTCGCCATGTTCCCGATCCTCGTGTTGTTTGCGTACGCGGCTGACCGCGGCTGGTGCGGACTCAAGGCATTCCGACCTCGCAACAAGCAACAACTCGAACTTGGACCTCTCCAGGGAGAACAGAGTAGGTTATCTTTCAAGTTAAGTTACGACAGGAATAGGTCTTACAAATAGGAAATTCGTACCTAGAGACCAGTGTATATTTTTAAAGAAGTTTCATGTAGATTTGATCCAATTCATTGATGTGTTTTTTTAGAAGGTCTGTCCTCGACCAAGAAGGCAGAAGCAAAATTGAAAAATAACAATTTGAACATTGAATTTAATTACAATTGAATAAACTAGTCAAATTTATCAAAAACCTTGGACACTTCAATTTTGTAAATATTTTGGACAGATGAAGTTCTGTCAATTTTAGGTTCTCCCTTAGCGAGATGAATGTCGTAATTTTTTTATTAATATTCAAACTAAGTAGATCAGAGAATATTAAATTTGTCTTCTTCTATTGAGCTTAATTCATATTAAAATAACCTACCTTCTGTGAATCCTTTAATGATATACAGTTAAAAAATAATTAGTTTGTATTAACTTAAAAAATTTTTTACATTTTTAATAATAATAAGTTTTGTTTTCTAAAATAATAGATAATAATATAGATAATAATCAATTGCATGATGTTAGATAAAAATTTTTTCTACAGGCCAGAAGATGATTCTGGAGCGTAACTTCTTCAAGGAGGGCAAGCTGGACAAGGCCAACCTGGTGGAGTTTGTGCGGGAAGTCAAGAAGTTCAAGGGACTGAGTGACGAGGACGCCGCAGTCCTGGCGGCTGCAAAGTAAGTGTTTACGCTACCTGCCGATAAGTACCGAAGCTCTCTACGAATTTTGTGGGTAGAACTAAACAGCAGTGTTGAAACGTGTACCTTTCAGTGATTACAACAAACTGATCTTAAAATTTATATGTTGAATAATGTGTAGATTTGCTAAGTTGCCTCCAAAACTCATAATTGTATTGGAGAATCTATATATATAATACGTGATGCCCTTTTTTTGTTAACACTACTCCTCCCTTATTTCTGGACCAATTTTAAAGTTTGAGGTGTCAAAAGAATGGTCTCAGTTCGTAGTTTTGCAATAAGGTTTTAGATTTTTTATATTTTAATTCTGAAGCTCAAGGGAAGCCCTCAAAGTTGGTATTTTGTCCATAAGATTAACATGGGGAACAATTTTTATTAAATTACAAAATAAAACAGCTGTTGATAATAAGACAAACAAACACATGTTAAAAGCTAGCTGAATAGAAGCAGTTGAAATACTGGTACTGAAATATCAACCCAATCTATATATATAATTCTGTAAGCCGAATTTCTTGAGCAAAATTGTGAGTGTTGTACAAATCGCAGAAAGATGGGAGGGGTCTCAAATTAAAGGTCTCGGTCCCATACACGAGGGAAAACTATCGGCGTGTCTATAGTGTTCACAGGAAATGAGAAATCACGTAAAATGTCCTCCATAAGAATAGCATGGGGATTCGAAAAACGTCTGCTTTGTGTACATTAAAACATGTGTTATGGTTTGATTTTAAAACGAAAGACAGATGATAACATTGAGTGAAGAACTACTAATAATCAATTGACAAAAAATAGACCTAGAATGGTAATACTATAATAAGACGTATTGTGGCTTGGAGTGACTAAAATTTGTCTTTGGAGCGTTATCGACCTTTCAAACTAATACAAATTGACTGCTGTTAAAATAAACTATAAAATTTACTGATTTTTAGGCTGAGCGTGTATGCCAATCATAAAAAATATTCTGATTGTGATAGGGATGCAATGGGCTATGAATTAAGGTTTGAGAAACGCCTACTTTATTTTACATTAAAACATGTTTTGGACAGACAAGAAGTGTCAAATGACCAAACTGAGTCAATTAAAACTTGAAGTGTATCAGTCAACGACGTGTTGGTATTCTGTTAGCTGAATTTTGACAGAAACCTTTTGGTAATTTCATAGATTGCAGAATTATAGGTCTAGGAGAGAGTTCAAATCAAAGACGTTTGTCCTACATACTGAGGAAAAAATACCAGATCAAAGGTTCTCCTCTAAACAAGTCTGATTTGTTTACACGAAATAAAGTGCTTTTATTATGAGGGACGAATATTGACATTGAGTGAAGATTATCTACTTCTTACACAGGAATTGGCAGGATTATACAGGAAATGAGAAATCACGTAAACCGTCCTCCATAAGAATAGAATGGGGATTCGAAAAACGTCTGTTTTGTGTAAATTAAAACATGTGTTATGGTTTATTTTTAAAACGAGACACAGATGATAACATTGAGTGAAGATGATAAAATAATTAACACAAAGAGAATCAATCTATTTATATATATTTCTATGTGTATAATTATGTAAGCGAAATTTCTTCAGCCAAACTGTGAGCGTTATACAAATTGCAGAAAGATGGGAGGGGTCTCAAATGAAAGGTCTCGGTCTCATTCACAAGGGAAAATTATCGGGGTGTCCATACAGTTCCATACAGTGTCCATAACAGGAAATGAGAAATCACGTAAAACGTCCTCCATAATAATAGCATAGAAATTCGAATAAAGTGTGCTTCGTGTACATTAAAACATAAGTTACAGTTTGATTTTGAAACGAGAGACCAGATGATAGTATTGAGTGTAGAATTTTTAATATCCAAATGACAAAAATTTTCCTTGTGTGATAATACTATAATAAGACGTTTTGTGGCTTTGAGCAACTTTGAGCTACTAAAAATTCTACTCGGAGCGTTACCAACCTTACAAACTATTACAAATTGACTGCTGATTTTTTCTGTTGTTACAATGATTTAAATTAAAAAAAAAAAAAAAAAAACTGAGTGTGTATGTAAATCAAAAATACATTCTGATTGTAATAGGGACGCAATGGGCGATGAATTGTGGTTTGAAAAACGCCTACACATGCATTAATTACATTAAAACATGTTTTGTTTTGGTTTTATTTTAAGACGAAAAGTGTCAAATGATCATGTTGACTGACGATGATACATTAGCTGAAACTTAAAGTGTATCATTGAACGAAGTGTTATATTCTGTTAGCTGAATTTTCCCAGAATCATTTTGGTCATTTTCATAGATTGCAGGATTATAGAAGAGAAGTTTACCTTGAATACTAGGGGGAAATGATTTGGTCATTTGGAGGATGAAATGATGTTGGTAATGTAAGATAAAAAACATTATAACAAAATGAAAAAATTATAGGGATTTTTTTATATTCCCCTTTAAAGATTCCCCATGTATAGTGATTTAAAAAAGTCTACTTTGTTTACGCAAAGTCAAGATCTTTGATTAGGAGGGGCGAATATTGACAGTAAGTGCGAAGATGATCTATTTTGAGGTGCTAAAAAAATCCATTCAGTTTTAGGACGAAAAAGACAGTGAAAGGGGTTTGATTCAAAGTATTGAAAGTTTATTGGCTCTTAAATGGGTACTGAACATCCCTAATGTTTTTTATCATTGCCGCTTTTCTATGTTATATTATCAAGCCGTCATAGCTCAAAGCAATTACGATTTCTTTCAAAATTTATTTTTCATAGATCGATATAAGTTTAACATCAGACAAAATTAAGCAATTACCAAAAAGGGTGGCCTAATAGTCAGGATTGTAAAGAGTGCTTTGGGGGTGAATGGTCTGTTCAAACGGTATTGTTAAAATATTATTTAAACTAAAATTTTCTGGAAACTTTCGAAGTGGACAACTGGTAATCCGCTATGGTTCATGCCATTTTAATTTTATGACTAGGGGCTTTTGCCCCTATGAGCCACTAGTATTACATACTTTGATACAAGGAGTGTCTATTGTATGGAAATAATTGTGTGTTTTACCTTTTCCCTTAAAATGTAGCAGGTAGATCTTGATTGAACTTTGTAATTATGTGTATTTGGACACAAAAATAAGTTTAGTACACCCCAGAAAAATTCATTTTCCTGTACAAAAACAAGTTTAGAAATTGAATTGTTGACGTGGTTCTTATGGGTAATCAGATTAGTATTGAAACAACTATGAAAGTTAACAAAAATTAAAACGCTAAATCTTTGTACATCGGTTTTCAAAATGCTGTTAACTAGGAAAAGGGATAGTTGGTTGTTGGTCTAAATTTAATAATAACCTGTTTACTGTGATTCTATTACAAATTTAATGCAGAATGTATGCAGAACAAAACACCTGAGACAACATTTAAAAGTATTTTACTTCCAGTATAGATAACAAGCTTATTGCAAAAACTGTTTGTAGCCTATAAAGAGAAATTTTAACCAAAATATAAATGCCACATCAAACAAAAATGGACCACACCATCAAAGATGTAGATTTTCTTAATTTTTGTGATTTATTTATTTAAATTCTGTAATGCCATGGAAAGTTAAGTTAAAGAGGTTTTAGTTGTTATAAATAGTAATAGTTTGGACTTATTCACTATGTCGACTACTAACTCATAGAGTACTAAACTACAAAAACAGTCGCAGTTAGTGCTGCATAGCTCATACAGGACCAGAGAGTTGTAATTAAATATTGATTTTTATTTTGTTGTAATTTACGTTTTTTGTGTGATGAACTATCTAGATCCAACACGGCATCTGTGAATTTATTTTAAATTTTATAGGAGTTTTCGGCAGAATATCTACGACAAATCGGCAAAGAAACTATCAAGTAATCCTACCTAATTTAGACCTAAAATAACAACTACCAAATCTCAACACTATCACATTGGGAAGTTGGAGAATTAGTGATGAAGATCGATTGATAAAATACCATATAGTGTAATCTGATTTTCACTCTAATTTAATTTTTATTCAAAGCAACTCAAGGTTAATTACCTTTGAGCAAGGTTAACACAAATCCTCCCTGATTTCTGGACCAAATTTAACGTTTAAGGTGTCAATAAATTCGCCTCAGTTCGTAGTTTTCAAAAAGGTTTAAGATTTTTTATATTTTATTCTGAAGGATACGGGAAACCCTTAAAGTTGGTATTAGTCGATAAAATTAACAAGGGGAATAATTTTCATTGAATTTCTAAATAAAACAGCTGCTGATAGTAAAGCAGACAACACACGTCAAAAGACGAATACAAAAAATTTTCTGAAATGTCAACACAATTCCACAATATTAGGCCTATAGGAGGAGTGTCTACTGCGATATTGCATTGCACATGTAGCGGATGGATTTAGCTTGAACTTTGGATTTATTCATATTTTGACACAAAAATAAATTTAGTAACAGCCTCAACCCCAGAAAAAATTCCATCTCACGTACAAAAAACCACATTTGAATATTAAAATTAGCTCTTATTGTTTGCAATATTGGTATCAAAACAACAAAAAGTATAGTCTACAAAAATTAAAGAAAAAGTCTAAATTTGGGCATGAATTTTTAAACAGGTCTGAACTAGGAAAAGTGACGGATGTTGGTGTAAACCAAGCACTCTGAAATATGCAGCGCATTGCGCTGCACAGGTGCCCCTAGTTATATCTACAATACTTGAAGTTTTTATTGACCAAAAAAAAAAGAGGAAGTAACCAAATATAAACCAATAAAGCGATTTAATTTCCCAATCTAGATATTCTTTATCAGACTATTTGGCCTTCAAAGCCATGATTGGGAAAGTATATGTAGTAACCACTGATGCTAAGTGTGGGTTTCATTGCTAAGGTGGAGCACCACCATGTTGATAGTACAGGTAAATGTACGAGTGTTTAGTTTAAGTTACTTCTTATGTATTTTTCACATACTGTACAAGTACAGTATTTTAATTACAATGGTTTTAAATTACCTCCGTCTGCAGGTCGTATCCAGTTGTTTGTCTACAACCTAAGGTTTCGACGCAGTTGCGATCATTACAGCTGATACATTTTTAGCTTGATTTTAACAAATTGACCACTACTTGATCATGGTGCAAGTGCGTCAAAAACCTTTGGTTGTAGACAAGCGACTGGATACGAGCTGCAGACAAAGGTAATTTAAAACCATTGTAATTAGTCTTACCAGCTAAGGGGAAAATACCAATGTGAGTTAAATACAATATTTTGTTTTCAAAATGTGAACTTTCACCCCACGTCGCAAAAGCTTATCAAGTGAGCTAGACTGAAGTCAAGGCTAAAGTGACTGTTATTAGTATTAATGCACTGGCCACACTTCTGGACATTTAATTTTCTAGAAATTATATATTTTTGCAAATCTTTATAAGTAATGGGGAAAAATTATTCATTTATGCTAATTTAGTAACTTTGATAAGTTTCATTATTATTCTTATGAACTATTTTTAATTAATAAGCAGATCACTTTACTTGGTTATGTAATGGATATTAACAGTAAAGCCTGATTGCTTACGGGAGAGTAATTAAACTGTAAACTTCAAATTTTTGATAAACGTTTCAGGTTGGTCAACTCACAGCCCCACTCGGCAGTCTGGTACAGGATTGGCGCTGTTCGTCAGATGACCGGGTCTCGCCGCATTGAACCTGTTCTTAACTCCCGACTGAAAGAGGTTAGTCAGTGGTGTTCACCTAATTGAGCTCAAAATATTTTTAACAATAAAACTTGTAAGTTGCATTGCATTTTCGCTTAAATTGATTTATTGCAGTTTGTATTTGCTTAACCTATAAAACTAAGAATGTACATTTGATTTGAAATAGGTCTACAGCACACTCAATGAGCACAAAGAGACAACAGCACCCCCTCCCCCTCCTCCTGACACGGACAAGAACGCCATCGTAGAGTTCCACGCGGCCACGGTCGCAGTGAAGGAGAAGATCGGGAAATTCGCTGTAACCATCTGGAGACACGGAAACCTGGAGCCCCAAGTCAGAGTCAGGTACTGGACCAGTACAAAAATTATGTTTGTAGATAAGATTTTAAGTTGTTGCTGTTATCACATTCAAACTTATTTCACTTCAGTGTGTTTTGCTCCTGGTCCTTGAAATAAAAACTTTTTTATGTTAAGGGACTTTCCAAAAAAAAAAAATAAATAAATAAAATAAAAAAAATAAAATAAAAATAACAAAATAAAAGATTAGTCTAATATAAAGTATTAGAGATAAGCATTTGTTTATTTTTTATTTAACCAAAAAGATCTTGTTTTTATTTTTAAGCACAGTAATAATTATGCTTTATACATAAACTTTATTGTGACAAAATTTTTATGATAATTCCAGTTTTTAATAATATTACTTTTTTACCAAGGTTGAGTACAATAGACCTAAACATTATTGTTAATAATCATTAATATCTTTAAACTTTTTTCAGAGTGAAAACTATTGATGGAACTGCACGTAAAGGCGAAGATTATGTTCCCATAAATGAAATAATAACATTTGAACCCCATCAACGAGAAAAACAGGTAATTCACTCAAATATGAAA
Source organism: Neoaliturus tenellus (assembly GCA_030545055.2). Taxonomy (NCBI): domain Eukaryota; kingdom Metazoa; phylum Arthropoda; class Insecta; order Hemiptera; family Cicadellidae; genus Neoaliturus; species Neoaliturus tenellus. Next base: position 64,744,120 of record CM061532.1, read on the forward strand.
AAATATACAGGGTGAAAATCTTACCTGTGCTATCATTGATATATCAGAAAAACTTTAAACGGAGAACTCAACCTATTTTTCAAGGCAATAAAAAATATGAATGCAATGTACTATTGTCTGTCATTTTCCAATAAGGCGGATAAACTATGTGGCATAGTTTAATTGTACAATTGACATTTTTAAAATTTCAGTTTGGTATTTATAGCTACTAAATGGGAAGGTTTAGGAAAAATCTTCAAGAACAAAAAAGTCTTAAAATTTCATTGAGATTTTAAAACACCAGAAAATATAGGTTGTTCCATAAGAAATTTTAAAGTTGGCCTTCATATTAGAAAATGGCTGCTGTTTACAAAAAATGGAATTCATATTTTTATTTTTTATTGCCTTAAAAAATTGGTGAAGTTCCCCATTTAAAGTTTTCTCTAAATCTCACAGTTTATGATAGGCTATATCAATGTTAACACAATTAAGTTGTTCATCTTGTATAAACAATCTATATATCTATATATTAATAGGCAAGCATGATTCATTTCCTCCTTTTGTCTCAGCTTGTTTGCATCTTAGAAGAAATCCGTGCAAACCATTAGAATGGTAGTGTTCTGTAGATGAACAATCCTAAAGGCGGATGGATCTTACATGCTCAATACGGATCATAATTCTGGATCGTGATAAATATTGACAGAAGTGTTTACTATACTTGACCTTACACAGTCAATATAGATCATGCATCAATATTTGACTTTACACACTCAATCCGTATCGATATCTAGGATCACAATCGAAGTATCGCGATCTGTATTGAGAGTGTAAAGTCCGCCTTTAAAAGTCACATCAACCCATAGCTTTCAAAGTTTCAATGTTAATCTTATAGAAGAAGGGCGAAACATTCAGCTTTTGTAATAACAAATGCTATCAAATCAGGAAGAACAGATGTTTCAGTCATAGAATATTTTTAATCATATTATAGGGTTCAGATGAACTGCCGTTTTGGTAGGAATTCGCCCTGGGGGCAATCACTAGTTTAAATAAATACTTAAAATGAAATGTTTGCATCCGAGTGGATTTCATGTATTTGTATTTGACACTGATACATTAAACGTAAGTTAAATAAAAAATCAAAGCACATTACACAGGAAGAATTCAATATACCTAGCTGTTTCCATATTTTTTTATTCTGATTTCTGAAGATCTTAGGACATTAATTGCCCACAGTAACTTCCATCATTGAATAAGGATCCAGTTTATCTTATCATATTTATTTGGTATTTTAAGGAAAAAGCACTTGGATTTAACATTTCAGATAAGGAAGAATACACGTATTTATTAGTGTTTTAGTGTTTCAATCCAGCTCATCAGTATATTTCAAGGTGAGTTAGCTGTGTCCTATGCTTATCTTTACTTTATAATGTGTTATCACAGGTGATTGTAGAGATTGTGAATGACAACAAGTGGGAACCCAATGAAGAATTCTTCCTCCGCCTCAGTCTAGTTTATGGGGAGAATCGCAATGTTGCTCTGGGACACCTCTCGATCATGGAGATCACCATTCTGGACGATGACAGTAAGTCCATCTACAAGTCATTTATCTAAAGATACAATTAAAAAAAATATATTTTTGTTTATAAAATATATTAAAAAAAAACATTTTTTTATCCCCTAAAATTTCTTTGAGTAAAGATTATTGTTGTTTATGGTGAGTTTATGTTATTGCTTAATAAATTATTGTGGAAATTTTCTATTACTGATTAGTAACAACAAATTCACAAATTTGAACAAAACATGAACAAATTCACATTCATGACATGACGAGATCAGATTCCAGATCCCGAAACGTAGTGTATTTGTTATTAGTAATCAGTGATAGAAAATATCCTCAATAATTAATAAAATGTATTTGTTTTCTATGTGAAGTTCAAGGTTAAGTTTACTAAACACTTATTGATGAGTAATAAAACTATGTGTCCATCAATTTTCCCAGTTAAGGAAATCTATTATAGGAGTTGCATAGTAAATCAGTAAATCTTGATAGTTAGTTTTTTATGTTTGATTTACTGATCCATTGCAACACACCTGTATATTTTTTCTATACTTTTATTTATAGAGATAAAATTTATTCTTTGACACGCTGTGACTGGAATATTATTAATGTGTTCATGTATAGCTGTCCCAAAAGTTTGATTAAAAACATTATTTTTATTGACATACTTTTCAACCATACCTTGTCTATCGCAGACCCAGGCATCATAGCGTTTGAGAAGCGTGGTCTGCTTGTGAAGGAGTCAGCTGGGTCCGTCCGCATTCCCGTCGTCCGCTACAAGGGCTCCGACGGCGAGGTGGCGGTCAAGTGGCGGACCATCGACAAGTCGGCCATCTCCGGGCGGGACTACGTCGGCGGCACTGGCACCCTCACCTTCAAGGACATGGAGGTACTGTCTTGAGGGAGAGATTGAAAATTATTAGAACTATTCATTGCTTTTACAAAAATTGGTTCCCAGAATATGTCAAATATTGAAGGAAATCAAAATCAATAACCATAAAAATTACACAAAACTTCATAAGTTTTTGTTTTTTTTTCAGACACGTATGGAGATTGAAATACCTATCATCAACGATTTTGACCCAGAAAAGGATGAACACTTTGAAGTTGAATTGTTTGACGCAACAAATGGAGCGCGCATTGGAAACATCAACAGAATGGCTATCACAATCGCTAATGATGACGGTAAGTTGCTCATTGATGATTAACTTTATAATCTAGAGCCTTACATGTTGTATTTATTGATTTATTTTCTACTAAACACTAGTTATGTTGGCTTTTGATATAAAAGTCTTGTTATGAGAAAAGGAAGTTTTGAATGAGAAATGAGTTTTTCACATAATGATAGATTAATCGTAACAAATGTATATTATATGCCCTCATCAAATATTAATCAGCTAATAAACTGTGTAATTCTTACTGGTAATTTGTGTTGATCCATAAATTAATTTTTGAGTACAAGTCTACCTTAAAATACCTTGAAAACTTACAAATTCTTTTATTAAAGTTTAGTCATAACGGAATTTGCTTTTTTCAGCTTAATAGCTCTACAGGATCACACGGAAAAGTCTTGCACAATTTTTTGTTGTCAACCAACAATTTTGATTGTTGACAACGTCTAATTTACAAACCTAACTGCGGTTGCAGACTTCAACACGATGATGGACCGGCTGATGGTGCTCACCAACACCAATGTGGACGCTCTCCGCATCCACACCAAGACGTGGGCCGAGCAGTTCCGCACGGCCATGACGGTCAACGGAGGCGACGTCGCCAACGCCACCTGCTCCGACTACATACTGCACTTCTTCTCTTTCTTCTGGAAGGTACATTATGCTGTGTACTACGAGGGCTATTCAGAAAGTAAGGAACGTTTTCGTCTTACGCCGTTGTACGCGCGCTTATCGAATATATTAGGGTATGAGAGTGCTCGGCGCCTCAGTGGCTATCCAGCCGTGACACTTGGAGCATCGTCGGGCCTCCCGTTTTCTTTATATTTAAATTCAAAATGGCCGCTACCGTAAAAAGTCCCGCCAGTTGCGAAGTGCGATCGGTAACACGGTTTTTGTTGACAAAAAACTAAAAACCCATAGAGATTTATCGATTTTTATTCTTTCAATTTCAACACAGCAAACTCCGTGAAACGTGAGGGGAACATAACGAAAGCTTTGTTATGGTGGAGCAGCGGTTTTCACGGATCTTATCGTCAACTTTAGTGACCGGTTCGTCAGTCACAACGCTCGGTCGTGCACTCCACTGCTCATCAAGAACATTGGTTCGGTCATTTGTAAACTGAATACACAACTTACGCACGGAACTTTCATTCAAGACATTGTTCCCATACTTCCACGCACTTTTCAATAAATCTTTATCGGTTTTAAGTTTTTTGTCAACAAAAACCGTGCTACCGATCACACTTTGCAACTGGCGGGACTTTTTACGGAAGCGGCCATTTTGAATTCAAATATAAAGAAAACGGGCGGCGCGACGATGCTCCAAGTGTCATGGCTAGATAGCCACTGAGGCCCCGAGCACTCTCATACCCTAATATATTTCATACGCGCTCGTACAACGGTGTAAGACGAAAACGTTCTTTACTTTCTGAATAGCCCCCGTATTATCGAATGTAGTCTATGATTACTATGGAAAATTTTCAATAATTTAATCATTTGTAAGTATTTTCTGACAAAGTCAATACTGAATGAGGGTGTAGTGTACTGGAATTTCAGAGTATAACCAATAACTTCTTACTGATACTACTTGTATTGACAAATTTATTGTTTCTCTTTGTGTTGTACAGTGAAAAATCCATTAGTATGAGCATGGGGTTGTCTTTTGTGCTTAAGGGTTTGGATTTGAAGTAATATCTAGGCTATTCATTAGTTACCAAAAAAGGACCTATCACTTTCCTAATGGGAAGTCTTGTAAAGAGGAAAATTTTATACCAACACCTTCACAATTTTTGTGTATACAGTTATGACTTTCTTGCAGCGATGAGAGATGTTTGAGGTCAGGTGTGTTCTAGTTCAGTAGTTCTCTGACCAGGAAGTACAGTGGATCATGCATTTTGCATACATACAACTAAACTGAACTGCAGTAAACTACATTTGACGACTGGAATCATTTTATAACCCCTTTCTTAATTTCATAATTTTGTCCCATTACAGGTATTATTTGCTTTTCTCCCGCCTCCCCAAATATTCAAGGGCTGGCTGTGCTTCTTCTGCTCTCTTATTGGCATTGGCATCATGACGGCTTTCATCGGAGACATTGCCACCATCTTCGGCTGCCTTGTAGGCCTCGATGACACCATCACAGGTAAGAAACATCTGCATGCTATCTGCTATACACCAGGCAATTGGGAGTGGACTATCTTGAATAAGAAAATATCTGGTTAATACATAAGATTAGTGGTATTGGGATTGCAATAACAAAAATATATACTACATTTGATAATATAACTATCATAAAAAAATATTACGTTAAATATTATTGTAACTTATGGTCAATTACTCTTGATGAGATTTTTTTTTTTCACTTTTTGTAATGAAATAAGTAAAAACTGTTTTATTGTTATTTTACAATTTGATGATTACAAATGGTTCTCTTGTTTATAAAATCAACACGAAAAATGTTTTCTGTAGCAGGATGTAAGATCATATAGACATGATCATAGTCAGTCTATTCTAATATTTGACCCATTACACTGCAATATTTTTGATCAAAAATATATTATGATAATAGATAGATGTCATGATAGTGTAATGCCGGCCTTTAGAAGAAAATGAAGTCATTCAAATAAAAAAGTTATTTATAATAACTTAGTAGAATTACAGTAGACGCTCTCTTATCTCGACCTCGGATCAACTGCCTTTCGGATTAACCGACCATTTTCTAATTTCGGCGTCGAGTGAGCCGATGTTGGGATTATGATTTTTAAAAAAATCATTTTTCAACAGGTCGATCATACGTTTCCGTAGCAAGTCAAATATAGTCAGTTGCTCTCAATATTTCGTGCAGACAGTTTTTACTCTGCTGTCTTCACTGATTTTGACACTTAACAGTTTTTTACCACAACTGTCAAGTGTAACTTTATTGACTAATTTATTGGGTTAAAAACAATTGATTGTGTTGAAACAATTTTTAATATTTTTCACTTGTTTTATTGATTTTAACACATATTTCTGGTATTATTCGGTTTAACCGACCTTTTTTGTTAACCGACCACAGTCCGGTCCGGTAGGGGTCGGTTAGGAGAGCTTCTTTAAGCCAGAGATCTCTTTTACACATGGCAGAAATATTCATTGTTCTTAGGAGGTTCATCATTATACATTGACCATGGTTTTCAATATTTAAAATGAATAAGTTGATGGTAAATTGATAGGATTATATATTTTTCCAAAGAAATAATTTTTTTACATGGCTTATTTGGTCTTAATGAAAGTATACATTTCGTCTGTAATTCCTTTGGATTTTTTTCTATATGAGTAGGACAGCAAAATTGTCATCAATAATCACTAATTTTCTAAAAGAAACTAGTTTTTACAAATTTTAAAGCTACGAAGATGATTATTTTATTATTTTTATGTGATTATATTGTAACTCCCATGGGAGTAGTTACTATCAATCTTATTTAAATGATAATTATTTTTAGGATTAAGTTTGTAAAATATCATGTAACTTGACAATTAATTCAACATAAAACTTAATGACTCATTATTTCATTCATCTAACTAGATAAGTTGGGGTTGTTTAGTTTAATGAATACATTTTGTATGAAAGTTGTACCAAAAACCAATTAAATTAATAAGTTGATTTAATTGTTTAACATACTGTAGAGTGTTGGTAGTTTAGAATATAATATGCATGTATTTTTATTATTACATTTGGAACCAAGGCAACTCTTCTTAATAACTTCTCTCCTCTTTCTAATCCTTCTCATAGTATTTTATTTTTTATATGATTGGCTTTTGGATGCTTTGCATTGCATACAAGTAGTTATTAAGCTTGATAAATTGGGTTCTGCATTGCGGGGTCACATTGTTGGTCTACCTCTTTAAATAATATTTTTCAATTCATCAAATACAAATGTTTTTCAAATTAATTAAATTCTCTAAACTTATTAACTCGATTTGGTTTTAAAGTTTAAATGATAGTTGGCATACAAGGCTTAATACAACTTGGTCTATTAGTTAGCGTTGACGAAAAGAAATTGTTGGTTATACTTAAAGTAAAATAAAATAATTTTTCTTTGGAATAAAATTGTATTGTCCTTGCTTATCATTTTATTAAAGTTGCCAACTTTTTTTATAAAATATGTTTGGGAATTTGTTAAAGAGTAAAAGTGGAATTATTTGAATTGATCCAACCGCTTATGTGGGAGCTTTCGCCTCAACTGCTTATTCAAACTTTGGCCAGTGTAATTATTATAGACAACACAATTAGCATAACACATGCTGAACCATACCACAGAACATTAAACATGTCATAAACTCGTCAAGTGTATGAACTAATGTTTTTGAACAAAAATAATAAAATCCATAATACAAATAATTTTAACTAAATTGATAACTCTGTAACTAATTTGGATTAAATAAGATTCCATTACTGGGCTCGTTTGAAGGTCCTAGAGGAAAATTAGTCTGACTAATTGGATAAATATTTTCATTCTATTTATTATTAGCTTATGCCTCTCAAAAAATATTTATGCAGGGCTTTTTCGACACCTCTCTTAAAAAACTCCGTCACATGATTCATTGGGAAAAAACAAATCCTATCGCAATTACTTTTCCGTGCGTCTGTATGTGTTTTTCAATAAAAACGTGTTTACTTTAAAATGACGTATCACAAAAGGTAGTTCTAGTGTTCCAAGATTCATACCATTGTAATTTTTCATTTTAAAATTGACCTGTTTTTGTTGAAAGACACATAGACAGACAAGCGGAAAATTAAGTGAAATATGACTATACTTCAAATAATACAATTTTGAATTTTGTTTGTTAAAAACCAAGGATCTCACACAGGAGTTTCCATGCTTTTAATATTTTATTAATATATTTTTAGTGTTCTGTGGACAACAGTAAACAAATAAAAGGTGTTACCTTACCGCTTGCATTCATTTTGTTATTGCTATGATGTTGATGAATAAGCAATATTGAAAATACACTTTGACAATAAATACTTGAGGGTTTTGGTGCCTTAGTTTGTTTTGTTTAGTAGGATTAAACAAATGCTCATTACACACTATACAATCCTATTCAATTATCTTTACATAAACTTTTTATGTTGAAAGTGACAAAGTACTCTTAGCAAAATATTTTGTATTGTACTTTTGGAGAGCAAGCCAAGAAACAAGAACTAAATTTATGTATCATTTCTGGTTTAAAACACAGAAAACTTAAATTATTGCTCTCACATATCCAGTTATGTTGATTCTTAAGCTATCAAAGGCAAATGTAGTTAGAGGTAGTAGAGTTGTAAAAAATAAATTAATGTCAGTTCTTTGAAAATCAATTTTCAAACAGTTAGCTGTGTATGACTAGTTTGCTTTGTATGATTTAACTTGAAATTTAAAGTTCCATTTTTTTGGTTCATTAAGAAATGAATTTTATTTTTAATTTTGTGTAAAAAAAGGCCAATCACCCACATGTGTATAAAAATTTATCAAAATTCAATCCCCAAGTGACCTTCCCTTCCTCTTTGCAGCCATTACATTGGTCGCGCTGGGAACATCTTTACCCGACACGTTTGCTTCAAGATCAGCCGTAATGTCGAGCAAGTATGCGGACGACTGCATCGGAAACATTAACGGAAGCAACTCTGTTAATGTGTTCCTAGGGATGGGGTTGCCTTGGTTCATGGCTGCTGTTTACCACTTTAGCAAGGTTAGTTTGTGTTTTCAGCCATTACGTTGGTAGCCCTGGGCACGTCACTGCCCGACACGTTAGCCTCTCGGACGGTTACAAGGTTGGAGTCCTGCGCTGACGGAGCCATGATTCACATTACCGGCAGCATTGCCGTGAATGTGCTCATGGGTGTAGGTATGCCATGGCTGGTGGCTGCTGCCTATCATGAACTCAAGGTATGTTGGGATGGATTGTTAAAATTGTATCCTTTTTTGTATACACCATCAATGACTGGATTTTATAAAACCAAAGATAAGTATTATCAAGCATGTAGCTACCATCTTGACCATGGCTAATAACAGCGGTCTACCAACTGTCAGCAAACCACCAGTATTTAACACCCATGGTACATGACAGAGGCTGAAAGACACTATCAACAATATCATAAACCACGAGTCCCTCTTTTATTGCTGCCTATTACTGTGTACACTATGTGAGTAGAATTCTCATCAAATAGCCAACTATGTTTGAAACTGCTTTAGAGTGGCATGATCTCTCATGACGTACTTGATTACCAAAGCTATCAGTTATAACACTCCTATTTCATAATTGTGGATTTTTTATGCAGTGATGTGTTTTTGCAAAACTCTGAAACCAGCAGAAAATAATGCCACCAATTGCAACAACTCTGTCTGATTCAGGTTCTAGTACTTACGCGTGGTTCAAATTTTGATGTCAAACAGACATTGGAAGTTATGAGAATTTTATCACACAGTGTATTATACACAAAGCTGAGGTGAACCTTGTTAAAATTACTAGATTTTCACTAGAGGTTCCTCATTTTCAAGTATTTAGGTCACTTGACATTTATAGTTTTTTTCAACCTAAGTAAATGATGAATACGCAGGTTTTCATTATTTCAAAATTGAAAACTAGGTACCTTAAATGTGACAGGAACATCAACTGGCATATATAACCTAAGTACATCACGATAGAATAATCTTAAAATGTATTAACTCAGTAAATAACTGCAGGAGACTGTTGATAATCTGACACACATGGGAGCAGGACCATGTCTGATTTACACGCTGCCAGCTGGCATTCCAGTGGAGGTTTTCAGTCTCTGGATGCCAGCGACAAGCGTTGTGTAACACAGGCTTCACCAGTCACTGGAGAGTGCTGAAATTTTGAAACTGGACTGTGAACACATTGCCAGTTGACTGGCAATGTGTAAACAGACATTAACAGCTGATTTTTGTATTATTATATACAAAATAAACACCCACAATATTCCAGTTGCTGGCAAGGTGTAAACAGACACATTGTTCGCTGGCATTCCAGTCACCGCTTGCCAGTGCCTTTCCAGTCAAAACTCAACTGGCATGCCAGCCACTGGCAGCATGTAAATCAGCCTTTATTCATAAGTTTGAAGTAAAAAGCTAAAAAACTTTCAGCAAAGGGTAAACAGGGTAACAATTGTTTAAATGCATTACAATCAATAAACCATTTCAACACAAACATTTATTATGATATAAAATATAAATTATGAATATGTCTTACAAGAACACTTGGCATTGCTTCTGTGGCATTGTCAGGTTATAAGACCTGTTGGACCAAAGAATTATGGACTATTGAGTCTGTAATAGCATTTACCATATGATTTACCTTTTCTAATAAAAAACTGTAATTTAAATCAACAAGCGACCTCTGACTAACCTCTCCTCCCACGCAGGACTCAGTGTTCCGTGTGCCGGCTGGGGACCTGGGCTTCAGCGTGCTGCTTTACTCGATCGCGGCGGTGATCGCCGTCACGCTGCTGGTGCTCCGCCGCAACCTGGCAGTGTTCGGCAAGGCGGAGATTGGCGGTCCGGCGGCGACGCGCTACCTCACCGTGGCCATACTGGTGTTGCTGTGGGTGCTCTATATCACTCTGTCCTGGCTGCAGACGGCCGGCGCGCTCCCGTTCAGCTTCTGAACTAACCGACGCGACGATCCGAGCGCACACACTGATGGAATGAACTTGGTACAAAGATTATGATTCTAAAAGTAAATTAATTTTTTATCAACAAAATAAGGTTTAGCAGGAGATTGTAAAGATTAAAACTATCAACTGAATTTCCAACAGTTGAGTTTTAGTAGCCCTTTACTGTAAGTAATTACCCAGCGAGCAAAGAATAGAAATAGAGGCCAGCCGAGCGCAGCGGTGAAGTCATGTCGACAGCGACTAGGCCAACAAAAGGAGTGGGGAGAATGGTGATTCACACTAGGAAATGATTAACAAAATATATAAAAAAAAAAAAAAAAAATAGCTGTTTGTCGCATTTAGAGCGGGTTGCCCACAAAAGGAGTGACTTCACCACCTGAGATGTTGATACGTTTGATACGAGTGGCTCCTCTATTTCTATTTTGTGCTCGCTGGTAATTACCATACTGAGTTAAAACTGCTGATTATTTTGACAGGTTTTGTTTTAACTTAAAAATCCATGTTTATAGTGTATACAATTAAAGCTGTTGTACAAAAATTCTTTCGATTTAGTGCAAAAGCCATCAGTTCTCTTCATTGTTTTATTGGAAAAGTAGATTTGATTTATTTTGAACACTTGACAAGTATCAATCATTATCACGCTTTGCGTGTAAAGGTAAAGTCTTCCTACATATAAGATATGCTTCTGTGAAGCATTATTATTAGGTTAGCTTTTATACATTTTATCTTATTTTAGTTTAATTTTGCAGAGAACAATCATATTTGTGGGAATCTCAATCGCTTGATAAATCTTTAATAAAAAAGTTTCAGTTGAGTTAGTTTAATAATGTAAGATTGGTGTTGTAATATTAAAAAAAAACCTTTCTTTTTTAACATGATTTTATTTGTAGAAATGTTTTTAAATAAATGTTTCTCTCACCGAGCAAAGATTTATTTTATTCTTCTAGAGTTACTTGCTTTTAAACAAATTTTGATCACCTAAGACTGTTGCATAGCCGTCCAATTGTGATTTGTGATTTATTAAAACACACAATTTTGTACATTAATTATGAGATTGTTAGTTTGATATAGACTGATGTGTTAAAATGTTACAATGTGTTTTTTACTTTCAAGATGACCCAAAAAGTTATATGTTAAATGTTTATTTATACTTTTAAAGGCAAATAAAGCCTTAATGACAGAGAATTCATTGAGTTTTAGGTTAGTATTATTAATTAGATTTATATTCGATATTTTGATAATTCCAAATGTGTATTTTGTAAATATTTTACAATAAGTTTGATTTTTTAAATTTTTATATAATTTTATGTTATACATACAAATATTTTGAGAGACTTTATCTCTCAAAATATATCTCTCAAGAATAGGCTAAGATAATCTCAATGTTAATTTATCCAGTTTGTTAGAATAAAACTAGTTTTAATTTATTACAAGAGTTTATTTTCATGCTTTTAATAATAAAATTACTTGGCCATGTTTTATAAATTTTTTTTACTCCTAGTCCCAATTCAAAAGGTCAAACGTCTACAAAAACGCCAAATTTTTATGTATCATGTGCACATTTTTGCTCAACAAGAACATGAAACTACACAAAATTCAACCTTACCTAGAATCTAATTGCTATGGTTAAAGAGTTATTCCGTACATCAGAATAAAATATTATACAATGGACTTTTCCAGCCTTTTATTATGCAGAAACCCAAGACAGGTATGTATGTCTGGGTAGTTTAGAGGTTACAGAGCTTGCATTCTAAACGGAAAGTCGCCGGTTCGATTCCAAGAAAAGCATGTAGAATTTCAAAGGTTCAAAACCGGACCTAGCTGCCAATTGTTGTTGGACTATTACATAATGACTCAATCTAAAGCACTGTCTAGTTTTAGACAGTTACAAAGCCACAAAATGCATTACACTCATCCTTCATTCATATTATTTCACCTTAAATACACCCTGGTGCGTCAATTATTTAGTGAGGGAATGCTTTTCAATCATCAGTATGGTCAACGTTACTTGTGAATTACAGATTAGCGTGAAATTCAGTGGAATCTACTATGGCAAATTTATTGATATTTTAGATTAGAGTCATTGGAACACTACTTCAACGACTATGAAGGTCAGAAGCACTGAAATTGTGCATTTTCAAGCACTTCTCACAAGAACCTTATTTTGTCTACAGAGCTGAAATTTTGGTAGTGTATGGGATTAATTCATCTTAATAACCCAACATAAATTTAATTAAAAAATTAAATAAAATCACTGAAAATTATTTGTTATGTACTTTGATTTGAAGTGAATTGATTTTAAAATTGCCATTTTGAAGAACAACATACAGTAAATAGAATCCTAAGAAAATATTTTTCCCAAAAGAATTTTAGAATGAAAAATTTTAAAATGCCTGCGTGACATGGGCAGGCCACCCTCCTTCACATAATACAAAGTTCCTGTGTAGTGTGGCACTGGCGACGAGTTTTATTAATTTTATCATAATAACAACTTTTAGTTTTAATGACTGGGACAACTTTTTTTTATCATTTGACAAACCACAATGTAATAATACATTGCACTATGTGGTAGTTGCATGCTATGGACCTGACGAAATTCTAAGGAATGAAACATGTCATCTTTTGATAACCAGTGATTGGACAAGGTGATTTTATTTCATTATATTTTAAATATATATTCCAATCCATGGTCACAATGAATACTATTTTATTTTTAAATGTCACACTTTAAACTTTTAAGAAAGCACTAAAGTAAATGACATTTTTAAGATTAACATAAGAAAAAAATTAACTGCAAGTGAAATAAAGAAAAATTTCAAGTTTATCAAGAATTTTGCCCAGCATGATCTAACTTTTACTTGAATAATATTTTATACCATTAAATCCATGAGTAGGCCTATGTATTCTCTGCTATTAATAAATTCTTCAATCATAAATAATTACACAAACAAGTTTATTGACTGCTGTTAAAAAATGAAGATATAAGATCAACATATTTAGACCATGGAAAATTGAAATCCCTTTTTAAAGATGCAAGATAAAAATAATACATAGTAACCGCTTCAATACACTTTTATCAGTCTTAATATTTCAAATTCGTGGTTGTCAAGAATAATGTTAAGTTCCATAAAATCGTAATTGAATAAATGATAAATGTTCATAGAGATAACCTTAAAAATATAATGCATTTAATTCAAAATGTGCAACAGAGCGAGCGCCAACACAGTGTGAGTATGCGGCGCTGTAGAGTGATGTCCCGATGTTATGTAATGGCAGTCACAGTGGTGGGGAGAGCGGGATCGCGTTCCGAGCACTTGTGTTCAGCCCTTCTCTCTTCAGTACTCGCGTGTAGCAATGTCCTGGGAACTACTGTACATGCTACTACAGTAAGCTCATGGCTGCACAACAACTCTTAACCCATATTATCCCACATTATTTCTTTGAAATTAAAGAAGTGGTTTAGTGCTGCGCTCTAGTAGCGAACTCCCATACTAACGGCCTACAACTTTTCCTGCTAGGAGCGCGCACTGTTCAAAACCCTAATCCTTGCGCCTAAGCTACCGCTCGTGATAGCTGATGTGGCTAAGGGTACTAGATAGAGGTGTGCGGATATCCGAAAATTCGGTTCGGTTTCGGATCGGATCGGATATCCGAATCCGATCCGAAGATTTTATTGATATCCGTATATTCGGGTCGGATATCCGAATTTTACGGATAGACTGTATATCTGGTGTTAAACACAAGATCAATGCACAAATATTGTTTTGGGCGATGGCCATTCTGCATAAAATGGTGACTATGCGACGGAACGTCTAAAATGACGTCCAAAGTACTGAAGCAGACCAATAAGTCAGAAGTCAGATAATAGAATAACGGGAAATAATCAAGACACCAAGCGACCAAGGTTAAGTGTTTAACATTTAACGGCACAATTGACAAAGTGTCAATTCTGAACCCTCTCGCTTGGAGCGCTAGCAGTAAAGATTCAAGTCTCACGGCAACACGAAAAGCTCTAGTTTTTATTCCACCCGCCTGAATCGCTAGTGTCGTGGTGTTTTGAGCGCTAGTTGTCGGGGGACAATTCATCATTCGTAGTTTCGTGACTCAATATAAGATTTAATCTAATGAAGATTACGATCGCGTTTGACTATGAACTTGTGAAGGCATTGGATCGGATCGCGATTCAACCGTACGGTCTGTTGTCGTCTGTAATTATTTGCTCTTTGATGTTGAAAGGTTATGTCTTTATACCTCTGATCGTGTTTTAAACTGATTTAAACATTTTTATTGTCTCTTAATTATTGATGTCTACCTGGAAAGGAAAAAGAATAGAAAATGAGTGTCCTGTGGAAGTCTTTTGCCATAACTGACATTGACTGTTTGACAGAATGCTCTGTATGCAAGATGAAGCTAGGTTATGTTTTCCTACCATCATTTTGGTTTCAAATAAAATTATATTTTGCCAAAAGTCCTACTTTGTCATATTGTACACTGGGATGTTTGCCTGGTGAGTAGTTTTGGCCTAGGCCTATAGCAACTCTAATTAGAGCTTAGGTTAGGGCTAGTTCAAAATAAGGTTGACATGTTCATTTAGGCCTAGGGCCAATTAATGTTTACAGTGATCATGACAAATTATAAATTGACTTTGTTTTAAAGCTTTTGAATTTTTATTAAATTAATTGATTTTGATATTCCTAAACAGTTTTTATAATCAAGGCCTAGATCTAACCTAAAAATTGTGGCTTCATATCGGTTAACTGTTTGTCTTTCGGTTTACTGCGCAAAAATCCGAATCCGAAAACTATCCGATCCGATCCTGTTACTATCCGATCCGAACCGATCCGAATCTTAACTATCCGAACCGAATCCGATCCGAAAAAAAATTTCACTATCCGCACACCTCTAGTACTAGAGTTAACAGTATCAAAATAATTTATTTTCACCAACTATTTTCTTTCTCAATCATTTCAGGTGAAAAAGCACGCAGCCTCAGTTACTACAATATTGTTATTATTATTATATTAAGAATCGATTTTAAATATTAATTAATGTAAGGATCCTTATTATTTTGAACAAATCGTATTTCCTGTAAGTAGGCTACTTAAGATTTTTTTTATAGTTTAGCAAATCATTTCACTCAATATTTGTAACATGCCCTTCTGTGTTTGGGTGTTAAATTTAATTATTTTAGGATGTTTATAACAGAATGGATAACAATTTGATTTTACATTTACACTCACCCCAGATAGTTCTGATAGCTACTAGTTTCAGATAGTTTTTCAGATAGTTTTTTTCAGATAGTTCTGAAACTACACAATCAACAACAACTACGTAGCCTCATTTACAATTAAAATGGAGAAACAATGGTTAAATTGTGTTTCACTTAGAAGGCATTTGTTCTCTCCATTAAGGCTTTGCCTTGTTTCCCTCCCAAGTTGAAGATTGAGTTACTAAATGCAGTGGCTAAATAAGACAATTTTTTTTTAAGATGAATGATATTTATAGTTTCTGGACAACATCAATAAACATAAAATCTCACTAACTGAAAACTATCTCTTACATACAATATAATATATTTGATACATACAGTGAATATAATAATAATGATGTGTAACTACATAGTATAAAATAATCTATTTACCACATATATCGGCTAAGGAGATAATTTTTTTGTTTTTTAATTTTCAAATTTTTATTTGTTTTTTGATATTTTTTTACTACACAAGAGTGGCGATAAGGAATACTAGTT
This sequence comes from Neoaliturus tenellus, assembly GCA_030545055.2. Classification (NCBI taxonomy): domain Eukaryota; kingdom Metazoa; phylum Arthropoda; class Insecta; order Hemiptera; family Cicadellidae; genus Neoaliturus; species Neoaliturus tenellus. The sequence continues at coordinate 64,760,235 of CM061532.1, forward strand.
TCACTCTACCTATATAATACAAGTACAATACATACAATGATACAATGAACAGAACTCGACAATATCAGATACAGTAACACACATGAATACATGCTGAAGGAAGTTAGGTCCAGGGGCTGCTGGGATGCACCAACTGACTGTGACTGAGTCAACGACTTGTGATGGCGTTTGAATTTTAGTTGTTTTTAGAGTCACTTCTGACTTTTACTTGATGCCACTGTGATGTTTCATACATAACTTAGTAAAATAAATTTAACTGTTGAAAAATAAAATATAAAACAAGTTTGAAAAACATGTGAGCAGTATTAATTTTTAAACAAAAAATAAAACAAAACTGTACTACTGAGCAAATGAAAAAAAAAACATATTTTCTAATGAACTGTTTTCTTTGATTTTGACAAAACACAAATATTTTCATGAAACAACTCAACAATTTCACTATCAATAAATAAGTTGAAGAAAATCATTTTCAATAAAATCACATTTGTATTCACAACTGTGGTTTTCCCAGTACCCCTAGATTAAAGGGGGGCTAACTTAGGAGAAGTAATGATATAACCCAGAAGTTGTGCTCTTGTTACCCAACTCCCTGAGGACAGCGAATGGATCTCCCTTCTCCTCCGTGGGCGAGTTGGAGTTGGACTTGCCCTGCGTACGGAGGACACTCGCGTATGTCGTTGTCCGGTGGATGTTCGCCAGCAGTTCGTCTCCGGAGTCTGGGTCTTGGTAGTTGTTGTCGCGTGAGTGGACACCATTCTCCCTCGGCAGGTTGTTCTCCCTCGACTGCAGACTGATGGCTGCCCTCGCATAGCCGGCGAAGGCTCCCGACGTCCCGTTGACCGACTTCTCTTCTCCCATGAGCCCGTTGATGGCATTGTCGCTCATCTGGCTCTGCGGCTGCCGGCGGTACAGCGGAACCGAGTTGGTCACCCCAGTGTCCACTCCCCATGTGCTGCCTAAGTCAAACCTTCGACACGAGAAACTGATATTACTTGCATGTCAAGCTGCCACTTGTTGTGGATTCCTTTTATATGGAACCACTGTTAAAACTGGAATGCAATCAACATAAGGTTTTACCATTACAAATAAACATGATTTGAACAATTTATGGTACTAAATAAAGACTATTAAACATAATTATGGTTATAATAATAACTGCTATAGGCACTATTATAAATTACATGACCTTACTCATCTCAGTCCTACAGCTTGTAAATTAGTATAAAATTGCACATTGCCCATTTTTGAGTATGAGTTATCTAGTTGAGAATGTTCTTCAAGATCTGGATGAGGATTTTCTTGGAGATGTTATACTGATATAGGCTATATCATTTATGAACAAAATAAATGCAATTATTTAGCCAAGTAGACGCAAAAGTGTTTTTCTCTGCAATTCTTTTATAATGGTTGTACATCATTGAAATCGTACATCTGCTGACTAAAAATCAAGATCCCTTGATTATATCCCCGGAGATGCAATTAATACAACTAAATATGTAATTAGTTTTTTACTTCCCACATTACAATGTAATCCTTATATGTACACAGTTGTATCTAAAGCAGAAGACGTTGATGTTTTGATTCAAGAATTGTGCATAAAGAAGTTCAATTTTAAAACTGTATGTTTTTAAATTGTTGTGCTTCTAGCTACATTTACACTCCCCTCACCTCGCCTCCGCAGCCAAGTTAGCCAGCTGCTGCTGTTGTTGCTGCTGCTGCTGTTGTTGCTGTTGCTGCTGTGCTTGCTGCTGCTGCTGTTGTTGTTGTTGTTGCCGCAAGTTCTGCAGGTTCTGCAGCGCCTGCAGCTGTTGCTGATGCTGTAGGTTGGTGCAGTCTATGACGGGGAGGATCTGGGGCGCCTGCGGCTGCTCCTTCGGAAGCTCTCCCAGGAACCACGTGTGCGGCCGAGCGCCCAGGGTGTCCATCATCTGATGGGAAAGTTATATTTCATCTCATTAAAAAAACATTCTATAATTAAAAATCAACAGGAAAACTTTGACCAGCATAACTTTGGCTGAACAAGGTGATTAATTACAACATAACGATAAAATTATGATCAGGCCCAGAGGAGCAATGACAGATTGACTGATTTAAAAGCTTAGGCATGGGTACAATATTTATAACGATAGGCTTGGATGTAAGGGGCACCAACCTGGGGAAGATGGGTGAACCCGTTTGGTATCTGTTGACTTGTGTACTTATCAGTGAACATATCATCCACACTTCTTATTTCAGAGATCACAGCTGGCGACTTGCGTGGCACCATCGCCATTAGCTCGGTAAACCTAAAGTCATCAAACATTGGTTAGAGAATCTACCCTTACAAAATTCTACGCAGAAGAAAAAAAATATAGTATCTTAATGAGAAAAGACAGTTCACCCCACAGAATTAGTTTTTTGAAACGTTAATAGAAACCATAAAATTTCACCATGAGACATTAACAAATTGAGAGAAATTAACCAATAAATGATCCTCTGCAAGTTAAATGTGAGGTTAATAAATTGAGTTTCTGTTCACCTTTACATTTGTTGAAATTAATTCATGCCATATTTGTTTCAAATGCTATTGTGAGCAAATCACTGTTTCCTAACGCTAACTAATTGATTGCCACTCGCTGAAGACACCTTTAAAGTTCTCACTAATAGCAGCTGCTTTAACTCCAGTGGGCGTAACTAGCGGGACAACTCACTTGACAGCGGCATCTAGCCCGACGGTGTCTAGGAGGTGGCTGTACCACTCGAGCTGCTTCTGTTGCGACTCAGCCAGCTCTCCGAGCGACACATCCGAAGGCAGCAGCCCGTTCAGCGTCAAACCGTTCACTGTCAGTCCGTTAATGCCCTGCACAACACGGTTGAAAGGAGATTTCAAAAGAACTTATCAACACAAGTGTTAAATAAAGATTACTTTCATAAAAATTACATAAAAAAATAAATTTCAGAGGAGGAAATATATAGAACACAGCTATTTCACCTTAGAATAAATGTAGTGATAAGCTGAATAGAAAACCTGATACAGTAAAACACTAATAAACCTGTGATATTTCAATTAAAGTGTATCAATGTTTCTATCCAGCTCATTAGTACATTTCAAGATGAGTTAGCTCATCTTTTTCCTCCTCTGAAATGTTGAAGGAAAGTGCTTTTTCCCTAACCAAATTTATAAAAAAATATTTCTTGGACAAAGTATAACATCTTATAGGAATTTCCAAACTTCACATGAGAATATACAACATTTCTCTACTGGGGAGTATTTTTTAAACCAGGAAGGTGGGTGAAACCCTTATCGGGAACCATTTCTTCATTAGGCTTATTCAGTTAAGGAACCATACAATCTCTCCCATACCTCCCAATGTGAGATGCATTTATTTTTAACTTTTCTGACAAGAAATAATCGTGTTTTTTTTAATATTTTGGGAATTGATTTAGAAAGCAGCATGTTGATGCAAAACTTAACAAACTGTATTTTGTAAGAATAAATCAGGAAGTGCTGTACATAAAAGTTGTGAGCTAAAAAAAGATGTCTCCACTTTAAAAGGTATTGATAGCTTTTTATCATTTTATAGCTTTAATTTATGACATCTTTTAAACAACATCATTATAAAAGAAAATATTATTATTTATTATACATTAGGGATGAAATTTTATTGGTATTGTAGCGTTCCATTGCCATTGTCAAATAAAATAAAATGCTCTTAATCCCACAACAGATGAATACATTACATGCATTGGCTTGCATCATAATAATAAAAAAAAACTTAAAAATATTAAAAATATTGTTTAAAATGATAATTATAACACAATATTAGAGGTCTGCGGGTACCCGAAAATTCGGGTAACGCCGGGTATTAGCGTGAACCCGAGTGGTCGGGCGGGTTTGACACGTCTCGGTCTTTATTCGGGCGGGCTTTTATTTTAAGCCGGGTCGGGCGGGTACCTAATGCCCGAATTAAATCGGGTTGTAGGTACCCGACAGGACATTAAAAGCCAACCCGGGTTTTTAAAACTATTTTACAGCCAAAATTTGTGAATTACAACGTTCACGGAATAAATGGGCATCGTTCCACACACTATTTTAGACTAGTGGTCATAACTGTAGTGATGGCAAAATTTCTTGAAAAATCGATTTTTCGAAATATCGATGTATCGAAAGAGTAAAATCGATTTCGATAAAAAATCGTGGACAAAAAATCGATGTTTTAAGAAAATCGATTTTTTTATCGGCGCTTTTAAATTGACTATAAGTTATAACAGGAAGTAAAAATATAACCAACAAATTTAATTAATACTATTAATATGACAGTATTTGTAGTCAATGGTCACACCTTTGACTATATCATCGATTTTGTAGGTAAAATCAATGATTAACTTATATATCCTCTATGCATGTAAGGAATACACTACAATATTTGGTTTGAAATAAAATAGAGTTATGAAAATAAACCATTATTGAGATGATATATTACATCTTAGACTAAAACAAAATTATTTAAATTACCGTACTTCAAATGCTGTAAGAGCTGAATTGCGTATAACATCGCCAGACTGGAATAAACACAGTTTTTGTTTTAAGCTATAGAATTGGAACATGTATTGGAAAGCTAGATAAACACAAATTCATATAAGGTCAATGGAATCGGGAATTTATACATGTTTTAACGTCATTCAAGGACTATTAAAATATTTTATTTTACAGTAAAAAATATTTTACTATCGTTGGTTGCCGATCTAGAATAGAACCGTAACAGTCTAATCTTCGGTAACCAAGTCTCTATTTTTCAATTAAATTTTAATAATAGCAAATTTTAACAAAATCAAAGGATGAACCCTATTTTTAACTCTTTTGTATAAAAAGGTATGATAGAGTATACATATAATTTACATGATATTTTGGCCGATGCGAAATGAGTGTAGCGATAGGCGATAGTCATAGCAACAATCACGGCCATCTCTATTCTCTAGTAAACTCTACTGGAAATGGCCTTGCACCAATACGATATACAGCCAATACTAAGTGATTTGAATTTGATATTTGGCTCTAATGCAACAAATTTTGTAAATTTAAAGCCAAACTAAGGTTAGGATCTTAAAATATACTGTTTTAGATGAGTAAAAAACGCAATTCTTTTGTCTTTTACCCGACCGATTTTAAAATCGATATTTTTAGTAGGAAAAATCGATCTCCAAAAAATATCGTCTTGAAAAAATCAATTTCAAAAAATCGATGTATCGAATGGTAAAAATCGATTTTTCCGAAAAATCGATTTTATTTTGCCATCACTACATAACTGCCAGTCATTATTACTGAGGTGGATGTGGATGAACTAGAAATACTTTAGCTTACTATTCGCGACACTCGCACATGAAAATGTGGCTTCTGAAAGAAGCTAGCGGTCTCTGGTGCCTAGAAACGTAAGCAATTTTGTTTTGTTGATATTTTGGTACGCCATACTTCATGTTCAATTTAAAACAAATAACATTTTGATCATGAAAGATCGTATTTGACGTAGGAACATTTGTATTCCTTTAGTACAGTACTATTTTATGCCCAAAAAATAGTTTAAACAGCATTAAATCATTTGTTGCAAGCCTAGACACCAGTAGCGCTAGCATACTTTTCTCACTCTAACCTAAAGGAACTGCTCAGTGTCGTCGTCGTGACTGACTCACACTCTTAGACTGTGGCGTAGCCAATACCGTCACCAACTGTACAAACCGAAATCAAGGTAGCAGTGGCATTGGTACTATCATTGACTTTACATACAAAGTCTTTGTTTGTAAAGTCAATGGTACTATTTACACGATAACCGGTAAATAGCAAGAGCAAAATCAAAAGTAAATAATCTCTACAGATTAGTGTTTACATTATTTTTACAATACAAAATTCATCAGTGTATATATATTTACTCAATATAGTACTATTCGGTATAATTGGTTTTATTGCCGAATTATTTCTCATTCCATCTTGCAAATTGTCAAAACATTTAAGATTTCTTGAGAACCAATGAAAACAATTTCTTGGATAATGTAACAGTTGGATATCCATAGTCAATGGTTGGATACTTCATAGACAGATTTCTTCATTCTCTATGTAGTTTTATAGTAACGGTACTCCATGTTTGTTGTATGGTATGGCGCGATCCGTCGTCTGTATTGATGATTTGATAGATGGTTTTCCTCTCGTTCTTGTTTATTCAATTCACATTTGTGTTACTTGAGTGATGTTGAATTTTTTTCTGATATGAAAAATAAATATTAAAAAGCCACGGAACTGAGAGAATTCTAATGTCCGTGTATCCATTAACAGTCCTACTAGTGAAACCAAAGATTTGGGAAGTGTAAAATGTCATGGATGGGCATTCATCTGCTATTTGGAATCACTCAAGCAAAGAAACAAATTTGGGGAAAGTAATGTAACAGAAATGAAATGCAATTATTTTAAGTCTGTTTTGAAAATAGGATATGGCAATATTGATTGAAAGGCCAAGTTTGAGTATAATCACATAATCTTTTCATAATAAAATAACTTTGTGTATTATTAGGCCTACAGAAAAATAGGCTAGCCTACAGTATGATAATTCGCATCTAGGGTATTTTGACAGTTATAAAAGTGGTTTTTGTTTAGTTTCAACAGTGTACAATATCATTTGTATATTTGTCATGTTTGTTGAAAAAGTTAACATTGGGTAAAGTAACTTAGGACTAAAGGAACCCTTAGCTTGATAGGTCATTGGCTCGGGAGAATTTTTTAACTTTTTATACTAAAATAAAATACATTATAGTTTTTTAACTTTTGTTAGGCCTAGGCCTAACTTAGTAGGTGGAAGGTTTTTGCCTTGTATTTATTAATACTATACTTAAGCTTAGTAGGCACATCAACAATTATTTTAAAATGAAATAACTTTGGCCTAGACATTTATTTTACAAATAATAGCGAAGCCGACCCGAAGTTTTATTCAACTTACAATACCCGAGCCCGACCCGAGTTTTTTTTAACATACATAGGCTACCCGAACCCGACCCGAGATTTTTTTAACTCACACACCCGAACCCGAAACCGACCCGAATTTTTCTTTAACTTATAATGTTCAAATCCGACCCGACCCGAAAATTGATGTTAATCTACTACCCGACCCGAAACCGACCCGACTTGAAAAATCACTACCCGCAGACCTCTACACAATATGTTGTTATGAACTAAATAAGACTGGAACTTGTTCAGATTAGGAGGAAGTTTGGATTAGACAAATTTTATGAAAAATACCAGGACTTCTTTACAAGTGTGAGGGGTTATTAATTTGTTGCTGTCAGGTCTCCAAACAGTTTTGTTCGTTTTGTGCGCAGATCCAAGGACATACCTGGCGCTCGGGGAAGTGTACGTTGTGCAGGAACTGTATCTGGTCCTTGTCGAAGGCGGAGGCGACACGGCGCTGCTGGTCCATGACGGAGGAGGGAGGCGGGGCAACCGAGTGCTTGGGTGGGGCCAGCGGGGGTGACACAAACGGGGGCGACCGCAAGAATGGCCCTGCCTCCATCAACTGGCTGGGGCTCGTGGGGCTGGGTCTCACCTGGCCACAGACAAACAAGTTAGCACACACATCACCCATGACACAGTCTAACAATCTCTCCACCCTCCGTACCCCGTCATCCACAATGTTTTAAGGACTCTAACCATTTTACTGCATGGTATTAATGTTCGTATGAACGTAGACCGGGCCAAACTCTCCACCAATAACAAGACCTCAAACACCAAAGCTCCCCCTTCACATTCAAACCCAAAGCCATTTCAAAGGGAGAAGTCTTACACAACACGCTCTGGCTGAGACTTTGTTGTCTCCGCAGGGGGCTCAGGTGGTAAAACGTCGAGCAGGAACATTTCCTTCTGGCTCTCCAGTGTCTTGAGCACAGATATCTTCATTTAAAAATGTTTTGTTACTCTCATGGTCTGAGTGTACTTCAAGACAGCGAGATACCAAAATCAGTCTTTGTTTAACTAGGCTAGCAGCCAACTTTGATTATTAACTGAATGTCTTATGCAATAAGTTGGTAGAGGAATTATTTATCAACCTTCTATAATGAAAGCACTAGACTAAAGAAAAAATACATACCTTAGTACTATATTTGTATTTGAATTACCTTTATTTCATACCATTTTAAGAAGGCTAAAAACAGTGTGAAAAAAGTGCTCCCCATCAAATTGCAGGCAATCAAACTTTTCATAAAAATTATATGAACAAAACCTAAAAATGCAAATAACAAAAACCAACATCCAAGATACAGAAGAGAGCCAATTAACTGAGAACATCAATTATCAGAACCCCTGAAGGACTTAACACAAAACATACTAGCGCTAGTATCTACAAACATAATGAAATGTGAACTATTGTTTGTTTTGATATCTTTTATATTAAAGTCTGAGCATAGTTGGAAGTATTTTTAGTGTTAAACAGTCAATAAACTGTTTAGTGGTCATAAATAACATTCAATTTTTGGGTTTGATTATCTGAACCATCCCCGGTCCCAATCAGTTCGGATAATAGACTCATTACTGTACACGATTTTTTTTGGCTATGATTTTGATGTATTGCTCTAAATTCCAAGACTTTTAAAATTAAGTATGACGTGTCAAAGGCCAATCTTCAAGACTACCTTGGGGGATGAAATTTAAGGAAACTTAATTAGTTTTCTATTACTGTTGATTACTGACGAGTTTACATGGTCACTCACCAGTGAAGGCTGTGAGTATGCGGGGGCACGGGGCTGTGGGGGGACCAGCCCCGGCGGGGGCCGCACCTCCTCTTGTCTGGTGGGAGACAGCTCCTGCTTCTTTTTGACCCAAGCTCCGGGGGAGACCATCTGCGGGTAGTTGACGCCCCAGGGGCCCGGCGCCGGGGGCAGCCGTGGCGGGTAGAACGAGGTCGGCGGGGGCTGGTAAGACGGGAAGTAGGCGGCATGTGGGGGCACTGGGTAGATGGGGGCGGGCGGCAAGTAGGGAGCGACAAACCTGAGGACACACGACATTCGTATTGAAAACAACAACTGTAAACAGTAATGTTAATCAAGACTATTAATTTATCATCTTGGGTTAAGGTTTGCTTAAGATTTAAGGATTAAAACCATTAGGAGTCATTTTCTTAAGATTGAGCAACTTTCACTAATGACTCAATTATTGGTATCATACTTAAAATGACGATCGTAGCTCAAATTTCTAAGACAAAGGATGAACCAAGTCAATTTATAAAATTCGTAAATCTACCTAGAAGTTTCTGTTTGTGGCTTGAAGTACAGATATCTCTAATGGTTTGTCTCTGACAGGCTTGACTATTAGAGCAACCAAGAGCTACATCAACTGGATATATCTGAAAGTACTTTAGCAATGTTCAACAAAGACCAATTATTCCTATTTTAGGAAATTCACCCAGTGAAAGCTTTTTACAACAGCTACTTTAACCTGCCTTGTCTATGGTATTTCCCCTCGAGTATACTGTATGTACCTCATGGTGGGAGCGATGCCCAGTATGGACGGCAGGCGGATGTAGGTCTCTGCCTGGAACTGCCGCGGGATGAACTCCGGGGCCAGCGGGTTGAGTGTGTACGTCTTCTTGAGCTCGACGCCGTCCAGCAGGCTGCGCAGGTACGACCACTTGATTCCGTACAGGCTGTTGTTGCTGTTGCAGATCTCTATGAAACGCTCCCATACTTTCCTGCAAAAATACATTGAAGTTAAGATCGGTCTGCTTTCTTTAATCATCAGTAAAAAACAAATAATTTGTTCTATATTTTAATTTTCATCACAGACACCACAGATTATGTGGATGTCTGTGATGAAAATTTAAAGATGACAAATTAGTGTGATTTAATGCTTTAATGGAAAAAAATCTAAGAGATAGGTTTACCCAAACATTAGTCACCTGGATTGCAGATTTGTTTTTTTAATAGTATTTGAAGTGGTTTTTGCGTTTTCTTGTGTAAAAGTTTTAAGTGTTGTTATCAGCATACCCATAGTGCCAGGCTTATTACTATTATTTAATCCACGAATTGTAATTCTCTGAATCAAGATCGGTTTCCTTGCATCAGAATAGTTTGTCGGCGGAGATATGAATCAGCTAGTAACCATGTAAACAAATGGTCCTAAACCCTTCTAGACCTGGATATTGCAAAATGGTCAAAAAGACTATTGAATGTTAAATTGTTAACTCCACTCCCCGATTCCAAAAACTGCACAGCTAGGAAACACAGCTTTATCCGATTAAAATCAACCAACAACAAAATATTTATACAATGATTGTAAGAGTTTTGCCCTAGTTACTAAATCTAAACATATTTAATATAGTAAACGTTTATCTTTTTGTGCCCGGAACTCTTCCTACAGTTTTAAACCAATTTTGATGGCTGTGGTGTCATTGTTTATCAAGCTCAGTGTAAAGATGTTTCAAAAGTAAAGTGGTAAAATTTCCATCCAAACGCAAAAGTCGTACTAGAACTTAAAGTTCCTTATTTCCCTTTTTGATTAACGTTGATACGGAATGGTATCAACTTTCACATTTTACAGCTGTTAACAGTAAACATAGTACACCAGCAAGAGCCTAAATATATTTACACCAAAGATATGATGTTAAACAATGGAAATACACTGATTAATGAAGTTTATTACAAAGTATATGTATAAAATTTCTTTTAAATCAATGTAAAAACTGAATTGCCTTAAGTTGTACATTTTGAACATAAACCATTAAAAATATATGGCTTTCGGTGAAATGCCTTCATGTAGTGATATGACTGACCTGCACCGGCCGATGGAGCACAGCGCGACGGGGTCTCCCACCACCGCCACCAGGCTCTGCGCCCGCGTGATGGCCGTGTTGAGCAGCTTGCTGTTGCTCAGGAAGCCGTAGTCCATCTCGTCCCGGCTCTTGTTACCGGCGTCGCAAGTCCTCCGTGTCCGCACCGTCGACAGGAACACCGCGCGGAACTGCTTACCTGACGACACAAACTAGCCCTGTAGTCCATGTTAGAATCGGTGCTAGAATTAACAAGTGGCAATTAGAAAATGGAAATCATGTAACAGTAAGACTGAGGATGATATCCTAGATATCGAAAGGCCTCACAAATATAAAAATTATTATAAAATATTGGTGGTATTAATTTTAAATTGTATTCTCAATCCAATATTACAGCTCTTATATTATTTAGTAAGACAATATTTGAAACTAACCAAAGAATGGGAAAAAATTGATTTTTTTTATAAAAAGAGTAGGCTTGTTAGAATGAGTTTAGTGAAAATTTGAGCTTGCATACATGCCTGATGAGTAAATAGAAGAAAAACGTTTAAAAAACGGTAAAATAATATTATTATTTTGCTGAACATAAAAACACTAGATAATTACCCATAAAATAATATTTTAGGATTCGGGTCGGTCTGCTTTCTTTAATCATCAGTAAAAAAAAATAATTTGTTCTATATTTTAAAATTTCTTTTGCAGTACCCTGGAATTTCAAAGAGTTGACCCATACTACCATTAAAATTTGACTCACTATAAAAAATTCAAACTGACCAATATGCTTTACAACACTTTTAATGTTCTAGGGACCAAAAGGAACTTATTCTATAAATTTATAAAAACCAAAAGATACAAACACTGACCTCGATAAGTAAAAACTTGACCTCGAAATCTAATCTAATACAGCAATAACAATTATTAATAATATAAAATTTAAAAAATTATAAGATACCTAGTTGTTATAAAAATTTTATTCGGTTTGCCCAAAATGTGGTCTAGTAAACAACTGGCCTACTTAATGACGTATATATCAGATTAAAAAAATATATATTTAAATTTGCTAGAGTGGCAGCAGTGCTCCTTCCAACAATAAGTTAATCTAACGGATGAATTGTAAACAACAGAATTCAACTAAAACGTGAAAATCAGGAGTGTTGTCATTGTCATGCATCAAATACATGAAATAAGAGAACATTTTAAATTAGATTCAAATATAGGCCTAGATCATTTTACTAACGTTTAAGTGAAACTAACCCACTTTATTTAAAAAAGCATCCTAAACGTTATTTACGAGCACTGCAAACTAACCAACAACCATTTTAACTCCCCAGCACACTTTTTCTCGATGTTCTGCCTCACTGAGGCTCCGTTTCTCTCGACTAACCTTGCACGTTGAGCACTCTCTCAACCGAGATGCCACCCATCCGCCGTTTGCGCAGCTCGGACCGGATGCGGAACACCTGGTCCGCATACGGAGTCATGATGCCGATCGAGTGTTCATCCAGCTTGCCCCACGCGCTCGGCCACCGCTTCTTCAGTTCGCACACTCGCTCTACCACCTCATATACCTGTCAAATAAAGATACATGCCTGATTTGTTGAGCTTCTAAAATGCCCAAATGTTGTACTAGTGTTTTAAAGGTCAACGGTTCTTCTCACCACTTGTTGGCAGAAAAATATAATAAAATCCAATAAAGCAATGGTGAAAGTAGAGCCCATGAACATTACAGACATACAGACAGGCAGACAGAAGACAGATAGTAATTTAGTTAAAAGTCTTAACTTATTTTGGATTATTTCATTGTTGAAACACAAAAATAAAAAGGTAAAAATTCTACACAATGTACCCTTAGAAAAAACTTATATTTTTAAGGTCTAATGTGTTCCTCTTCCACATTCCGGGAAACAGGATGTTGAAGGCAATCATGTAAATATCATGAAAGTTTAGGTCTAAGCATTATCATTAGGGATGGACGGGAATGGATTTTTAGTTCGGGACGGGATCGGGACGTGATTGATCTTCTCAAAGCTATCGGGAAATATTCGTTTTGACTTTTATCCGAGTGTTGTATAAAGACAAATTAATGTTAAATATCAACTAGTTCTCCTTCCAACTTGTTCCACTTGTTTTTGTATAAGTTACAATGAATGTCCTTTTGTTGAAAAAATTAAAATATATAGTTTTGATATTTTCAGGATGCAATAAGATCATGGGAAAGTATAAATTTTATTGAAATTAAATAAATTTAAGTTGAATCACTAAACACACATAAAGGAAAAATGTTGCCCATGTCTTATTTAATACAGGTTTTGTTTAATGAAATATTAAACTTTTGGTACGAAGAATAAAAATAAACATTATGTGCGGTACTGGTACGTAAAAAGTATAGATTAAAACAATTAGAAAAATTGTAAAGAAAACACTACTATATTACAATAAATAAGGCCTGCTCAGATAAAAAAGAACAAAAAACCACAAATTGAAATTAGAATAAATATTAACACTCAGAAAAGAAGTTGTTCAACAAGCCAATGCCATTTATAACCCTATGAAATATTTTGCCAATTTCTTTTTTATATTCATTGATTTTACTGGGACAGTTTCTTACTTGAAGAATATAAATAAGAAAATTGAACTGAGAAATTAGAAACTATTATACTTTTATTGTTATTTATAGTTATTATAGTTATTATTTTAGCATGAATTCATCTAACTATTTTTGCCACTTCAGAAAAAAAATTAAGGAGTGTTTGATGGAAAAAATTATAAAAATGTAAATTTAAAGCTATAAACCCTAAAATCTAATAAATATAAGCTATAGTTAAGCCGTGTTTTCCTCGTTAGCGAGATTGTCGGCCGCGATCGCCGTTCTCGTTAGAGAGATCGTCGGCCGCGATCGCCGTTCTCGTTAGCGAGAATGTCGGCCGCGATCGCCGTTCTCGTTAGAGTGATCGTCGGCCGCGATCGCCGTTCTCGTTAGCGAGAATGTCGGCCGCGATCGCCGTCCTCGTTAGCGAGATCGTAGGCAGCGATCGCCGTTCTCGTCAGCGAGATCGTCGACCGCGATCGCCGGCCGCCGTTCGGCAGTTCCCGTCCCGATAAATTCCCGAGTATAAAAAAATCCCGTCCGATGATCGGGACGAAAATTTCCCGAAAATTTTCCCAAAATTTCGGGACCCGACCATTTCTAATTATCATTGACCCAGTTGAATGGATGGAAAACAAAAAAAGGTTAATTGAATCCTTTTTATGACTTTTTGAGAAGTGAAAATTGGCCGTATTCTGCTTAGTGTCTTGGTAATGCTTTCTCATCGAAGTACCAAATGTCTCGATTAATCAAATGTGGTATCCTGTACTCTCATACGAGTAAGGTATATTTGTATGTGTGTTTGCGCACGGATCTCAAAATTGGCTCAATCGATTTCCTTCAAACATTGCAAACAATTTAGTTCTGCGATAAAAATAATATAAATACAGGTCTTTGTGCCAGGAAATATCTTATTTCATTGTAATCTTTTATTGAAATTGAAATTTTTTAATATTGGTCTTATGGAGTTAAAAATCAAAACAAAGAAATTAAGAAAACACCTAGCTCAACTGTCAAAGTGCAGACCATGTGTTCGAGCATAACATATAGGTTATTGCAGCCAGTTTCTAAATCTATACTTATTTAATACGCTAAGGGTTTTTTTGTCTTGGGAACTCCTCCTACAATTTTAACCGATTTTCAAGTTTTTGGTGTCGTTGGATAGGGCTTGGTCTATAGTTGTTTTCCCCAAAAACTGATGATAATTGGACTGACAATAAAGGCGCTATCCACCATTGAAATCTCAAAATTTCCCATTTAAATAACATTGGGATTGAATAAAGCATTTTAAACATCTGTTAATAATCAGCTGTAAATACGTGAAGATTTTGGTGATTAAAGATATTCACAATATCGGATTGGTCGGATTGGTCATTGATTTAGAGCTAAAAGTAAAATTTGTATTGTATTATAATAAATTGCTCGATTTCGAGCAACACGTATACTAGTTATTATTAATGGCACAATAATAAAAACAATTTATCATTTTTCTAAATCGTACTTTATAATGATGATTTTGAATGTTTAGATAAATAAAAGTTATGTAAAAGTGTAAAAAAACTAATCAGTTTGTAGAATTGCAATTGAATTTTAAAACAAAATAATTCGTAAGGGGTATGAATCGGCTGTTAACCAAATAAATACAATTTATGTGTTACAGATACAACATGTGGTTCAACAACTATCACCAGAGTACTCCTATGCACCCATAGGCCTAAATTTAAATCGTCTGAAATGCGAGTGAGCGAAGCGATTGAGGTTGTTTGAAGGCGATTGAGCGGATCAATCGAGCTCGTCTTGAACTAGAAACTAGCCATTATACACTTGGCTTTTTAGTGCAACGTCTGTAACTGATATTACTATAAAGAATTATTTAAGTTTCCTGAGCAAATGCTCGGGCCGCCAGGTACTAAGAGTGAAGTAGCCTATTATATTTTCTCAAACTTTTGAATTATTATTTATTATTATATTAATAAATAAAGTTTTGAAAACTAAGAGTTTAGTTGTGTCTTGATTAATCAAATGTGGTATATGAGTGTAGTGGCCTATGAATATTTTCTCTCAATTTTAAAAACTAAGATAAAAATTTTATTTTGTTTTTTAGTTTTAGTTTTAACCCTAGAAGCGGCCATTGCCGGATATCCGGCAATTTCATTTTTGCGAAAATCGTCAATTGCCGGATTCCGGCAATATAGGTCAATTTTTGTTCAACTACTCATTACACATGGAAAACGATCAATAAATGTAATAATATTGATACCATTTTAAAGAGGATATTCCAAACTTTCATTTTCGTATATAATCGAACCTTGTAGCATTAAGAGATCGACGCAATTCGTATTACAATTTGAACGAAATTTAGCGCGCGAACCATTTCCGGCTCAAAAACGGCGAAACGTCCAAAAACATATGTTTTTAAAAAAATTTTACTTTTTGTATTTTTTTTACTATCAGAAAGCCGTTGGTATGTTTGAAAAGAGCACGAGGTCTTCTTTCGTTTCCAGTGATAAATATTTGTCATATGACTTCGGAACATAGGAAAAATAATTTTTAAAATCAGCTAAAATGTACGGTGCATAGTTTGGCCAATTTGCCGGAAATACGGCAAATTATAAATCACCTATTAAAACAATTAATAATGAGTTTAGCATGTTATAAATCATATGATTTTGTTGCTAAGAAAAAGTTATACATATTAGAAGTGATTCCTTCCTCTATGGTGCGTCCGTTGGTCTGTGGAAGAAGGCGGAAATAGTTGTATTCCTAGGCCATTCTGTCTATTGCCGGCGTGAAACCTCACACGTCTCATCCCAAACATTTTTAAGGAACTTTGATATTTTTTATATTTTACTTGTATATATTTATATATTCTTGTTCAGGAAGATATGCACTTCAAATAAATGTACCAGTTATCTTATTATAAAATTGTAAGATAATTATATCTCCTTTAATAACTAAATTAGGGTTTTTGTCAAGAACAAATTATGTTTTCCTACACATCATAAGTAAAAAGAAAAACAGTTATTTTTTGTCCATTAGTGTATTAATACCAAAGAATATATTGTTAAGTTTAGTAAAATAACAAGTCCTTTTTATATTTACCTATGCTTTGATTTAATTTCTTTGTGTCAAACAGGCAACCTAAGTTTGTCAATTTTGCCCATTTTACCTATTTTTATCAATAACTGAGGATAAAAAAAATATTTCCAATAAACCAAACACATTTATATGTAGAGAAATAAATTAAATACAGTTGATTATGCATTAGATTGAGTTTAAATTAAATATTGTAAGAGTTATAGTAGTCTAATCAAAAAATATTTCAAAATGATTTATAAAATTGATTGTTTGCATTTTGCTAATGATACACTAGCAGTGATTAGTTTGATTTTATTTTATTTAAATGCTATGTTCTTTCGTGAACAAAATGAGTATGCACATGATAGGTTTATCTTGTAAGGTTAAGTCACAGAGAGGGTTTGAAGTAACCTCTGCAGATTTTGCTAGAATACGGCCTGAGAGGTAGATTTTTGTTCTAAATTCGACCCGTGCATCCATTTACTTAAATGCCTTAAGAAATTGTTTTTATTATTTCCTTATACTTATGTATATTTTCTTGTTCAGAATGATCTGTACTACAAAAATATGTAAAATTGATCATATTATCATGTTGTATAAAAATTATATGAAGCTTTAAGTAACTAAATTAAGTTTTTTGAAAATAAAAATAAAAATTCTAAACACATATAAAGCAAAGATCAAAATTTTTTATAGTACAAAAACGCATTATTTTCAATAAATATATTGTACAGCTTAGTAATATTGCACGTTTACTGTAATATGTATATATTATTTACTTTATTTTTATCTTTCAAATGTACAGGGCACATTTGTAAATTTTTTCCATTTGTCGTAATTTTCCCTGTAACATTTGTAAAAAAAATATTTCTAACAAACTAAACATATTTACACGTAGGGAAATAAATTGCCTATATTTTGTACATCTTCGATTTTCTGTATAAAAATTAGTGTAAAATCTCTAGCACTCTACTTTTGAAAAATATTTCAAAATTTATCAAAAAATTTGGATTTTTCACATTTTGTAAAAAACGTACCAACAGGGATTTCATTTAATTTATTTTAGAAATAATCTACGTCTTTTACCGAACAAAATGAATATGCATATGACAAGGTTATCATTAGTAGTTTGGACACTGTTAATTTTTTTTAAAACGTCTGCAAAATGGCCGAAATGGACTGGCCGCTTAGCGCACACGCACCGATTTAGCCTGGCCGCTCCTAGGGTTAAAATAAAAATAACCGAGTGTTTCCTATTTCTCTGGGGATTGATACCAATGTTCTTTCCACTGTTCTGTTTTTATATGAGCTTAATTCAATAAGTTTAAAGAGTAAGAAAACAAAAACCAAGTTTAAAAAAATGAATAATTTTTTTCTCTTAATGTTAAAGCTATATAACTTACATGATTGCTTGATACCAGGCAAAATATAATCCATTCATCCAAAAAATATTTAACAACTACAAAGCCTATATGACTTTAAACTGGACAACTTTAAAACTGGTTTACACTAGTTGCGAAGTTGACGTTGAGTACAGCTAACTAAGTTGTCTTAACATTTGGTAATTCTTTTCGCTTTATACTATGACAATTTCCCTTCTTTCATGATCCATTTGTGTTCTAAACGGTGGTGGGGGGGGGGGGGGGTGAATGGTGTGGGCAAGGAATCCCGTATATGGAACATGAATGGATAGTTGGTTGGTTGGCCATTTAAAGGGCAGAGCTGAGGTAGGCCGCTTGAGGAGCGCCCTGTTAGAGTTTGAAAATCAGTTATCACAGGAGCATGGGATTTGGCCCTCTGAATGGTCAACCGGCCGTCTGATGTCCCGTCTCTCACCCTTTTTCTTCCTGCAATATCTCTTCCTTCCGGGGCTTACGCAAAATGCCCGTTAGAGGCAGACGTGGTTTACAGCCGGTGTCTCCTTACTCATCAATTATTACGACAAAGTCTTATATCTAAAGATAATAGCCTACCTCAGAATTGTTGTAGAAAGCGGTAGAATTGTGATCTTGGACGTCTTCACCTCTGGTTGTAAAAAATGTTAGAGGATAAAATTTATCATGTCTCGGCTGCTTCCCACTGCTTATTAGCTTTTGGTCGTAAAACAGCTCAGACGTGAACTGGAATTAATGAGAAAATATTTATTGACTCTACTAATAGACAGGCAAACTACTGGGCTTAGATACTACTACTTTAAATACTAAAAGACAACAAAAAAGATACTAAAGAACTTTGATTTCACACTTAAAATGATATGTGTCAGAACCTATTTTATCTATTACTGACAGTAACAAGTAATGCATGAGATTAGAAGTGGTAGTGTAAGATAGACAACAATAATAATAATTCACAATACACAAATAACAAAAAATGTAATTTCTGGGGGAGCAAATGGAGTCCCCTTATATTTTGTAAAAGTGAAAAAAATCAAATTAATGGATGGAAATGGATAAAAAATATATGAATATTTAAAAACCAAATGATACTTAACCCTCCAACTGGTGAACGTCGCGATCGCAACCCATTTAGGCCGTTCTAAACTGGTAGGATCGCGATCGCGATCCATTTGCAAGGTCTATGTAAAATGCATTTTACTTCGTTATTTTATAGTCAATGTCGATGTTTTTTATATAGTATGAAAGAGGAAAAGATGAACAATCTAGTCATCATATGTTCAGCTGTATTTGTTGAAATATCAGTATGTTGGTAAGACTGAATTTCTGGTGTTTGTTTTTGTTTACGCGTATCGTAGGGGCGGCGCTGTATTGTGGTTATGTTATTACTTGAAATGCAAATTTTAGTGAATTATAGTTAGTTTGCAAGGTAATAATGAGTGAATTGAGTAATTATAGTGCTATTTGGGCCTTCTAAATGAAGATTCAGAGTACAAAGTGAAGTTGTCAGTGAACATGAAAGTTGTGAGTTAGGCCTAGGCCTAGGTGAGTGAATAGGCCTAGGCCTAACTTTATTAATTTATTATAAATAAATATAATTATTTATATACATAACAAATAGTTATATTTAAT
Source organism: Neoaliturus tenellus (assembly GCA_030545055.2). Classification (NCBI taxonomy): domain Eukaryota; kingdom Metazoa; phylum Arthropoda; class Insecta; order Hemiptera; family Cicadellidae; genus Neoaliturus; species Neoaliturus tenellus. The sequence goes on from CM061532.1 coordinate 64,779,704, forward strand.
ATTTATAAATAGTTCTAGTAAAAATTTTATCATAAAAAATTAATAAAATAAAAAATAAAAAATTTAAAAAAATATGGCGGCGAAAATGTGGTTTGTGCTTACCTCACATATTTGCTTTGTAATATTTTATTTATAATATAAACAATCAAGTGTTATACATCAGTAAAAAGCCAATAAAATTGTGGTTATTTTGGCTATCTTAGTTTTGTTGTATGGACAACATACCTTACCATGATAATACTCTAAAAGGAAAATAATAAGAAAAAAAAATCTTTATTGTTACAAAATAGGAGGATTAACAAAATAAATTTTTGTAAGTACACTAAAAACAATATTGTTTTGAATAGCCTATTTCATTCTGAAAAAATTGATATATAATTTGTATGTTTTATATACCAATTTATATGTTTTATGTTGTTTGTACTAAATGTTTGCGCGGCGGCCAAAAAAACCTCACCAGTAAAGGAGGTTATAATGACCAGTTGGAGGGTTAAACTTATCTTTTACTTGCAAACTAGTAACACATTATTGACAATATACACTATATTGACAATATACACTACGTAAATAGACCAAGCCGTGTTAGAAATTGATTTAGGATAGCAGAATCTCATGCAACTAAGATGAAGTACAAGTGATATATGATAAATTAATTATTTCTACCACTCTTCTTTATTCTTTCTAGCAAGGCGAACCAACAAATACAATGCTTTGACAATTATATGAAATTAGCTTTTAACCCTACTGGAGCATTTGGAAATAGGACTCGGCACATGTTGTAGTTGTGTTTTATGTTGCCCTGTGAAACCAGCAGTAAATAAAGACATTGATTACAATGACTTGCACGGAATACAAATTTTGGTACCGTATCAAACAAATGCTTAAGATGAGAAGTCTATTCTCCTAGTGTATACAGGGTGTCCCTGAACCCTCTACTGACCTCTTGAGGTATTATTCCTGATATAAATACAAGCCAGAATATCATATTTATAAATGAGAATAAATAGCAAACAAAATGAGAGCTGACGATTTTCTAATGGACAAAGCCAAAGAAGAAGAGAGTTGAAAATGAAAATTTAAATCCACCAATTAAAAGTGATTTCTTTTTAGCCTCCGTGCCCTATCTAGGCTTGTGACTCTATATTCAAAAAAGTACCTATGCCTATTACAAAAACTGTGAGTGAGGAAAAGCTCTTATTTGGAAACATTTGAAAGTTAATAGTGAAAAGTGTGAAACGTGAAAAGTGAAGTGAGTAACTGTATTAAAGGATTCTCTTTTTATGTTTTACGAGGTGGCCCGTGCGCAAATTGCGCCTTTTATGATTCTGTATGAGTGAAACTCACCTACAGTACGTGAATGTTGATTATGAAGTGACAGAGATCTATTTTTGTTTACTATCTGACTTTTAAAATACATCTGAAGGCAATCAGCTGTTAAATTACAATTCACATTAAAGAATTTGCAATAAAAGTTGGTCAACATTTTAAAGCGCCCTCTAGAAATAAATCAAAGGCGAGGGGGGCAAAGCCCGAAACAATATGACCTTTTTCATTATGATTAGTCACTGCGGTATATCCTAAGCTTTAAAATGACACCTCAATCTTAAAAATCGGTTCCGTAGGTTGAGAAAAAAAAGGGACGTAACAGACGAAACCCTTATAGAAATAAGAAGATAGATTAAACGTAGATCTTATGGTTATAACTTTTCAATCATTTTATTGGGTACATTCCTTTATGGGCCTAGACCTTTTGTTAAGAAACCGGTTTTTTAACTTCATTTTATTAACATATCCAGCAATTTACAAAGTAATATTTGATCCTTCACATAGATTTTAGAAAAACTTAACTTGAGTGGTTATCGGTATGCCTATTAACCTAGTTATTTTAAGTCAATTTTCAATATTTTTATGTTCATTTACTACTCGACTTGACTTGTTTAAGAGTACAGTACGTTATTTGTAATACCGTTCTTAAAGGTATTTTGCTTTGGGGCTGTGGCCATGAAATGAACAGAGTCCTTTTGTTACAAAAGAAAGCTATTAGAGTAATTTCTTTTTCCAGCTTCAGGGCTCATTGTAAACCCCTCTTCAAACAGGAAAAGATTCTTACTGTTTTTAACTTGTATATTTTTACTTGCTTAGTGTACGTAAAAAATAATATCAGTTCTGAAACTTTAAGAGGGGAAACTCATTCTCACTTGACAAGATACAGGAATTTGATTGATTTACCTCATGTCAGGCTCACTAAAACACAGAAATCATACTCTTATGTTGGTCTGAGAATGTTTAATAATTGCCTCTTAAAGCTTATTTTGTAAGTATTAAGTCTTTTAAATCTAGTCTCTATAATTGGTAGTTGATAATCCTTGTTATAGCCTAGAAGAAGAATTTTTTAACTATCCTGTTATCAGCATAAATTTTTAAAGATAAATGTTATGTATTTTATGTTATATGTTATTTTTATCTTGTTGTATATGTTCTTGGCAATTTTGGACGAGGCCTAATGGTCAGCTTTTATATTTTATTGAAGATTGATACTTCAATTGCCTACTTTGACGTCAACTATACAAGCTGTGTATATCTTGTTAATTGTTGTAATAAACTCTTGATTCTTGAAAGTTTGTTTTTTATACTGGTGTATTTTAAAGATGTTTCTAAATAAAAGTTGTAAAATAATTTTGTGTTATAATTTATATTTTTTACCAATTAGCCTATCTGTCATAAATCAGGATTTAACAATGTTACAAAATCAGATTAAAATCCCGAACGCACATTTCCCATAATGTATGGGAAGGAAAATCTCATCTCGAAATTTTACGAGAATTAAAAAAATTCCGTCTCGTCTTGAACAAAAAATCCAATCTCGTCCATCCCTACTTTAAAGATAAAAATGATTGTAAATAACACTTGAGCTCAACTTATTTGCAACAATTAAGTTTTTGGGAACAAGTTTAATATATAAAGCCTTGATATTTTATTTATTAAAGAAGAAAGATTAATGAGCAGTAAAATTACCTGAATAATGGCTTCATGAGCACGATAATTTTCACAGAGCAGTATTTTGCATGGAAAGTTGGGCGGGTAGTGGTCGTACAGTCGTTCCAACAGAGAAACATGGAGCTGTCGTTCCTTGGCTAGTTGTGAGAATAACTCTGGACTTAGCTGTAAACAAAACATACAATAGATTAGCAAAATGTCCAACATGTATTGATTAATATCAAAATAGTTTACATTAAATGATGCCTTGTATGTGTTGTTACACTGAATGTAGATATTATTTAACTCTGAAAGATAAATAATTTGAGCGCTATAAACAATTCCCAAAGAAAACAAGACGCTTGATAAATGCTGAATATTTTATTTTGTAGTTCACCTCGTGCTCAATTGAATTGGAATATCTATTGGCCTTTTGATTTATTGTTCTACATTTTAAATTACCTTAATTTTTAAAACCTATGTTTCAACTGTAGGTGATGAGGTTAGTTTAGTGAGGTAGCATTAGCCTCACCTGCATGTGGTCTCCGGCCAGTACTATTCTGGTCTCCTCGTTGGCCAGAGCTAGCGGCATTATCGCCTCACACTCCATCGCCTGAGCCGCTTCATCCAGCAAGATGTGCGAGAAATGACCTGCATCACACAGGGAGAAAACACACTATTACCAACAAACCTTGGGTGGATATTATCAGTTTTGCCTGTTTACTACATTATTGTTTATCAAATATTTTTCAGCACCATGGGAGCGGCAAGTTCTATTTTATAAACTGGACTTAGTTTCTGTTTTGTTAAATTTTGTTTTTGTTTTTTTTTTTTATTTCAACTTTGCCACAGATAATGGATGCTGTGGTAACAAAATTCCATTAATTGTAAATGGTTTGTGTACATTTTGCTATTATTTTGGAGGAAATAAATCATTATTTCATTACTATTAATAAAAGGACAGTAAAGCTTTCAAACGTCCCCTTTATTCACAAATTAGCGAGCTTTAAAATTTAAGGGGATGCTCATTAAAGGAGTAAGATAATATGAAGTTCAATCAATAATAGTTTCATCTATTTAAGCTAAATGCATGCATACAACTTTAACCTCCCTTCTTTAACTTGATTCACCCAACAAGTAGAAGACATAAAAGGGTTGTATGAATTTGATAAACATTGACAAAAAGAAACAAGTAGGTGAAAAAGTTATTATTTATAAAATAACAAAAAATTAAATATTCATGAGTTGGCCTTAAGAAAATTTTTTGTATGAAGCGGATAAAAATTGACTTTGTATTTTCATTTGTCTACTTTTATCTAGGCAGATCACGCATACAAACACTAACAGGCCTGCATATTTCCCCCACCACTAGTCACACGACTTTTGCGGCCGGTTTACATAAAAATTCCTGATTATAAATACATGACATCTCTCACTTCCTTTCCCTACTCTAGGAATTAGATCATAGATTATTCAAAAACACCTATGATATTCTAACCTGGATAAAATAAGGGAAAAAATGATACCATTACTCTAAAGAAAAAAGAAAAAAACTATTCTAATAATACCGTATTAATTATGAGATAAAGTAAAAAATTTACTTAATTTATAGTTTTTGTACTGGATATTCTTTTGGAAAGCTCTTTTGGTGCAATGATGTTTTATTGCACATTATAATTTATAGGCCTATTTATAACAATTTAAAGGTTTATCGCAAGACTACTGGTGTAAACATTCATTCTTGATCCATCCCAAAAAATTTCTTCACCACTGTTTTTGAAGAATACTTGTTTTAAAAGAGTCTATACCTTGGTAGAAAAATATTTTATTTCCATACATATAGAACGATCCTATACGTTTCCATATGTTATCCACAGCATACATTATTTCAAAGCTTCGGTATTCCTAACAATAGGAAGGAAAAATAAAAGAATAGTTTAGGAAAGCTATTTTCTGAATTTGTCAGTTATTAAAACAATTTTTTAACTTTACTAAAATTACAGGAGTTGTAAGAAATTTTTTTGTAAGAAAGTTGATGTGTGAGATATAAATATTTAAAGAGTAAACTCCAGATCTTAATAGTGTGTTCTAGTATTGTAATTATAGGACATCTACACCAGTTGCTACGAGAGATGTCCGTTGAGCCGTGCCCAATAGGAGATAAGCGCTGGGTTTCCATATTGCATACTTTATTTTGGACTGTTTACTTACAATGTTTACATTTGGAAATTTAATTTTTTTAAAGATGGATGAAGTGCAATTAGGCTTGGGGATTGCAGTAAGAAATAATTACGGTAATATCGCTTGGATCTCATTTGTTGGCTCAAGAACACACATCCGCTTATCGTCGCCCTCAACGGACATCTCTCGTGGCAGCTGGTGTAATAGTATAGCAACTTCTCATATTATACACTATGTCTATGCTAAATCAATTTTGAACTAGTAATTTACTGTACCTTTGTTGAGACCGATGTTGGATAGGTTCATGGAAATCGAAAGTGTCACCACTATTACTCGATGTTTCATTATTTCTTGAAGAGTAGCAACTTTGAATGTTCGCACGCCATTGTTGTTTTCAATGAGACAATACTGAAAAAATCATTCTTTTAAAATCATCATTAATTCTAGATTACTTTCTTACAGACTTAAAATTCAAATTTAGGAAATATGAATACATGAAAAACCCAGATAAGGTACGTTATTACTTGCTTTTCATGACATCGTTTGGCAACAAGATGAAGGTATTAGTATTTTACTCATGAATTAAAATGCTAGAACCTGTTATAATTTCTATCTGATTACAAGTTATTACAGATAAATTCATTTGCTTCAATTAAATTTGTCTTACATTCTGTTCAAGAAAAAAATCAAATTTTATTAGGCTACTTCATAAACTCAGTTTAATTTATTTATAGATTAGGATTTCAAGGAAAAAGCAGTTGTCTTCAAATGATTTCAAAGGAGGAAAATAATAGGACACAACTAGGTTTAACTAACGTTGGAAATGCGTCGATGAGCTGGATCACATTGCATACAGTTTTCACTTTTTCTTTCTTTATGTTTGAAAGGACTAGGCTACATAGATATTCTAAATATCACATGTTTGTTAGTGTTTAAGTATACAGATTCAGATTCAGATTCAATTTCTTTATTCACATTATACAGCTCTGTACATCGAATAGTGTCATATAAACTGAAATAAACTTAAAACTAATCATGTTTTAAGGAGACCACAGAGAAAGGAGGAAGTTCAAGGAAGGAAGAGTAGAATTAAAAACCAATCAAAATTAAGGAATAGGCAAACAAACCGATGTGAATAAATGTAGAGATGAAGAAAGAAGAAGGAAGAAAGAAGAAAAAAGAAAGAAGAAAGAAGAAAAGTAGAAGGAAGAAAGAAAGAAGAAAAAAAACAATTAAAAATAATTGAAAGACTAAAAAAGTTTTGAGTATGAAATGAATTAACAATGAATTATCTTATTGAAAAATCTGGAATTGTGAGTTTTAAATTGTGAAACACATAGAAAGACTTTCGTAAATTCCCATACAATGTAAATTTGTCAGCGGAATAAAATTTATTATTATTATTATTATTATTATGTTATATTTACACATACACAAAAATTGCTTAATTTAGACAGTTATCCCATGTTGTCTTTTTTCTATCTTTTACCAGATTTAAATTTTTGCAACATTCAAAATCAAATATAAAAGTTTTTTTTTCAATTTCATGTAAACTGTAAGGGGCTAAGTCTATTAAATATTCTTTTAATCTATTTTTAAATTTTGCATTGTTTGTTTCATTTTTTATATAATCTGGAATTTTGCTTAAGAATCTTTTCCCAGCATAAGTGGATTTTTTCTTAAATATTTCTAGGCGATGTTTGGGGATGGGTTCTATCTTTTTACGGGTATCGTATTGATGAGTTGGTACCAATTCAGTGTTCTCATTGTACTCCTTTACAAGCATAATGATAGCAAAAATATAGAGTCCAAAAACTGTCATTATTTTCAAATTTTTGAAATGTTCTCTTGCCGATTCTTGAAAGTTTAGCTTTAAAATTATTCTGATGGATTTTTTCTGTATTTTTAATATTTCATTTAGATTTTCATTTTTTGTTGAACCATACACACATATTCCATAGTTAATAAAACTGTGAATAAGAGCAAAGTATATGGATCGCAGTACATCTTCATTACACAGCGTTGACATTTTCCTAATGGCAAACAAGCCAGAATTGGCTTTCTTTAGAATGTGTTTAACATGGTCGTCCCACGATAAATTACTGTCTACGATCATCCCAAGGAATTAGTTTTTTCGGGGTTTAAACTTAAACTATGTGTTTCAAAAAATTGTCCTATGCTGTTTAATTCAATATTTGATAAAATTTCAATGTCTTCTTGTGACTTTCCTGAGATTTTTAAATTAGAATCATCAGCATAGAGACACAAACTGGAGGATGGAGAAAAGTTCAAACAATGTCTTACATTATTTATATAACAGAGGAAGAGGAGAGGTCCCAAATTAGATCCCTGAGGGACACCAAGGATCTGAATTTCTCTTAAAGTCTTCTCTTAACTTCTCTTAAAGTCGATCTGAATTTTTTAATTTGATTAAATTTGGTACAATGTGTTATTTCTACAAAATGTTGTCTATTTAAAAGATATGATCTAAACCAATTCAGTTCAAGCCCTTTTATTCCCAATTCTTGTAATTTTAAAATTAGCAAAGAATGAGAAACACTATCAAACGCCTTTGATAAGTCCATAAAAATGCCAACCACTTTTTCTCCTTTGTCAATTGAGTTTATTATTGATTCTATGAAGCTTACTGCCACTGTGATTGTTGACTTATTTTTTCTAAAACCATGTTGAATATTCTCAATTTTGTTGTTACTTTCCAAAAACAATTCCAACCTGCTGTATACTAATTTCTCATATATCTTAGCTATTGATGGCAACAAGGAAACAGGTCTATAATTTTCTACTTTATTTGAATCATATTTTTTATAAATGGGTATGACTTTTGAAATTTTTAGTTTGTCAGACAATTTTCCACAAACAAAAGAATAATTTACCAAATGAGTGATCACTCTACTCAGCAGCTGACCCGCCTCTTTCAAAATTTTCATTGGTATTCCATCAATACCGCAGGAAAACTTATTTTTAAGAGACGCTATGATTTTTAACACCTCCTCTTCATCTGTTGGTAAAAGTTGAAAGTATTTGCTACCACTATTGAATGCAAAATCAGTGTTATTAGCTGCACTAGATGGTATATTAACAGTGGAGCTATTACTTCCAGCAACACTTACATAATATTCATTAAAAATATTACTGACACTATTTGGATCACTTACTAGTTTATTACCAATATTCATTATTATGTTACTTCTCTCTCTTTTATTCTTTGTCCCTATTTCTGAATTTACAATATCCCATGTAGTCTTAGTTACATTATTAGACTTCTTTATTTTATTATCAAAATATTTTTTCTTACTCTGCATTAACATCTCTCTGTACCTCTTATTCCTATCACAAACATTTTTTGATATGGGTAAATTTGCCTTTCTATTATTTTTACTCAAACTTATAATTTCTTTCTTTTCCTCTATTAGATCCTTACTTATCCATTTATTTATTTTGTTTCCAACCTTAAATTGTTTCTCTGGAAAAGCTAAATTAAAATTATACATTAAAATGTTGTGAAATACATCATACTTTTTTCTGTTTCTGAAAAATATACCTCTTCCCAGGTTTCATAACTCAACAAATATTTAAATAAATCTAAATTTTGTTTTGAAAAATCCCTTTTATTAATTTTAAAGCATTTATGACTGTCATTGTGTGTAACTTTATTCTTAAATTCTAATAGTTGACCATCGTGGTCCGAAAGCATTGTTATTACTCCACTTACATAAAACCTGTCTTTACTAAGATTTGTTAAGTAGTTATCTATTGCAGAGACTGATCCATTAAACACTCTAGTAGGGAAATCTACAAGATAAGTCATATTGTGGCTATTCAAAACATTCATTAATTTTGTATATCTATTGTCCTGGTTTAAAACATTTATGTTGATGTCTCCAGCGAGAATGATATGTTTGGAAACTTTTAAAACATTTTCTATTAGTAAATTTAATCTTTCTAAAAATTCATCTATATCTGAGCTAGGTGATCTATATAATCCAACTAAAATAAACTTTAAATTTTGTAGAGTAAACTTAGAAATACAATATTCAAAAACTTTCTCTTTACAAAGAATATGTCTCAAAGGCAAATTCACCTGACTCCACTTCAAACTTTCCCCGCTCAAAATCATAACTCCCCCCTTACTTGATAATAGGGATGGTCGGGTCCCGAAATTTCGGGAAAATTTTCGGGAAATTTTTGTCCCGATCATCGGGCGGGATTTTTTTATACTCGGGAATTTATCGGGACGGGAACTGCCGAACGGCGGCCGGCGATCGCGGCCGACGATCACGCTAACGAGGACGTCGACTGCGGCCGACGATCTCGCTAACGAGGACGGCGATCGCGGCCGACGATCTCGCTAACGGGGACGGCGATCGCGGCCGACGATCTCTCTAACGAGGACGGCTGTCGCGGCCTACGATCTCGCTAACGAGGACGGCGATCGCGGCCGACCATCTCGCTAACAAGAACGGCGATCGCGGCCGACGATCTCGCTAACGAGGACGGCTGTCGCGGCCTACGATCTCGCTAACGAGGACGTCGACTGCGGCCGACGATCTCGCTAACGAGGACGGCGATCGCGGCCGACGATCTCGCTAACGGGGACGGCGATCGCGGCCGACGATCTCTCTAACGAGGACGGCTGTCGCGGCCTACGATCTCGCTAACGAGGACGGCGATCGCGGCCGACCATCTCGCTAACAAGAACGGCGATCGCGGCCGACGATCTCGCTGACGAGGACGGCTGTCGCGGCCTACGATCTCGCTAACGAGGACGGCTTTCGCGGCCTACGATCGCGGTAACAAGGACGGCTATCGCGGGCGAAGATCTCTTAACGAGGACGGCGATCGCGGCCGACAATCTCGCTAACCAGTAAAACATGGCTTAGCTATAGCTTATGAGGGTTTATAGCTTTAAATTTACATTTTTAAATTTGTTTTCATCATACACTCCTTAATTTTTTTTCTGATGTAGCAAAAAATAGTTAAATGAATTCATGTAAATAATAACTAATATTTTCTAGAGTATAACTTTTTAATAGAATTTCTTAGTTCAATTTTCTTATTTATATTCTTCAAGTAGGAAACTGTCTCAGTAAAGTCAATGAATATAAAAAAATTGGCAAAATATTTCTTCGGGTTATAAGTGGCATTTTCTTGTTCAACAACTTCTTTTCTGAGTGTTAATATTTATTATCATTTCAATTTTTGGTTTTTTGTTCTTTTTTATCTGAGCAGGCCTTATTTATTGTAATATAGTATTGTTTTCTTTACAATTTTTCCAATTGTTTTAATCTATATTTTTTTCATACCGGTATTGTACATAATAATTATTTTCATTCTTCGTACCAAATGTTTAATATTTCATTAAACATAACTTGTATTAAATAAGACATGGGCAACATTTTTCCTTTATGTTTTTTTTAGTGATTCAACTTAAATTTATTTGGTTACAATAAAATTTATACTTTCCCATGATCTTTCTGCGTCCTACAAATATCAAAACTGTATATTTTATTTTTTTCAACAAAAGGACATTCATTGTAACTTATACAAAAACAAGTGGAACAAGTTGTAAGGAGAAATAGTTGATATTTAACATTAATTTGTCTTTATACGACACTCAGATAAAAGTCAAAACGAATATTTCCCGATAGCGTCGAGAAGAGCAATCCCGTCCCGATCCCGTCCCGAAATTGGATGGGGTATTAAAATTCCCGTCCCGTCCCGTCCCGAACTAAAAATCCATTCCCGTCCATCCCTACTTGATAACATACGACAATAACATGAGGAAACTTTAAAACCTTCAACATTGAGCCTTTCAATTTCATTCTCTTTCATATCATGTTCGGTCAAGACTACTATGTGTGGATTAATTTCTTCAAGGATAACTTGAAGTGGCTCAACCCGGAGTGGCAAATTTTGTATGTTCTGGTGAAAAATTCTTAAATTTTCAAACTTTGGCTGTCTTACTAAATTTTTACAATTGACTTCCGAATAAGGCAGTTTAAAGTAGGGCCAGGTGAGGTAATATTTACAACCCCTAAATCTTCATTGCTGGTTTCAACACTGACATTCTCACAGAACACAGAATCAACACTGCCAACAGAATTAACAGTTTGAATATAGTCTAGGAGCTAGGCCATGTCCCGTGTGCACTTTTATGTGCCCTCAGTTTTGTTGCGGGACTTTTTTAGACATCTATGAGAGTCGAAAAAAACACTGGTCACGTGGTCCAAATCATGGTCGTTTGGCCGCCATATTGGAAAATGGCCGCCAAAACGCTATATTATTTGCTAACACGTATCTCCGTACCAGGTGGTCTGATTTTAATTTTGTAAAGCTCATTTTACTCCTTATTTGATGGAAAACAATTTTTGTATTTACACTTTTTTGCTAAACCTATTATTTATTGAGATAAATTAACATTTACAATAATTCCAGTAACGTTGTGGAATCACTGGTTGGCTTAATGCGTCCCTTCGTACCAAATCTTAAAACTATCGATAGACCTAATATTTGCTCCACTACTGTCGCTAGTGACATATACTGTCAGCTGTTTACGTGTTTGATTCATTGTTTACGGTTGCTTGTTTGTTTGTTTTAGTTGGTAAAATGTGGTTGGTTTTAGTGCGAGGTTATTTCTCACGTTTATTAACTGCGATGTGAATAAACTTTAAGTAGGTATTTACTCATACTTTTATCTTTGTTAAAGTAAATAGTCCGATGTGATTAGAACATAAGTAATTATTTTTTAAGTGTTTACCTTTTCTTATAAGTATTTACTTTAATCACACAATGTTAATTTAATATAAAATTTTACTCGCCTACAAATAACTATTTTCTTTACCTGAAAATTAGTATTTACTTTACTCAATAAGTGTTTACTTATAAGTAAAGTTTATTCACATCTCAGAAAGAGTAGAGAAACTTCAAGTGAAATAAGATGAGTGACACCGTGAATCTAGTCAACCATAGGAAGAGACGTAGAGACTTTGATGAAGACACTGACTTGTGCGTTTTCTGTAAAAAAGTGAAACGTCCTTTAAAATTAAGTTCAAGCGAAAAAGGTATAAAAAACATTAAAAGTGCGACTGAAGTCATTAAGGACGATGTGCTGAAAGGCATTAAAGATGAAAATAGCATTAAGTATCATATAGCCTGCTACAGACCTTACATATTGAAAGGAAAACGATTTAAAGAAAGACAAGAAAAATATGTTGAAGACTCTAGATCGGAAGAGGATAATACTGTCCAACGACAGAGACGTCAAAGCACACCTGGGCATAGTGGAAAGTTTAAAAAATGTATAGTGTGTGATAAATTGAAAGTACAAGGAGACTCAAAACTGTACCGTATTTGTGAGCAGAGCAGAGCAGAGCAACTACTAAAAGCGTCAAAGTTTTACCGTGATGCAGTTTTTCGATGAACAGCTTTGTTGGAAGATGTAAATAGTGTGCTTGCTGCAGGTGTCCACTGTCATAAGAAGTGTATAAAAAAATACATTGTAAACTATCAAAGAGATATTGAAAAAGATATAGTTGAAGAAACTGCTGATTCTGAAAGTCTGAAAGAAACATTTACTATGTTTGCAGATGAACTTCAATTTGAAAACAAAGGATACTCGATCGGACACCTACGCAATGAGTTTAACGAGAAATATTTGCCCAGTGAAATCCAAATTTCAAACAGAAGGATGAAAAGTTTACTTATAGAGCACTTTGGTGATACTATCCATTTCACTTACTCGAAGGATCGATGTGTATCACAAATGGTATTTTCAAATCAAATAACTGTGACACAACTTGCAGAAGAAATTCGTAGCTTTGATTGTGTTAAGGAATGTGCTGAAACATTGCGAAGTGTCATTAAAAAGTTTGATTTTGACTTAGATAATACTGACTGCAACGCTAAAGATCTATTTCAATCTTTTTCAGAAGCAAAAAACACATTACCAAAATCCTGGTTGAAGTTTTGCTCAGTAATGTTTCCCTGCTACCAGACTTCTCCCGCAATACGGTTAAAATGTCTATCAGTTTTCCAGATACTATTTTACCTATTGCACAATGGTTCACAGTGTACCCCTCTGCATGTTGGATTGGCTCAAACTATTCACAAAATGACTCGTTCTAAATTGTTACTTCAGATTACGAACCGTCTTGGAATGACTGTTAGTTATGATGCGTTAGAGAGACATAACGTGGTACTCGCTACAAGAATTTTAAGTAGCTCTGAGGGCACAGGTGTACCCCTTCCCAAAGAAATTAAGAAAAACGTACCAATACGAGCAGCAATGGATAATTTTGATCACCTAGAGCAAACCCCTTCTGGTATTGGAAGCAGTCATGACACAGTTTTAGTAATATTTCAAAATGAAAGTAACAATCTTGAAGAACCTCCCGAAGTAAACCAAAACATACGACTTGTCAACAAAGGAATGCGATCTTTTTACAGTCTCCTGCCATGTCAAGAGCTTAAATATTTTAAGAAACCAATGCAAAGAGGAGAAATCAGTGAGACGTTTACGGTAGCACCTAAACCTAACCTTAACCTGCCTGCTTCAACGGCTAAAGAAAATGATATGATCTGGAATTTGTGCAGATATTTCGCAAGCCAAGAAAATGATCCTAATGAATGTAAGATACCTACCTGGAGTGCAATCAACAGTATGATGTCAAATGAAAACATCCCACAGACTAAAACTGCCTTTACTCCTATACTGCCACACCCTGCGACCGAATTTAGTTCAATATATACTTGCATGAAAAACTTTCAAGACTGTCTGACAACAGTAAATCAAAAGTCAGGATCCCTTTGGGCTGACGAGGGAGTGTACAGAATAGCAAAAGAAATACAACTGCTGCGACCAGAAGAGTTTTCTAACATATTTCTTGGCTTAGGAGCTTTTCATCTTGCTAAAGACGTTATGGCATGTTTTGGGAAATATTTAGCAGAAAGTGGAGTACAAAATATTTTCATTGAAACTGAAACGTTTGGACCAAACATTGTCGAGAATGTGCTTGCTGGGAAACATTATTCTCGTGCTATAAGAGGATTTTCCATGCTAGCTGAAGCTTTGCAACGTTTATTACTTGAAGCGTTCATGGAAAGTAAAAATTTTCCAGAAACCACAGTCGAAGAACTTAAGGCTTTAACAGAGTGCATAAAGATTAAAGATGTGACCAGTGCAATCACTCAAGTAGAGACTCTCAAACAGCAAATTCCAAATATTGTGGAAGAAATAGAAAAATTTGCTTTGGAAAAAGGTATAGAAAATGACACGTTTCGGTATTGGTACCAATTCCTTACTAATCTTTTTCCTATATTACGAGACCTTACACGCGCACAGAGAGAAGGGAATTGGGATCTAAATATTAGTGCCTTAATGCGGTCAATACCACTCTTCTTTGCATTTGACAAAACAAACTATTCTCGGTGGGCAAGTGTTTTTTTAGAGGACTGTTTACGTCTTCCACTGGATTTCCCTGATATTTATGCAGAGTTCAAAGCTGGACATTTTGTTGTGAAAAATACTCAGCGAAAATTCAGTTGTGTGGCTATGGATCAAGCACTGGAACAAAATTACAACAAACCAGCTAAAGGCCAAGGAGGAATCATCGGAGTAACAAGAAGAAAAGAAGCTGTGTTGCTACATGATCTGATCAAACATGAGAAAGTACAAATAGTAAAAGTTTTGCGTGATTTATGTGGCCTTGTCTACGAAGATGAATACACTCTGCACCACGAATTTTCAAACAACACTACATTTACTGATGAGCTATGCGTAAGAAGAATTGTGACTTTCATGAAGAAGCAAGGAGATCCATTCATGCAGACAAGCTCTAGCTGTGGAACAGAACTACAAAATGTTATTACTAAACAAAAGATAGATCGTGAAATGAGCACTGATCTTTTAAACTGCATGCAAATAGGAGAAAAAGCCCACACTCAGTTTCGGAGTGAACGATTTGAAGATAAGTCACTCAGTCTAATGCAACCCATTAAGAGACTGAAAAAGAAGAGTAGTAAAAAACATAATCCGTTAGAAGTGGACATACAGAATGAAACCGCCAATGCTCTGCGTTTAATTGACATTTCACGATGTCGAGGATATGACATAAATCATCTTTTGTCCTATGAATTGACTTCCACATCTTTGTTTTTGACCAGAAATGGATTTCTGACAAAACCAGATAAATCGCAGCTGGTTCATGAACTCGAAAAAAGTTACAAACACCACCGAATTCCGAAACCCCTCAATCACCTGGCAAAGCAACAGTTATAGACTTTATGGCATTTGCAAGGAAGGTACCAACTAAATCTTTAAAACTGAAGACATATGAAGAATTGGTACGAAACATTTGGGTAGCTATATCCCAAGCATCTCACAAGAGTGAACGCATCGATATTGTTTTCAACGTTTATAATGAAAAAAGTGTTAAAGGGTATGAGAGGTCCAAGCGATCAAGGAAACAACCTGTAGAATATGGAGCCCCAAATGACAACACGCCACTTCCTGTGGATACTGATGCTTTCTGGGCCTCGTCTAAAAACAAAGAATTGTTGCAAGCTTACTTTTTTGAATGGATATCCCGGAAAAAGGACTCATTTACTGCGTCTTCTGTCATTTACCTCGGTGGTGTTGTAAAAGATGGTCAGCCGAGATGTTTTGCTATTAAAAACGGGATAGTTGTAGAAGAACCTACTTTGGAACCCGACCATGAAGAAGCAGATGACAGGATCTTAAGCCATATTTCTCACATAACATCGTCTTCAAAAGTAAGCAAAGTAGTTATTTGTTCTACTGATACCGATGTTTTTGTTAGCTCACTCTATCATTACCTACAGACGTGGAAAAGCTTAGGACTCAGAGAGCTGTGGATTGCTTTTGGAGTAGGCAAAACATTGCGGTACATTCCACTTCACTCCTTTGAAGACAGAGTACCAATTACTGTTTTAACAGCTTTACCAGCCATTCACTCTTTAACCGGCTGCGACACCACAAGCAAGGTTAGTACTAAGTTAGCAGCTTTAAAAAAAGCTGAATCCTGTGCAGAAGACCTCTTGTTAGAGTTTGGCAAAGGGCCATTAAATGAGGACATGGAAAAAAAAGCAGAAGAATTTTTGGTTCGAGTACTTTCTTCAAGCTTAGAAACAATGGATGAATTGCGTTTTCATCAGTCCCATCACAAGAAATTACGAAACTTTCAAGATTTAGCACCAACCTCAAGGTCTATCCGTCTCCATATAAAAAGAAGTTACTTGCAATGTTACAAATGGATCCATGCTTTGGAGCCATCTGCAAAACTTAATCCCTTGGACTATGGTTATGTAGAGGAAGGTGAATCTCTAATTCCACAAGTGACAGATAATCAAAAGTTCCCTGAAAATTTCCCTAACCCATGTAATTGCCAGACGTGTTTCAGAGAAACTGTATGTCCATGTAGAAGATTGAAAGTAAAATGCTGTGAATTTTGTAAATGTATGAGAAGTGTTTCGAACCAATGCAAGAACCCCCATGCATAAGTTTGCAATACTTGTTCTCGACAAGATTTGAAACCTGAAGTTTTGGAAGACTATGTCTCTATGTAACTTTTATCAATAGGTAAATATTAACGTCTATGTAATTTTTATCAGTAGGTAAATAGTAAATATATATTTTTAAACTAGGGATGGGCGGGTCCCGAAATTTCGGGAAAATTTTCGGGAAATTTTCGTCCCGATCATCGGGCGGGATTTTTTTCATATTCGGGAATTTATTGGGACGGGAACTGCCGAACGGCGGCCGGCGATCGCGGCCGACAATCTTGCTAACGAGGACGGCGATTGCGGCCGACGATCTCGCTAACGAGGACGGCGATCGCGGCCGACGATCTCGCTAACGAGGACGGCGATCGCGGCCGACGATCTCGCTAACGAGGACGGCGATCGCGGCCGACAATCTCTCTAACGAGGACGGCGATCGCGGCCGACAATCTCGCTAACGAGAAAAACATGGCTTAGCTATGGCTTATATTAATTAGATTTTAGGGTTTATAGCTTTAAATTTACATTTTTATAATTTTTTCATCATACACTCCTTAATTTTTTTCTGATGTAGCAAAAAATAGTTAAATGTATTCATTTAAATAACAATAAAAGTATAATGTCTAATAGTTTATTATTTCTTAGTTCAATTTTCTTATTTATATTCTTCAAGGAAGAAACTATCTCAGTAAAATCAATGAATATAAAAAAAAATGGCAAAATATTTCTTAGGTTTATAAATGGCTTCGGCTTGTTGAACAACTTCTTTTCTGAGTGTTAATATTCATTCTAATTTAAATTTGTGTTTTTTTGTTCTTTTATACTGAGCAGGCTTTATTTATTGTAATATAGTATTGTTTTATTTACAATTTTTCCCATTTTTTTTTTTTTAGCGAATTTCCCATAGGGAATAAGCTATTATCGTAGGTCTCATGGTAAGACCTAAGCCCGGGACTATGTTACTTTTTCGTTTTGAGGTGACTAGAGACCAAAAATAATAGTCATTAAAATTTATATATATATATATATATATATATATATATATATATATATATATATGTATATATATATGTATATATGTGTCCCTAGACACGATAACTCTCGTAAAAATGGTCCGATCGACACCAAATTTGGTAGAGATGTGTAATCCTACGTTTATTCGGATGAGTTCGAAAACCACACATATCGACCTACGGGAAGGGGTAGTTTTGGGGGGTTTTGTACCCCAAAAATGGGTTTTTTGGATTTTTCATATGTAAATTTGAAAAATTTCTAAATTTTATTTTGAACATTGGATTTAGCTCAAAAAAACACACAATTTAGTATTTTGAAGCTTTGCTCTATCTCCATTGATTACCGAGATATTACAAAGTCTAAAGACAGTACATTGTCTTTTGAGGCTCCAATGTTAATCTTATGGAGAATAAAGATGTGTTAATATTTCACTTATTAACCAATATTTTTGGATGAAACTTGGTATTTAGCTTCATTTGGTTGAGATTCATCCATTTAAGGTAAAAAATCTTGGTTTTTGTACTTATCATGGCAGCAAACCTGCATACTCTTTTCCCATGTTAATCATATGGAGAATAGGCAAACTCTTTTATTTATGGACAGATATTGATGAAATTTACTATATGGCTTTATATGGTCGAAATAAATTTTTTCTATGCTAAAAACCTACTTTTAGTGTCCCCCATGGCAGCATACCTGCATACTCTTTCCCTATATTTATCTTAAGGAGAATAGACATTTATTTCCCTATTTATGAGCACGTGATGAAATTTTGTTTACAGTTTTATGTGGTCAAAATTAATATTACTAATTTGGAAATTCGCTGAGTACGCAGGTCTGCTGTGACGGGGGGTATTTTTTTTTGTACTGGTACCGTACATAATGTTTATCTTCATTCTTCGTACCAAAGGTTTAATATTTCATTAAACAAAACTTGTATTAAATAAGACATGGGCAACATTTTTCCTTTATTTGTGTTTAGTGATTTGACTTAAATTTATTTTGTTACAATAAAATTTATACTTTCCCATGATCTTATTGCATCCTTAAAATATCGAAACTATATATTTGAATTTTTTCAACAAAAAGACATTCATTGTAACTTAAACAAAAACAAGTGGAACAAGTTGGAAGGAGAACTAGTTGATATTTAATATTAATTTGTCTGTATACGACTCTCAGATAAAAATCAAAAAGAATATTTCCCGATAGCGTTGAGAAGAGCAATCCCGTCCCGATCCCGTCCCGAAATTGGATGGGAAATAAAAATTCCCGTCCCGTCCCGTCCCGAACTAAAAATCCTTTCCCGTCCATCCCTATTTTAAACGTACCTTTAAGACTTTTAATATATTTTGAATCGATATTAAGCTTTTGGTACGAACGGACACATTAAGCCAACCAGTAATTCCACAACGTTACTGGAATTATTGTAAATGTTAATTTATCTCAATAAATAATAGGTTTAGCAAAAAAGTGTAAATACAAAAATTGTTTTCCATCAAATAAGGAGTAAAATGAGCTTTACAAAATTAAAATCGGACCACCTGGTACGGAGATACGTGTTAGCAAATAATATAGCGTTTTGGCGGCCATTTTCCAATATGGCGGCCAAACGACCATGATTTGGACCACGTGACCAGTGTTTTTTTCGACTCTCATAGATGTCTAAAAAAGTCCCGCAACAAAACTGAGGGCACATAAAAGTGCACACGGGACATGGCCTAGCTCCTAGACTAATATTGTAGTTTGTGGGGAAGAGTCTTTTGGCTGATTGGGTAGACAAAACAGGAGAAAGGATTCAGCTAGGTTACCTAAAAGTTTATGTCTTCAAGCAGCATATAGACACACATAAAAAATACACATTTTTACTAATATTTTGTTCCTATGGGGGACTTCTTTGGAGAAGAGGAGAAAGTGAAGGAAGAGTGGGGACAAATATTAGTGAGAATTTAAGTATTTTTTTTTATGTGTGTCTATATATACTGCTTGAACACAATTTTCTGAGGTAAGCTAGCTGAATCCATTCTCCTGTTAAGTGTATTAGTGTTTCTATCCAGCTCTCCAGTAACAATTCAAGGAGAGTTAGCTGTTCCCTGTCCTATTCCACCTTGGAAATGCATTTGTAATCAAAATAGTGACTATCCATTACCACATTCAAGAAAGAACATATAATCGGCAATAGAAAAATAATAATGAACTTAAGCTGGTTGATCCGTCATTGGTTATTTATCTCTTCTTTAACTCAAAAAGTTTGAATGTACTACTAAAAACTTGAACTCTTCTGACTTGAACATGTCGGGATGATTTAGTTACCTTCTGCACAGTCTGGTTGACGGTGGCGACCCACCGCTTGTGGTAGTATATCCTGAGTGGCCGTGCCTCCTCGTGGCCCGCCTCCACGTACGGGTGCAGGTAGTCCTTGATGTACAGGTCGGCAGCCGAGTTGGAGTGGGTACACACCAGCACCCTGGTGTTGGGCTGCAGCAGCACCTCCTTGATTGCTTGTGCTAACGTGTAAGTCTTCCCCGTGCCAAACGGACCTGTTACCATTCAACAATTAATTAATACTTCTTTCTATGCTTTAACTTCAAATTCACATCCTTAAGAATTTACCTCTTAAAATTCTATGAACAGAAAATGTTATTTGGATGAAAGTTAGCAGTAATAGTACAACACAGTCTTTCAGAACTAAATTAATTTTTTTGGAAAATGTAATGAAGAATAATATCAGACTGTTATAGGAATAACCACGATCAAAACAAGTTTCTTCAACATTTAAAACCATCACAATATGTAATTACATGTTTTGCTCACTTAACCTGAAATTTCTCTATATTCCATTTTCCATTCCATACTAGATACACATACTGTAGGCGTAGCGTTGGAAGCAAGGGGGGAGGGAATGATACCCCCAACTTGTCAAGTGATATAAGAAAGGTAACTTCATAGTACTAACTTGTTCTGTTTTTGCCTCCCCGACCAAAAAAAAAAAAAAAAATTACACTACATCTATGTAAACACATACAAGATCGGTGGAGCTTAACATTTTTACAACCTTGCTAACGGTCAACATCGATCAAAACAAATAGGCTGACCAAGAGCAAGAGGCTATTTCATTTAAGTAACTGCTTCATTGTAGTGACGTACCAATGATAAGAATCGGAGGCAAGGGGATGCTAACGGGGGTGGTGATAGCAACAACTGCCTCCTTCTGCTTCAAATTCAGTTTTGCATCCAGAGTTTCGCTCCACTGCCTGCTGTCACATACAAATTATTTTTATTTAGATATTTCATTACAAGTAATGTCATTGATAGTGTCAAAAATTACTATTTTTTAAAGAAATACATTAGGTGAGCCAGTTCAAATATTTGGCACTGGGATACCAAAATTTTTGATTGGTATTTGACTCGACGTTTTTCACTATTTGAATTGACAATTCAAATATATTTCAGTTTTTGTATATTAAAATTTAACTGAATTATTAATCCAACATAAACAAGAACAGCGTTCAACTCATCCGTACCCAGCACAAACTTGCACTCAATTCGTCGTAAGTGCAAGTTTGTTAATTGAAAAATTGAACACTAGTAGAGAAGGTGCAACAACCGCAATAACCGACTTCTCGTATATACACTCTCATATCTCCCCAAGTACTGCTAGATCGCAGCGACCGAAAACAGTTGCCACTTCACCCGGCGACACTGAGGCGGTGTACAGTCCCTGGCGACATTGCTGCGGAGTCGCTCGTGGGCAGGGCTGCCCCAAGGGTAATAGGCGCCCGGGGCGAGATTTTGATCCGCGTCCCCCAAATTAATTGTTAAATTACAGCCAGGGCCGGTTTCTCCAAACACGTTTAACTTAAACTTAGTTTAACACAATGTTAATCATATGGACAATTTTGGTTTAAGCTTGATTTTAGGTTTAAACTCGCTTCCAGAAACCAGCCCTCAGACACATTAAATTAGGTGCATTGCTGAATTTTCAATGCTGTTAGTTTGAATAAACTAATTAAACAAAATCACTTGTACTATAAAGCTTTGTTGACACACCCATTTGTTGACAACACATGATCTGGGTCTGGGCAGCGGCAGGGCCTACATAAACTAACGGGCCTGCATACATTTTTGGTCAAGTGACCAGATGCGGCCGAATTTCAGTTAATCTTCTAATTATTCTATAATTCTAATCCTCAATTACGTAGTGGGGGAAGTATGCAGGCCCGTTGTTTCGTGGGCCCTGATCGAGCGCTCGAGTCATTTTTTAGTTCATAGTTCATAAGATTAGCTGACCAGTAGGCCTACATGCAGCCAAATGCTACGCTTTCATGATTCACTTCCACTCTTCCACTTGCATTGTAAAAAAAGGTTTATAGTTACGATACAATAAATTAGTCACCAATCATTTCTGACTGATAGCCTAAATGTTTAATAAAAAAATATTACCGAACCATTTGTTTCTAAAATGTTTATTGATGGATTTTTACAATATTTGTAAAGTGTTTGAGAATTAATAAATCTAGGATTTCGCCTCGGCCGCGGCGCCCCCTTGGCCGTGGCGCCCGGGGCAACTGCCCCGGTGGCCCCGCCCTCGGGGCGGCCCTGCTCGTGGGTACTACTCCCGTTAACTCTGTGGTCCGCTACGACTAGCTTGCGATATCGCTGCGGTGTCACAGCGTGTATCCAGTCTAACACATCAATGCATGATGCCATTCCTGAATCTCACTTCTCTTACCTCCAGCTCACTGCAACGTTCTGGAACGTTCAGCGCTATGGACACGTCAATGTTATCAATAAAAATATTTCTTTTTTTTATTGACAACTTTTAATTTGTAATAATAAATCTTTGTGCTAAGTAAAAGGTTAAAAAATCCAATTTACAAACATACTATTGATACACACGAAGGAAGAATGAGTAATTTAATTATTAATATCTAAAAAACAATATCAAGTTAAATTGCTGGAAACTTTCAAAAACCTTTTTGAAATTTTCTTTGAAGCAAAATTTTAGTACACAAAACTAAGCATGTTTAGATGAATAAAAATAGCAGCCTAGATTAGTAGTACAATAGTGGACAAAGATAATAAATAAAGACCTCTATTAAAAAACAGGCCAATGGTTTGGGCAGGTAAAACCAAGAAACAAAAACAAAATTAACCTTTGCGGAGTCCAAGGAATGGTGGGTTCCATGAATGTCTCGGGGAATATAATTCTGAAGTCGGCAATCTTGTCAATAGCGTGGTGCCACTCGCAATAAGGAACTCTGTTTAGTTGAAACTGAACCTCCATGGTGAACTCTGTGTCGTTCTAAAAGCAAAGAACCATCATTATTTTGTTATTATTTTTCTTACTAATTGTTAACAATTGTAAATAAAGTGAGCAATAAGCTAATAATATTCTTAAAATACCCCCGTCGCAGCAGATCAGCATACTAAGCAAATTTCCAGTAAAACTTGGTGATTTTGTCATTTTAACCACAAACATTATAAGGGGTTCTGTAAGTAGGTTTGCTGCATTTAGGATTTTTATAAGCAAATATAAGTTAATTACAACCAAGTAAAAGTACATAAAAATTCTATGATCTTTTAATTTTTTAATCTTCTTTATAAAGTCCCTGTGGGAATAAGTATGTAGATTTGAAGCCATATGGGCATTGTAAGGATAATATAAATTAATCCCTGCCTCTTGAAGGTACGTATACCAAATTTAATTAAGTTACAACAATAAATAGGCTAACTGATATAGAAAGGTTTGTATTTTTCCCATAAAAATAAAATGGGTAACATTTTTTTTAATTTCTCCCTAACTAGTAAAGGTAGGTTAAAAATTGAAAATACTAAATTGTTTTCTTGAGCTTTTTTATGGAGTTTGAGTTAAAATTGTAAAATTTTTAACATGTGTGCATAAATACCAAAAACCCATTTTCAACCATTTTGGAATCCCATAAATCCCCGTTCCCATGGTCCGTCCGGTTAACCTGAAGAACACTGGTCCCAGGCTTCCCCCCCCAGGCTATTCCCCACAGGGACTTGCTAGAAATTGCATCCACTTACCTTTAGATCCAACATGGACACTGTGGATGCGGAGAGTCGAAGGTAGATTACATTCTTGCCCTTGTCTTCTATCAGAGCTTCATGAACCACTCGTTTTGGCTTTTCTTCGTTTTTTTCCGTTTCGGTTTGATTTTCTTTAAACATACAGTCCAATAATAAGACAATGTCTTCTACCAATATTAGTTATTTTGTATGTTACTGCAGTGTTTAGAGTTAGCAACTTGACCTTTGATGCTACACAGAAGTTATTACGGTCATTAGATGAATTCCGCCACTATTGCAGTCCCATTTTTACGTTTGGATTTTTGTGACAGCTGATGGTAGACTAAAACCAGCGAGCACAGAACAGAAATAGAGAGGCCAGCCGAGCGCAGAAGTAAAGCTATGCAGACAGCGCCTAGGCCCACAAAAAGAGTGCGGGGAGCGGTGATTCACTCAAGTTCCAATCAGATTTGCCACCATAAGATTTGAGTTCATTGTTTGCAGCGTTCAGTTGTTTATCAAGCCAACTCAAAATAAAAATCAGCTGTTTGTCTCATTTAGCAAGAGTTGCGCACAAAAAGAGTGAGAGAACATGGCTTCACCACCTGTAATGTTAGTTGGAAACAAGTGACAACTCTATTTCTGTTCTGTGTTCGCTG
Organism: Neoaliturus tenellus; assembly: GCA_030545055.2. Lineage (NCBI taxonomy): Eukaryota > Metazoa > Arthropoda > Insecta > Hemiptera > Cicadellidae > Neoaliturus > Neoaliturus tenellus. The sequence goes on from CM061532.1 coordinate 64,804,105, forward strand.
GCTAAAACATTCTTTTAGTATTATTGTCAATCAAACACAGTTTCATTGTTAGTGAACGGTTGTATCTTGTCTGATTGTCATTTCCGCCCTAGTGCAACATCTGAGCACGTAAAATATGACTGTTAAAATAGATAACAAAGCATTCATTACTTAGGTAAAAATGCTACTCTTCTTGGCTATGAGCACCCTAACAGTTCACCTTTGGAACACACATTAGTACTGTACATGGGTTTCATTTAACTATTTTAACAAACCGCAGGTTAATTTGGCCAGGGATCCTGTCCTCAGGTAGCCAGATTTGAGGGCGTCTAATGTATTGTTTTTAAGATCTAAATTGGATCAAGGGCAATGCCATCAAGACATTCACAGCGACACAGGTAATATTAACAATGTATACAGAACCGAATAAGTAGGGACATCCCATGTTAAAAACTTTTAGTTTTGCCCCCGAAAACCAGAGGAAAATAAAGCGCTGATGCTAAGCTTACTTCTCCTTACTGTCACGGGAAGCGCTCTTTCTACCTCTCAAATATCAAAATGAGCATATTTGTTTACAAAAAATCAAAACAATAACAAACCTCTGTAAAATTATTCTAGTCATCTGTTTTCATTTTACCAATCAGCATAATCCTTACCATCTTGGTGGTGCTATCTGTTTTTCAGGGGCGGCGTTCTCACTTCCCCATTAGGATGTTCCTACTTATTCGGTTCTGTATACATTGATATTAATCTGCCTCTAGTTAGGTTAAGTGAGTAAAACAAATAGGGATCCAATGATTATGGCATATAAGTTTTATAACGGCTTCCACATGCCTTTAGAGACTTAGCAATAACATTGTCAAGATAAAAATATTTTGAAATTCCTCATGAAAATAAAACACTTTTTACTTTATAGAAGAATATCTATCAAGCAAATGGATTGAGGTGTAACAGTGTCACTTTTGACGTTCATAAGTATTAGAATGTAAATAATGACTGGTAAATATTGACTGGCAAATAAACTGGTCTATTCTATTCAAGTGTTACCTTCTGGTGGTAAGGGAGGGGAAAGCAACACAGTGCTGCAGTTGTTCAGTATGAGTCTGCCAGCGCTCGTGTCTTCGGAGATGTCCTTGCCGAGCGACATGAGGGCGAACAGCTCGCCGTTGTGAGCGTACTTGGCGGTGGAGGCAGCCACGCCGCTCGGTGACAGCAGGTAGCAATTGGCCAGCTTCAAGCGGGTGCTCAGGTTATATCTGGCCACCTGGTAACAAGCAACGACTACATGTATTATTCCTCAAGGTTGTTTTAGAAGGCTAATATGACTCTAAAAATCTCGCTGTGAACATTCAATTTACATAGAAGCCCAGATGCATAATATTTTCCAGAGAGTTTCACATACAAGCAACAAAAGTTGCACTCTCAAGTATCACAAAAATCCAAACAAAGTTTCACTAGCAACAAACCTACCATGCAGCCTACCTTGTTCATGAACATTTAAGGTAGTACAGACTTGTGAAAGTTTCTCTACTACTTTATTCACATGAGTTTTCTAAAATATTGGAAGCATGAGAAGTACTTTTGAGAGGAGAAACATGGCTCACAGGTTAATACATGTTTAGTGAAACCATAGAGTCAAGTTAATGGTATTCTCCTCTATTTTATTGGAACCTAATAAATGAATCCTAACCTAAGAATGTTTTTTCCTTGCACATTTATTTATTTTTAAAATGGTTTCATTTTCCCCTACACAAAATAACAGAATTTTAAGATAAAGTAAAATTTTTGTAGGTCTCAATTCAAAGAAAATCTAATTTTGTGATAATCCTACAGTAAAATTGAAAAAATGTCTAAAGGTAAAAGGTATGTTGAGTTAATCAATAATGAAGGCATAATATAAATGAAAAAGAAAAAAAAACACTGTTCTTCAGGTGAGCCTTAACACGCCTTTAGAATGAAATCATCAACAAGGAATTTTTACTTCAGCAGTTTTGCTAATCAGAGGAAAACATGAGTAATCAGTAATTTTCACAACAGACAGATAAGGAAAGGAAAGTATGCAAACAATCCATGAGTCATTGGACCCATGAGTGGTAACTGATAAGAACTTTTGTCCTGTCATGATAGACAACATTTAATCTACATTTACCGTTCAAACCTTTTTATGACTATCTTGTGACATATTAAAAAAACAGTAGAACTTCGATAATTCGGACGTAAATATTAACAGTGAATAACCTGGATTTACATCTAGCAAAAAATAAAACATCGTATACAGTCTCCCAATACGCTATGCTCTTTACTGGAGAGTGGGCCAAGGGACATAGCTAGGAGTAGGGAAGTGGTCGTGGAGGGGCGAGGAGCCGTGTTCAAACTCACACAGCCAATTCTTAACAATGCTAAGCTATAAGGCTTTTGGCCGCAACGCAAGCTAAGCTGTACTCTGTTCGTGCACTTTAACACACAGTTACGTTTCTGTTCAATGTTAAATTACAGTCAAGAACTTAGCTGCAAAAGATGAACCATTACCACAGATCAAAGCCCACAAACATTTTTCAAAAGCTCAATAATGTCTGATGTTTTTACTATATGTTGCTATAAATAAAATACAATGAAGTACTTGAACACGCTACAATATTTTTAATTCGTCTCACTTCAGGAAACTTAACAATAAAAGGGAAATATACTATTTTGACAATTTTTTACTTAAATAATGCATACCAGCAATGTTAAGGCAATTTTGATAATCTGGATAATTTGATAACACGGATTTGATTCCAGACCCACGTAATCCGGGTTACCGACGTTCTACTGTAATTTTACTCAATGACAAAACCATTTCAGTTAATAATTGAATTTTGTTCATTTGATTTATTTATTATTTACTGTAATAACATTAAATATGTTTTTTGAATCAAATATTTTTCAGTAGTATTAATTTTATGTAATCAACTTAAATTTTCAAGTACTTTACATATTAAAAAAAAATTCTTATGATACTCAGCTTAAGTATTCTTTCAGTATTGCTTAACTTTGCCTAATTTTACCCATATTTTAAGATATTTTCTAAAATAATCTCACTAACATTTTTATTTAGGCCTGAACTGTCAGACCAATTTTGTGAAATATAAATTTACATTCTAAAAAGGATAAAAGAGACATTTCATCACTAAATAATGAAATAAGCTGAGCCAAATAAAGCTTCAATATACAGGGTGTCCAAAAAAAACCTTTACAGACTTTGGGATGTGATTCCTAATACAAAAGTAAAGAAAAAAGTTCCTATGAAGGTATGTCCGAAAATGCATATTTACCCAGATATCCGCCATTTTGTTTTTTCCACTTAATAATTTTTATTTCGGTGACGGATTGATCTAGGTACTTCATATTTGGCATGGATCTTTATAATACTAATGTCCATTCCATCCACAATAAAAATTATTTTTTTCCGATGCATATTTTCAAAATGGCGGCCATTTTAAATTTTTAAACTCAAATATCTCAAAAAAGGTAAAATTTATAAAAATATTACAAGACACAAAAAAGTTGACAAATTAAATTATCTAAACAACAAAACCAAGTTTGTAAGGATCCGCTAACAAATAACGGAGTTATTAAGATTTTTCTCTTAAAATAACCTAAATTGGCATTAATCATAGTGGAAAATCAGTGTTTTTCTGCAGAAAAACCACAATAACTCCGTTATTTGTTGCCGGTTCCTTACAAACTTGGTATCACTGTTTAGATAATTTAATTTGTCAACTTTTTTGTGTCTTGTAATATTTTTATAAATTTTACCTATTTTGAGATATTTGAGTTTAAAAATTTAAAATGGCCGCCATTTTGAAAATATGCATCGGAAAAAAATAATTTTTATTGTGGAAATGGACATTAGTATTATAAAGATCCATGCCAAATATGAAGTTCCTAGATCAATCCGTCACCGAAATAAAAATTATTAAGTGGAAAAAACAAAATTGCGGATATCTGGGTAAATATGCATTTTCGGACATACCTTCATAGGAACTTTTTTCTTTACTTTTGTATCAGGAATCACATCCCAAAGTCTGTAAACGTTTTTTTTGGACACCCTGTATACAAAATGCTAATCACTGTGAAATCATTATCAAATTAGGATAACCTTTAAATTTCAAAGAGTATCATTAAAAACCAAATAGATACTAGGCAATCACAAGAACATACACAAATATGTAGAAAAAGTATGGTTTAATTGTTACAAAAACTCTTACGGAGTTTTTATTGTTATTTTTTTATCAGAACAAGTAGGCTAACGGTACCACATAAACCTGTACTAAATCAAACATAGAAAATTTCACATAAAAATAAATAAAATCCAGTAAGTTCTTAAATATGCATAAATCTAGCAATATAACAGTGTATTGCAATCCATGCCTGTTCATATCTGGCCATCTCCTCGACGCATAGCAGTTCGTGCATCCTGGCTCGGTAGTTGTTTCTGGTCAGTCTCTTCTCGCTGATAGTCGACTGTGTCAGTGTGAAGGTCTCGGCCCGAGGCATGGGGTAGGCGGCTAGCAGCTCCCTCTCCCGGTCACTGTCGGAGGTGGAAACCATCACAACGGGTGACGAGAACGGCACGACAGTCACATCGGTCTTGTCCCATCGTTCCGCCGTCGACAACACCAGCTCCTATTGGGAATCACACCCAGTCAAGCTTTTGTTTCACAATTCCAATATCGGTTGTTTTGTTACCTTTCTAGTGATTAGTAGCTCAATACATTAATTCATCGAATAAGTTTAGGTTTGCAAATTCTGATCTTAAAAACCATTTCATTTGGTTTTTTAGATGATGTATCAGATATAATGGATCAAGGTTGAGTATAAATTTTGTTTTTGTTTTCATAGAGGTTAGACAATCAATTCCTTTTTAACAACAACACTGCTGAATATGACCCTTAGGAGAACCATTATCCTAGAATATTGAGAATGGTTGAGCTGAGAACGTCAACCATTTTTACTTAGCAAAATCCGACTCCCAACTTAAATCTTCTACACTTTATTGTACGTGATTGCTTTTTAACAGCGGAATTTCCTAATCATTGATTATAATGTTTAATAGTTAATTCTAGGATACACTCATGTTTTGATTAAAGATTTTTTTACTGCAACTATGTACTTTGAACAAGGCAGAGAAAGCGTTCGAGAACACCGTATCCGACCTACTTCTTTGAGAACCAACTAAACTCAAGATCGAGATTTTCAATGATTTGATTACCTTTTTGATTTCCTTGATCTTATCGGCATCAGTGACAGGGATGACGTCAACACAGAGGTGCTTCACAAGCACGGGTTCGTTGCCCGTGTCGAACACCAATGACTGGCGGAACGTTCCGTATATGTCGGTGGTGAACCCGACTTTCACCGTGTGCTCCAGTGGCTCGCTCCCATCGAGGGCCTCCTCCCCCGAACTAGTCCACTCCTGCCCATGGCTCAGCTCCACGTTGATCAGAGTCTTGCCCGATTGCGCTCCCGTTGTTGAGATGAGCCTGAGAGAAGCAAAGGTGTTGCATTGATAGAAGTAAAGTAAATCACGGGGGTTTTCAGAAAATAACATATAAAAACCGCTTGGTAAAAGAATCCAATGAAATGAGTGACTAAAGGTTTTAATAATTCACTTTACATAAATTGTTGTGTTTTCTCGCAACCTCTTTTATTTTTCATCTATAACCTGGCCTAGACTATAGATCCACTCTAACTTTTATTGATTACCAATAACATGTTATAATTTGTAAAGAGTTAAAACCCTATTTAAATTATGTTACAATATGTTTTCAATGCTTTAACTAAGATTAAATAGTTTTTTTCAGCCTGTACCTTTTAAATTCAAAGGCTATAGGTTATAATTTGAAAAACAAAATCGTCACAACAAACTTCTTTATATTATCTTTGAAATGTTTTAAAATTTTGAAGCTAGAAACTTAATGTTTAATTCAATCTGATGTCGTGTTAAGTAACAGGGTGTCTACTGCCAAAGAGATATAAAAATCAGTGACTTTTTGGTGACTTTTGGGGGTGAAAATTTTAAAAATCAGTGACTTTTCCGTCTCTAAGATAGAAAATGTTGGGAGAAAATTGTTAGTCACAAAAATTTTGCTCGCAATCGCATTATTTTCACAATTTATACTAAAAATGTGTGACTTTTCTTCCATTTTAAAGAAAAATCAGTGACTTTTTGGTGACTTCGGTGACCATTAACTAAAATCAGTGACTTTCGGTGACTTTTGGTGACTTCGGTGACCAGTAGACACCCTGAGTAAACACAAGATTTACTATACAGATTCCTTTATTATCTAAATATCTATCTCGTAAAACATGCAGATGAATATTTGTCTAGAATCGGTCTGGATTGGTTAGGATAATATAGTAACTACATAGAATGGTGTAGTCTGACTAACTTGAGGTGGAAGTGGTTGCGATGGGCATCCTGCAGCAAGGCGACTGCACGTAGTGGCAACACTGTGTGCAAAGTGAAGGTCCACTCGTGTTGGCTGCTCTTGGTACTGACTGTGGTGGTGAGGTCGCCACTGCAGCTGTCCTCCACCTCGTCCACTCTCTCCCGCATCACTCTGTCCGGACTGGCCGACTGGACCCATCTGTAACCACCATGTTGTTATGAAGGTCCACTCGTGTTGACTGCTCTTGGTACTGACTGTGGTGGTGAGGTCGCCACTGCAGCTGTCCTCCACCTCGTCCACTCTCTCCCGCATCACTCTGTCCGGACTGGCCGACTGCACCCATCTGTAACCACCATGTTGTCGTTATGAAGGCCCACTCGTGTTGACTGCTCTTGGTACTGGCTGTGGTGGTGAGGTCGCCACTGCAGCTGTCCTCCACCTCGTCCACTCTCTCCCGATCACTCTGTCCGGACTGGCCGACTGGACCCATCTGTAACCACCATGTTGTCGTTATGAAGGCCCACTCGTGCTGGCTGCTCTTGGTACTGACTGTGGTGGTGAGGTCGCCACTGCAGCTGTCCTCCACCTCGTCCACTCTCTCCCGCATCACTCTGTCCGGACTGGCCGACTGGACCCATCTGTAACCACCATGTTGTCGTTATGAAGGTCCACTTGTGTTGGCTGCTCTTGGTACTGACTGTGGTGGTGAGGTCGCCACTGCAGCTGTCCTCCACCTCGTCCACTCTCTCCCGCATCACTCTGTCCGGACTGGCCGACTGGACCCATCTGTAACCACCATGTTGTCGTTATGAAGGTCCACTCGTGTTGGCTGCTCTTGGTACTGACTGTGGTGGTGAGGTCGCCACTGCAGCTGTCCTCCACCTCGTCCACTCTCTCCCGATCACTCTGTCCGGACTGGCCGACTGGACCCATATGTAACCACCATGTTGTTGTTATGAAGGCCCACTCGTGCTGGCTGCTCTTGGCAACATATGAAAGGCATTATTATAATTGCTGGCAATACATGTTAAAATAAACTAAAAATAACAATGGCTAATTATTTATTTATTTTATTTTTGCTATTAAAAATTATTTAGTTCAAATTAGTAAACAAAAAAACAAAATAAAAAATAAGAAACACTGAACATCTATTATTATTATCTACGAGTATCTATGTATTTATTCAGGGGAAAATTCGCCAAGATTTTTTTTTAATCAAAACTGTGTATAACTGCTGCAAAGACGTTTGGTTAAGAAAAGACACCAGGACCGTGCTATTCGTACATCTCCAGTCTTCATTCTTTATTCATACAAAAAAACAAACACCCACCTCTCTAGAAGTTGCTCGGTGTATGACTTGCCGTACAGCTCTTTCTCACTGGCACGCTGCAATTTCATCCGGCGGTATTCAAAGCGCTCGCGCCACTCTTGCAGCTCCTGCGGCCCGTGGGCTTCCACACACTGAGCACCGTACCGGCACACTCCACTGTCTGCCCACGACTCGCACAGCGTGTAGTTCTCTGACGTGTATCTGAAACATCGATCGATTGTGTTGGTGCAGTATGTAAGGTAGAGAGGTACAGAGGTGATCGGTATTTTAAAATGTTTTCTACCATGTCACTTTACTGGTTGATTAATAGTAAGTGTTGAACCTATTTTGCAAACTGATTTCTACAACAGTGGAGTCTTGATAATCCAAAGAGGGCACACCAAAAGCCAAAGCACACCAAATCAATACGTACCTATTACCTAAGAGGAGCGACTTAACTGCACTTTTATGTATCTTTTGTAAAAAAAGATATAATTTTGCAAAAATTTCTAGAAAAACTTAGAATTGAAATCATAGGGTCAAGCTTAGTAGCCATTAAAAGACACCATAACTTGAAAAAATTTGGTATGTACATTTACTAGGAAGGGTTTAACTTATATTTACCAACAAAACCTGTATGGCAGCAAACCTATATACTTTCCTCTCCTCCCCCCCATGGTTTTTATGGGGAAATTTAAAATATACCAAAATTCCATTGTAAATTCGGTGATACGCAGGTCTGCTGCGACGGGGGAACTTATTGTGCTGCCAACAGCGTGTTAAATTTTCCTCCCAAAAACAGATAGACAAAGAGTTATAGGCCTAACTGTTGTATCACTGTTCTTTCTTAGTTTTTATTACACAAAATACCCTACATTCCGTTTGGGATAATTACATAAATCTGGACTTTCAGATTTAAGCAAAGTTTGGATTATCGGTACTCCACAGTGACCAAATGTGAAGCGAGTTTCAATGATGTGGTTGGTGTAACATACCCTCGAGGAGGAGGCCGCCATTTCCAGTCCCGGCCTTCATCAGACATGATGACTCTCTGATGGCTCTCCGTCTGGCAGTGGGCCCTGAGATCGTTCTTGTCAGCAAATGTTAGACAACAGTAAGTGCAAGACAGTCCATTCCTTCCTGACATCTGGTGTTGTTGTTGCTGCTGTTGTTGCTGCTGTTGTTGCTGCAGCTGTTGCTGGAGTTGCTGTTGGTGTTGTTGCTGTATCTGTTGCTGCTGATGGATCTGTTGTTGTAACTGCTGTTGTTGCAGTTGTTGCAATTGTTGCTGCTGCAACTGCTGTTGTTGCAACTGCTGCTGGATTTGTTGATGGTGAGAACTGGGTGGCAATGTCTTTACTTCTTCTGCAATTCGCAATGCAGCCACTGTAAAAGATTTATCATTTTAAAGTAATATGTCACTTTACTAAACTCTTTTTCATTTAGGCCTACAATTAATAACTTGGTACCGTACAGATAAAAAAAACACCTTTTGGAACCTATGGTGCACCTCATATGGAATTTTATGAGTCGAATGTTTTTGTACATTTCTTGGTTTGGAACCCTTGATACATAACTTTTACATAGGATGATGAATCAAAATTTTTCCAAGCCTATTGAAATTAGCCTCTCGGCTTGGGCTACGTTATTGTTATTTATTATTATTATTGTCTAGGCCTAATGGCTATTTCAACCAAATTATTGCAAAAAATTAGGTCAATAGAAATGCCTATAAATAACTTTTTACAACTGAGCATACAACTTAAATTCATATTTCGAGCTTTTGCAGCATTCTTCTCAAAACAATGCAAAAGGGCTACAAACTGGATAAACCTCATTACTGAATTTAGCTAAGGCCAAAGGAAATAGGTTTTTTTTTCAAAATGCCCTGAAATTAAACTTAGTAGCCAATTGGTAAAACTTTTTATTGATTTTCGATGCCTCATCTTTCTTAACTATGATTTGTTGATCAGGATGGTAAGGTTAGGTCTTGTTATGTTATTTTACATTGGAAATAGTCTACTAGCTGACTAACCCATGCTTTGAAACGGTATCGTAGGTATTCAAAATTGCAATGCCAACCTGAGGAATTATATGCCCATAAGGTGAGCTCGTTCACTACGCTAACTCGCTATCATGTTTAGCTTGTCCGCTAAGCTCACTCACCATCAGGTTCAGCTCCTTCGCTTAGCTCACTCGGCTAGGTTTGTAATATATTTAAGTTTTTTAACTACCGATCTTCGCTCAATACTTAAAAATGAGAAGAGAACAGTTCCGGTGAGGTCGTTCGCTACACTCACTCGCCTCACGTCTGCAATATCCTTTAGTTTTTTATAACAATCTTCTCTCAATACTTTAAATGAGAACAGCTGTTTAAAATAAAATAATCTTCCGAAATGTAATCATGTGTTCATCAACAAAATGTTGCTTTGTTATTAAGAATAACATGGTAACTTTGAAGACATGTGGGGTGGAGTCCTAGGGATATTGGGATACCTTCAATTTTTCTGTAGTTCTCAGGTCAAGAGCTTTCAATAAAGTATAAGGTTGTAAGGGTTTTCACTGCTAGGAATGCTTAAACAACTTGTTTTAGGGCTACATCCAACATTCAAACTACAACTTTCAACTTTAAAGTGATTTACAGTAGGTAAGAAAATGGCAAAAGGTAGAGCAAAACCTCAAATACAAGAGTTGTAGATAGTAACATAATTCCCCACTAATGATTTTCCATCAGATTTTAGATCAGATACACCTTAAGGTTCTAGACTGCAAAAACAAACAAAAGTATCCAACTTGGCAGTCACCACGGCGATTTTTAAACATTTATATATTTTGGATGGTTGAAGAGGGTGATCTATTATCAATTGTTCTATATACAGTAATCATGTGTTCGTCACTAAATGTTGCTTCCATAAAAATAACATGGTAGGCTACCTTTGAGGACGTGTGGGGCGGACCCCTATGTATGTGTTGGGATATCGTCAATTTTTGTGGAGTTTTCAGGTCAAAAGCTGTCGGAACTTCGTTATCTGACTTTGCAGTTATATTACCAATGTGGAAATTTGTATCTTGCGATTATTTGATAGTTGTAATCGTTTCAGTTAAAAAATACTTAAGTTAATACATATTCCATACAATAGCAAAAAATACCTTTCAGATTCGTAAGTGGCAGCTTTGGGTGACGCCATTTTAGGTCTAAAGAAGTCTTTTTCTTCTCACAATTAATTAAGATACACCTAATGTACACAATAAACTTAGGTAGGCCTAGTTTATTTTGTGTAGTTCTTTGATAATGTTACACAGAAACATTACAGTAGGCCCTACCTAAAATGTTTGCTTGTTTTTGTTATTTTCAGTTACTTGTTTACAATATACATTTGTTTTATTGTCAAAAGTTATTTTTTTATAATATTACAAAACTAAATCAGGTGATAAAATCGTAATCATATCGTGTTTCTATCATCCATAGAATAGCAATATTATCGTAATATCAAAATTTCCACATTGATAACGGTGGAGTCGGACAACAAAGTTTCGCCCAAAAGTTTCAATCAAGTGGTTGTAGGGATTTATTCTGAGAATGCTTGAAAACTAGTGTTTAAGGCCTACTTCCTACGGTAATTATGCAGTTTAGGTGACACCTCTTAAAAATTGAATTTTTTTGTGTCAAATTATTCCAAATTACCCCCTGATTTTGAAAATGATAATTTTTTTCCGCAGAAAAAGTCGGAAAATGCCGGAAAATCGGAAAAACCGGAAAAACTTTTTTTGCCAAAATAAGTCAAGTGGGTACTTAAAATGACGGGGAAATCGAGCTGAATACAAATGTTCAAGAATTATCGAAATCCGTACATAAATAACGAAGTTATCGCCGGAAAAGCGGTGGAAATTCGGAAACTGGTTAGTGACAATTTTATTCAAAAATACGTCAAGTGGGTACTCAAATTAACTGGGATGTTAAGCTGATCACAAATATGTAAAAATTATTTCGATCCGATTTTAAATAAACCGGAAATTGCAGGAAAAGTGTTGGAAAAGCCATCAGATGAACTATTTTTTTATGCAGTACTTAAGTTAAAGTATGCCATGTGGGTACCAGGGTTGCCAAATAGAGCCCCACAAAATAAGGGACAGTTTTGTAATCAAGCTTATATTCCAAAATAAGCCTGAGTCCAAAATAGTGATTGAAAATTAATAATGATTCGATAATATTGATGAACTTCTACATATTAATAGACAAGCATCTTTCTTTTCCTCATTTTTTTTCTCAGCTTTTGTACAACGTAGAAAAAATCCACGCATACCGTTAGAAAGGTAGTGTCCCGTAGATGAGCAAAATCCCATTATAATTTACATCAGCCCTCAGGGTTCCGCCTTACAGGTTTTCAAAGTTTCAATGTTGATCTTATTGAAGAAGGTTAATTGATTAAATCATTAGACAGCTGATAACAAATTCTATCAAATCAAGAAGAACAGATGTTACAGTTAAGAACATTTTAAAGCACAAAATCAAGAATGAAAATTTAAACTTGAAGATTCCACCATCAATACAAGAAATTTTAAGAACTGAAAACGAATGCCTTTGGAAGCACCTGCTAAATTATGTTTTTAGTATAAACAGGAAATTGTGACGTACAGATGAAAATTCTAGGACAACTTTCTTAGTGGACTTGCTCAACTTTCTTACATTTTTGTGATAGTGTTTAATTGTATTTTGGATATATCATAGGTGTCATGACATTTGTCAAACCTCAATAAAGATTAAAAAAAAAAAGATCAAATTGAACTGAGTTTCTGGTCGAATTTTGACCAGTGGGCGAGCGAGCCCTGGTATTGAATTATTCCGTCCGTCAAATCATATAGCCTAATGTGATTTAAATAGGTTACTATTTTAGTCCCGTCCATGGGCATTATAAAAAGAAAAAAAATTTTTATCCCCGGTAGGCCTCCCTATTTAAATAACAACACTAGCACTTGATACTAAATGAAAGAACATTTTTACTAATTATTTTATTCTATTACCAAAATTTTACATTATTAATATCCATTACTGAAGAAAATTAATACAATAAACAGCAATTTTCAAGCTCCTAGGTAAAAGCCAAATTATTGAAATCTTTTAACGTTTAACGTTAATTTCCCACTCTTCATATTTTAAATTCGTTGTATTTTTAAAACAAAGTTTTATTTAAAAAATATATAAAACACAATCACATCACATCTCGGCGAGGCCCGAGATGGGCAGATGGAAGTTTTTCTGAGACTTCAACCATAAGAAGGTCCTGAAAAATTACTATTTTCATACAATGACAACAACGGCATACACTTGTCATGGCACGATGGCAGTCAGTATTGTTTTTATGCACGATAATCAAGAGTTTTGTAATAATTTTGAGGTTGGATTATAAATCGCATCTTGACTTAATTTGTCCTGACTAAATTTTGTCTTGATTTCGGCCAAATACGGGACATTAACCGTCCCGGATGACTTCCCTCCGGGACGCGGGACAAATTTACTAAATAAGGGACTGTCCCTTAAAATCCGGGACGTTTGGCAACCCTGGTGGGTACTCAAATGACGCAGAATTTCATGTAGAATACGGACATGTATATATTACTTGAATACAACAATTTAGTAGGGAATAAAGAAAAAAAACATTTAGAAATCAAATAAAAGTACCCTGAAACTCATATGCTTCAAACTTAGCGAACTAACTTTAACAGTGGTTATGTAGCCTAAAGTGCTATAGGCCTAGTTAGCCTTATAGGGAGTACTATAGGCATATTTAAAAACTTATATTTACATATTATAGCCTAGTATAAAATGTGTTATTATAGGTAACAAAACCTAACTAACCTAACCTAAACAAGGTCTGACGATCATATGAGTCCTATTGAGCAAAGTTTTATGTAAAATACGAATATATACCCTACCTAATATGGAATAAAACATACCAAGTTAGTACTCACATGGTTAGGTTATGTTAAGTTAGGTTAGGTTAAGTTAGGTTAGGTTAGGTTAGGTTAAGTTACGTTAGGTTAGGTTAGTTATGTTACCTATAACATAATATTTTATACTAGGCCTATATGTTAATCTAAGTTTGGGCTATACATCAATAACAACCACTTTTACCACAGTTAGTATTTCATTCAAGAATATGAGTTTCAGTGTCCGGTTTTAGGCCTATTTTATTTCTAAATGTTTAATTTCTATTTTTATTCCTTACTAAATTGTTGTATTCAAGTAATATATACATATTCGTATTCTACATGAAATTCCGCGTCAATTGAGTACCCACATGGCATACTTTAAGTACTGTAGTATAAAAAATAGTTCATCTGACGGCTTTTCTAACACTTTTCCTGCAATATCCGGTTTATTTAAAATCGGATCGAAATAATTTTTACATATTTGTGATCAGCTTAACATCCCGGTTAATTTGAGTACCCACTTGATGTATTTTTTGAATAAAATGGTGGCTAACCGGTTTCCGAATTTCCACCGCTTTTCCGACGATAACTTCGTTATTTATGTACGGATTTCGATAATTCTTGAACATTTGTATTCAGCTCGATTTCCCCGTCATTTTAAGTACCCACTTGACTTATTTTGGCAAAAAAATGTTTTTCCGGTTTTTCCAATTTTCCGGTATTTTCCAACTTTTTCCGCGGAAAAAAACTATCATTTGCAAAATCAGGGTGTAATTTTGGACAGTTTAGAACAAAAAAATTCAATTTTTAAGAGGTGTCACCTAAACTACATAATTACCCTTCCTACTTTCAAGACAAAACTTACATTTCTTCTTTACAGTAGGCCCTATTTAGGCCTAGTAGACCTAACAGTAATAATATTGGTCTAGTATGGTAAGTTACTAGTCAATATAGGCTAGATAGGACAATGCAATGTAAATTTGATATCTATTCGAAGGGAAATGTAAAAGTCGTAAAATCAAAGTTTTTACATTCAAGTTACTGAGGTTCATTATAGGTAGGCCTATATCTAAGAGATGACTTTTTAACCAACATTTTCAGAATCAGCATGAAATTCCAAAATAAATTTCCAATTTCCGTTGGGTATATCTAGGCCTAACTTAGGACTAGTTAATTACAAAATCCTTGACAATTAAGAGTTTTTAAGGGTGTCCACACCCAAAGTGAACACTTCGTTGAATTTAATTTAATATTAAATTAATAGGCCTACGGTACTCACTTTGATCAACTATTGGAGGTTGAAGACAATTCATTCGCAATGTATCCATATATGGGATATTGGTCAACTCAATAGGAATATGATTGACATTCAAAATTTGAGGTTGAAAATCTAGGTTTTGTGAGCTATGGTCTACTCCACTGGACTCTCCGATCAATTCCACTGGATGTTTCCGATTTCTTCTTGGCCTGTCATCCAAAGCAGGGTTGAAGAGTGATTCAAGTCTGCAATCCATTGCAAGAATTTCATCTTCCATTCGAGGGAGTTGGGCAATCGGTGTTGCTCCTTTCACAGCAACATTCTTCTGACCATTTGCCATTTGTAGGCCGATTCGAACTCGCTCAAGCATCTTGACTGCCTCAGGGTTTGTACTTGTCATACCACCACTAGAAGCTATCCATTCAGCCGCAGCTGCTTCAGCTTCAGCAAATCTTCTAAGAGTGAACAGGGCATGGACCAGTCTTCTGCGAGCTCTTGCTCCACAATTGTTGCTACTTTCAGCTCCACCTAATAGTTTGATGATTTTGCGACAATCTGAGACGACAGCTTCATGTCTACCAAGCTCTAAGCAACACTCAGATCTACCTAACAGGTACCCAACTAATCTTTCCTTTGAGGTGCCTTTAACAGCAGCATATCCTAGTAACTGATCAAATAAACCCAATGCAGACGCCCATTCTTTGTGTCGGAGTAATTCTTGAGCCTGACTTTCAACTTCATTCATTTTCAACATGCCAAATACAGTAACTTATCTAGCTAGTTCTGTAACAGTGACAAGGAAATCGAAAACCATTAGGGGTTAGATGAACATCTTTAAACTGAGGAAAACATCCTCAAATTCAAACTTTTTCATAGTATTAGCACATTAACTTAGAAGAGAACAAATCTGGCATTTAATTAGGAGACCTACGTAAGCACTGCACTTGTAAACACTACATTAAATCTAACTCAAATCAATTTTACAATTTCCCGTAACTACAGAAGGCTCAAGCGCCATCTTGTGTGTATAACAAAAACTACTGTACTTAGTGTCAGTGTTGCCACCTCGTAACTATAATTTTACCCTAAACAAGAGGAAAAATTACCCTAAATTACCCTAAATCTTTTTTAATTACCCTAAAAATTACCCCAGAGCTTAATTGGTGTTTTTAAGTACCATAATACTGTTATAAAACACCTAAAATAAGAGAAAGGCTGTAAAATAAATTAAATAATGCTTAAATAAATTCAAAACAAATATAATAAAATATTTTTTTATGTTGGCCAAATTTAAATGGATTTTTGTGTGTGGCCTATACAATCCTTTTCTGATTTTTATTATTTTAAATTTTTATCTTTATCGCAGTATTTCTGGCTTGTTCATTTTATAAATGCCAAGGCTACCTTAATGTTTTTTCTCTCTTTAATGTGACTAAGGCTACTTTATGATTTTTTTTAATATCCTCCAGTTTCAATATTATTATGTTTTGGCCTAGTCACCATTCTTATATGCCTTCCTTCACAACTAACAATTTTTAAATTACTTTTCAATGTCTCAAAAGATTACCTCTCTCTGGTTTTAATTATTATTAATAAGTTTTATGCCACTATTATTGTGTACTCCTAGATAAAGGTTCCTAACTGTTATTATCGTACAATGTTTAAAATTTTATTCACTTATGTTATTATAACTTATAAGTGTTGTAGCCTAATTTTATTTCTTATAGTTAGGATTACCTTGTTATAATTTTCCAGTAACTTACAAATAATACTTATTATTATTTTATTTTAAGGATAACTGTAAAAGCCTATAATGGTAGACTGTACTAATATTTTTTATATTTAAAATTTTAAAAAAATTATTTATTTTGTTATATTTTTAATGTTTATGTTTCATGTTTTTCAATAGTTTTTCGGGTTTTCAGTAAAATATGTTGACTATTTGCAGCATCTGTAATTTTACCCTAAGATTACCCTAAACTTTTCACCCTAAAAATTACCCTAACACCAATAAATTACCCTAGAAAAGGGTAATTACCCTAAAAGTGGCAACACTGCTTAGTGTAGTGGTTCTGTTCTGTTTGTTCCTTCTGTCCTGTTTTGTAGTTAGTTAGTTGTAGGCAAGTTGTATTAGAATATAACCTCCTTGGTTGTAGATAGTATGCGGCGGAAACACAAAGAGTTTCTTTTACTTTCTCCCCCTATACCATAGTATATGGAGAAAGTATTGTTTTCGTCAAAATTTTCGAATTTGAGTTGTTGGTGGATTTATCCATTTTGGTTCCCCCTGAGTCCAAAAAAGTGGTTTTCGGAGTGATGTCTGTGTGTCTGTGTGTGTGTGTGTGTGTGTCAGGATGTAAACAGAGCTAGAGAATGCCCTAATGGTCCGATTTTAATGAAATTTGGTATATAGGTCCAAATCCACGATAATTCCAGG
Source organism: Neoaliturus tenellus (assembly GCA_030545055.2). Classification (NCBI taxonomy): domain Eukaryota; kingdom Metazoa; phylum Arthropoda; class Insecta; order Hemiptera; family Cicadellidae; genus Neoaliturus; species Neoaliturus tenellus. Next base: position 64,821,453 of record CM061532.1, read on the forward strand.
CGTTTTTTTCATTTTTTTGAATTTTTGATTTTTAAGGGTATTTTACCCCCAAAAACCCTCAAAAATCGTCAAAAATCAAAATTTCTCAAAAACGGCTCTAACGATTTTGATTAAAATTTTGTGGTTTATTAAGCTTAAAATGGTGGATAAAATGACACCACCCGCATCTCCGAGAAAATGCGCGTTCAAAAGTTATGGAGTAAAAAGTGTTTAAAAAATCAATTTTTTGGATTTTCAAAATAGCTGTTGTCTCGAAATAAATTTTACTTATCACCATTAAATCAAGCTCAAAAAACTAAATAATCCAGTATTTTAAATTATTGCTCTACGTCAAGTGGTTGAGGAGAAAATTCAATTTTTCGTTTAGCGGTAAACGCAGTACGTTGTTAAAAGTCACGGATGCGCTAGGGTCAAGCTCGCGCTGCTCTGCTGGTAGCTATCCGACAGAGTCATCTAGACATTAATGTTTAAAGCTTTTAACACATTTTTTTATATTGTTGGGAGAAAGTATGTGTCAGTTATCTGATACCGTTTATTTTTAGACCTGTATTAGTTGGAAATCACAGTATCTAGAATATTATAGTTCTAGTTTTCTTTTGGAAATAGCAGTTATTCATTTAATACTTATTTGGGATGTGTTGTTATTTGTTGAATTAGTTGTCAATTTTCTATTAGAAAATTTCCCTATGGGGAACACGCTATTAAGGTTATGACAGTAGTCAAGGGAAGACCTAAGCCCGGGACCATGATACAATTTTTACTATGGATACTCAAGGAGACTGTAGGCCAGGGCCAGGAGAGCCGCATCCCATAAGAGCAATGGTGTCACTTTCTGCGATATCCATGGATGTAGCCTACCGGCAAGTGTTGCCAACAAAACAGCAAACAACAATCGTTCTCGTTTGCGTTGGGAATTTATTGTCTCAACAATTACTAAAATAAGGAATTTAAAAGCAAAGTAGGGTAGAATTTATGATTTTAGATTTACCTTGATTGATAATTTATAATTTGGTCATTACCTAATGGTTTGTTATTAACTAATAATCGAAATTTAAAATAGAGTAATATGGTGTCGTTTAGATAAATATCGTACCCATGGCAAGACTGCTTAATTCTCTCTTTCAATCAGCTGTGTAATGGTAAATATTATAACGTAACTTGACTTCCGTTTTAGTTTAGACGCTTCATATCCGGAACCAAGGAGGTTTATAACCTCCTTGTCCGGAACACAAAAAAAGCTATACGGCTGACCTGGGAAGAAGTTATGCTTCTTCCTTTACAGACCTTGGTGGATACTAAGCTTTCAGTATACATAGACAATAATAGACAATAATGATACTTTTTTATTTTGAGGTCCCTAGAAGCCAAAACCAACGTTCGGTCACATTAGTATATATAATTGAAACTTATAATATCCAACTTATGCAGGAGCCAAATTATTTAAAGAGCTGCCCAAGGAAAAAAAAACTATTGACTGCATATATAACTTATATAAGAAAATTAAAGCAGTACCTTATAAGTAGAGCTCTTTACTCTTTAGAAGAATTCCATATTAATTAATTTGTAATGGATATCACTGTGTGATAGGTTTATTAGAAAATGCATTTTTTTAAACATTTTTGACACTATTCAAATGTACATATCATAATATAAAACTTAAATGTGTTTTTTTTTATATATAAACCCTTAAAACATATAAATAATATATTTTATACATGGATATGGTATAGGATATACATACCCGGCATACTTTGCAATGCCAACCCAATTAATTTTTTGCCTCTCATATGAGCTCGTTCGTCAGGTTTAGGCCCCTTTCATACAGCACATCTTTCGACGCGCGCGTTCATAGGAACCGAGCTTATCAATCAAAACCGTAAGCGCGCCAGCCGAGTGGGTTTAATGTGCTCCCTGTTGAGAATGTAAAGTCTGATCAAAATCCGGAAGCCTGATAATCAACAAAATATTTATTATGTTTTTTAGCTATATGTTTTTAGGTGAGGTGATCATGGATATAAATAAAACAACTTGATCACTAACTGAGGTCAAGGTATAGGAGAACCAAATAATTAGGGGCATACCATGTTAAAAAAAAATTAGTTTTAGCCTTAAAAGCCAGAGGAAAAGAAAGCGCCGATGCTAGAATTAACCTTCTAACTGCCACAAAGGGAAGCGCTCTTTCTATCTTCTTAAAAAAAAAACAATATGCGAGCATTATTTACAGAAAACTCAAAATAATAACAAACTTCTACAAAATTATTCTAGCCATCTATTTCCATTCAACCAATCATCATAGTCCTCAAATAAAAAAACCCATCTTGGTGGTGCTATCTGTGTTTAGATCTCACTTCCCCATGTCCCTACTTTATTGGGTTCTGTTTTGCTGAGGTGGCGGAATAGCGCTAAGGGCGAGCTGGCTTCTCTTACAGTACCAAGGTGATACTGATGCCTTCGCGCCGCATCATATACTATCAGCTGACATCTATTGGTGTGTCCACTGCTGCTGGTGCCATGTTCAGCCTGGACGTGTTGGATGCGAACAGTCTAAAATTATGCAGGATGCTTGACATGCGACACGGATTTCCCTTTCATCGCCCAAAGGGAAATAATCTCGTACCTCGCACAATAATTTCCTAGTTTTCTTCGTTCAGCTCCTCCCGGATGCCGGACAGTTGATGTGGTACATTGTGTTCGCAAGCATCACTGTTTGCATCGAATTTCCGACACCTTAACTAATGGCAATTTTTATTTCAACGTTTTATAAAACAATATGAATTGTATATCACCTACATGCTGTTCAAAAAATAAAATTTTACAAAGTGATAGTTTATCATTGACTATGAATAGGCCTACTAAAGAGAAAAAAAATAATAAAACCATGTTTTATGACCATCAGATGCACATACATAAATATAGATTCAACAATAAAATATTTGAAAATGCTCGGGCTGAGCTATAAAGACAAATGATACTTTTGGCATTCCATTCACACAATTGTCATGAGCACACCTATCATACAACGCACTCATGCGATGACCTTGTACCCACATTCATTATGATTTGTGCATTATTCATAAGCCTTACAATTCAAATTTTTAAAGTTATGTTGAACCTTTGTGACAGTATTACACTGAAGCTAAAAAAATGTTTTAATTAAAACTTACTTTGGTACAATGAATGTAAAGGGGATAGCAAATCTAGTGTGGAAGATAAAAAATGAGAATACTGCTAATAATAAAAGGAAAGAGTATAATAAGATACTTTTGGATAGTGGAGAAGTTGTTGAAAATACTTAAATGTATTTTGTAAATGCTCACCTGGGGTTGGAAGTGGGTACGCTCTTCAAGCATATCCACATAATGTGCCGAGCCAGAACGTCCACGAAGCACTGCCTTCCTACTCTCTCACTCAAAAGGCAAAATTGTGCGCGTCCAACCTGGGAACTCCCTGACTCAACTCTTCAAGCCAAATATCAATTTTTTTTCCACTACTCTCTCTATCGAGTCCCCTGACTCAAGAATCTGCTTCAACTTTTTTTACTGGTCTTTATTATCATTTCCCTTATTCAAATCACTCCCAAGCCAAGGTGGAACGTCATACGCCGAGGGCTGAGTGGTTAAGGGGGAGCTTGACCTCCCCCTTGCGGACTCTGGACACTGGGCGACATCCAGTTTCAACCAGCCTTGTCCAAGCATACGGGGCTCTGCTTGGATCGACCGTCTTTCCCTAGCTACTCGTGGAACCACTATGGACACAAACCAACAAAACCCAAACCAACTTTCAGAGGCTTCACAGCCTCAAATACCTAGTTCCTCGGAACTTAAGAGCCCTTCTCAGAGGCTGAAGCGACCCCCAGGTCGAGTCTCAGATGGGTGACTTATAACAAACTCAGAAGAGGAACACCTCTTAGACGATGACGCTTCAAACGTCAAAGAAATTGAGGAAAAGGCTAAACAGATGAAATTAGCTGGAAAGCCACGCTTCAATGGAGCCCAAAGGAAGAGGTTCAAATAGTTGAAAAACCATGGACACTCTGAAGAAGAGGCATACATCCTCTGCATTCAACCAATGCCGAAGGGACCAGGAAGGGACTCTGATAATAGGACGAAAAGACCTAGATCAGAAAACACCACTCCTGAAGAGGCCCACGGGAGCAAAAGGACCAAAGTAGGAGAGGACTCAAAGGTGGACTCCTCTTCACGGAGAGACCAAGTCCAACCTAAAAATCTCTTCTACATACAAGTGACCGAAGGAGTAAGAATGGGAATTCTACACCCTAACTTCCCGGAGGTACTGCTCACAAATGAGCAACAAGAGGCAATACAAGAAACCATCCTGAAGCTGATACTGGACTCGGTAAGCGAGGGTGTCCACCCTGGCTTCCACAGTATCCATAACAGACATGGACATATGGTCCTAGTCTGCAGTGACGAAGAGACCGCCAGGTGGCTCAAGTCAAAAGAACAACAACTAGGCTCATGGGAAGAAGCAGCTCTAAATGTAGTGGCGGAGGGAGAAATCCCGAAAACCAAAGTCCTCACGGCTTTCTTCCCAAAGAGTAGCCAGTATTCAACAGAAGAGATCCTGCAGTACCTGGAAAGGCAAAACAGCGGTTTGCCTGCTTCAGGCTGGAGGGCTCTTAAAAGAATCGTTGTTGAAAAGACTGTCCAACTAGTCTTGGCAATCGATGTAGCAACAGCAGCCAAGCTTGAGAAGGAAGGGAAGTCCAGGGCCTTCTACAAGTTTGGCTCAATCCAGCTCAAACTCAAGAGCAAAGGCGCATAAAAAGAGGTTAGGCAACCCCCTACAAAACCAACAGGGGAGACCTCCAACGAAAGTAGCGTGGGCGTGGGCCCAAAGGCAGAATTGACCTCTACTACAACAACTTCCACGTCTGCCTCACAGGACACCCCAGAGCAGGTAACACCTCAACAACAGGAGCCGGCTGGGGAAAATGTGACAGACAAACCAAAAGGAAAGGAAGGTGAAAGAGAAAGAAGTGAAAACTTAGGCTCTCGCCACTTTCCACTCTTTGAAAGGAAGTCAAGGCCTGAAAAGAGAGAAAAGAGGCTGCGTGGTCCCTCAAACGCATCAGGGGGAAAGGGAATGTACAGACCCCCAGCTCTGCCCTCGTTGGGAAGGGCCTGGAGGCCACACAAATTTTTGGTGCATTTTCGGTGGACTCGGTTTGTCAAAAAAGATCTTGGAGGATGAGGGCAACTGGGATTGTTTATCACAGTTCGTCCGAGGCATCCTCCTGGAAAATAAAACCGATCTGGACCGCAAAGTGGTCCAGATCCCTTGATCGAGCGGCTTGACAAAGAGCGAGCCCCACGGGCGTAAGCAAAATTTAGGCCTAGCCTGACGTAGTGTGATAAACAATTTCAGGTTAGAATCCTAAAGAGTGGAGGAAGTTTTTTTGGAGGAGCCCCACACTACAGGCTGGCCACCGGTATAGGTGTAATACATTTTCCCCACCTCTCCCTTAAAAAAATATCCCTAGTTTGTGCATCAACTACACTAGAACAAGTAAAGAGTACAATAGGCCTACCTACTATAAATGGATTTAAAAAAAGTCTTTTGGGGCTGATAATTTAATGATTGACTTCATGAAAACTATATCAATGAGTTCACACAAATGTAACATGTCTTATGTTATATTTTAAAATTAAGTTTTACTTCAGGAATTTTTTCAAGTTATTTAATTATAGCATTGTTGTTGTTATTCAAAAGAAACAAAATATTGTAAACATAAACTGACTAATGCCAATAAGTCTGTTTCTGGTGTTATAGAAAGTTTTGGAAAAAATCACGAAATGTGGACAACTTTGGTGAGGAGTTGTCCTTCGGGGGGCACTGGTTATTTGTTGAGTGGCAGAGACTCAGTCAGTTGAAAGTCTGCCAACTAGTCGCAGTTGACAATAGCGAAACGCCGAAAGAGCTCCTACCACTTAACAAATAACCAGTGCCCCCCGACGGACAACTCCTCACCAAAGTTACTACGGCGTAGCCATAGAAAAACTAATCAAATACAGAACTCTCACAATGCTAATTTCTGTAACGCGAAATTTTGTAGTTGAGCCGGCCAGATCATAGGAGGCGCTTCAAGCAAAGCCGGTCAAGCCACGTTAACGATCCGTGGACTCAGCCGGCCGGCCGGCCAGCCAGCAGCCGTCAGATTGCCAACGTAGCTTGGCCGGTTAACGTCCACGGATATCGAATTGAGAAGAATTGAAGAAGTCAAAGATCTCGGCGTCCTCTTGAACTCCAACTTAGACCCTGAATGCCACATAGCCTATTAAAGACATGCAACGAGGCACTTCAGACTCTTGGATTTATATACAGGACCTGCGGGCAGGGACTATCTGCTTCTTCTTTCAGGACTCTCTATGTTGGTCTTGTGTGCCCCATCATTGAATTTTCAGTTGTGGTGTGGAATCCTCATCAAGTTGGACATTGCTCATCTCGTGATGCAGTACAGAGACGTTTAGCAAGACTGGTGGGTGTTATGTTGGGTTTCAACTACTTGGAGTCAATGTTCACTAAATGGAGCAGTATCTGAACCTTCCTAGTCTCTCTACTCAAAGAACTAGCTGATCTCATATTCCCTGTTCAAGTCTTGAATAACAATATCGATTGTCCTGAAATGCTACACATGATAGACCTTCACGTCCCCCGCAGCGCAAGACACTCCCAGCTTACCGGACACAATTACACCGGTGGCTTGGAGCAATAGTGATGGTTCACTAGTGTGCGTTGTGATTGGCATCCGAGTTAACTCTGCAGCCTATAACAAAGTACGCTAGCAAACAATTATGTATTAAGTTGTAATTAATATTAAATTTTTATTATATTTAATGAATTAGAAAACAAATTTAGAGTAGATTAATATTTGTGCCAGCATTCGCGGGGTTACCAACCATCATAGCGCAAAAAATTATCTACAGCACAATACCAAGACTAACAAGAATTGGGAGTGCAATTTATAAGGAGGTGGACTTCTTTGGGTCGTCAGTGTTCTACGTTTAAGAGGAACGCTTCATCTGCTGTGAGATCAATTGACTTCCGACCCTGATATTTTAGAAGAATCACTCATGGGAAACTAAGTTACAGCACTATTGTTATACTTACTTTATAGTCTACTATTGCTGTACCTACTTATATTCTATTTTTGTTTTACTTTTGTTCTTTACTGTCACGAGTACGACTTTCAGCTAGCCAGACTGAGAAGGGGCCACACTACATCTCTGAGGGCATAGCTAATTAAATGAAAGACATGTTAAGATTCAAACCAAATATAATTAACATGAATTAAATCAAAACAACAAACAGAAAATAGAATCTTTTCAACCAGTAAAATAACTAATGGTAAACATTTTCAACCAGTAAAATAACTAATGGTAAACAACCTTAAAAGGAATTTAACTTATACATTTAAAAATAATTAATATTAAGGTGAAGTAGACTGGAACTCTCAAGGAAATAATTCAAACTTTTTAACTGGAGAAACTAAACAATTTATCAATTTTGATAGGACCCCCTTTAATTTAGAAAACCCCATCCAATTTAGACTTACCCCGGACCCCAACCCTTGGGCCCCATGGCCCCTCGGACCTAACACCCCAAACCCATACACTCACATCACTGAACTAAACTGACTACCCCTGCATCTAAGTCTGCTGACCTATTTAAGCCAGAGCTAACAGTAGGTCAGCATAAACAAGCCAGTGTTTAATAACAGTTCTAGCCTACTCATAAACAAACTGAAATACTACCTCCTCACATCATTTTTAGCGAATTTCCCATAGGGAATAAGCTATTACCAAGGTCTCATAGTAAGACCTAAGCATGGGACCATGTTACTTTTTTGTTTTGAGGTGCCCAGAGACCAAAAATAAATAGTAAAATCATTAAAATTGTTATATATGTATGTGTCTCTAGACACACGATAACTCTCGTAAAACGGTTTGATCAAGACCAAATTTGGTATAGATGTTTAATCCTAACTTTATTTGGATTGTTATACCTACCTTATAAAGTGCAACCTTATGAGATACCCCTTTTCACTCGGGGGTATTCCATTCCCTCCCAGACCTCCCGGGGGCCCAGGGTGAGTGAATACTTGAGCCCGGCCTGGCTCTCAACGGCCCTGGAGCTAGCCTGGATCATTTTGCAACCTCTGCCAAAGATATATCTCACATAAAGTCATAAAAATTATTGGATAATTTTTATTGTGGATTCTAAATTTAACCAAGCAATGAGTGACCTAAGCAAAGTTTTTGGATCAATCCTCAATGCCCCAGAAAATCAGATAGTAAATTTCAGCCATACAAATTTAGTAATATCCACCATTCCTTGCTAATACGATCTTCATGCTCATGACAAAAAACATAAACTTATCTCGGAAATAACTAACATCAGAGCTTTCGTATGCACTAAAAGTAACACCTACCTGCTGGACTTAAATATACTTGTTGATATAAAAGTAGCTCTATTAAAAATCATACTATCAATTTGTTAGAGCAATTCCATCATTCAAGACAAGATTACCACATAGACAAAATATCCCCATTGCAGCAGACCTGCGTACTCAGCGAATTCCCAAAAGATTTTTTGACAACCAATGAGGAAGTAGGGAAGAGCGGGGGAGACTGCCAAACCCCTTCAAAAAAACAGCACCCCATTATTGAAAACTTGACAAACAATGAAAAAGTAGAGAAGAGCGGGGGAGACTGCCAAACCCCTTCAAAAAAACAGCACCAAATTAAGGAAAACTCGACAACCAATGAGGAAGTAGAGCATGCAAACTCTCTTTATTGTCAACCTGAAAACATCCCTGGCCCAAAAAAGCAAAAAATGCTTAATAATGTTTATATGAAAGGCCCACCCATCACCGCAATGCTACTGGAAAAAGAAGAAAGCTGGGAAATCTTCTTTGAAAAAAACATAGAGCACTTCAAAACTATAAATGCAAACTACATCAATGCAGTCTCTCACAAGTCTGGCAACGAGATTCAAACACCTTTTTTAGGATTCCCAACCAAACCAGTAATAACAACTTAACTAAACTAGGAAAAAACCCGTTGCCTCAGCCAGCCAAATTATCGATTTTCCACCAAAACATAGACGGCCTCAGTACAAAAATTGACAGACTAAACCACCAACTTTATCAAACCAAACCAAGCATAGTTGTACTCACAGAACATGGCCTTTCTAAAGACAAACTTGAAAATACCCAACTACATAATTATGTATACATTGGGGGATACTCGAGAACTAAACATAGAAAAGGTGGAGTTGCAATATATGCAAACAAAAATCTAGGTAATGACATTTCCTGCATCGACATTGCAAAAAAACAAATAGAACTTGTCTGTGAAACACAGCTTATAAAAATAAAAATGAAACAAACAGAGTTGTATATCCTAGGAATATACAGGCCCCCAATCTATACCAATCTCGACCTGGCTCTTGACACCCTGTCCAACATTCTTGATGACCTACCAACTTGGAAAAATCCAGTTATTATAACTGGAGACATTAATGTAGACAGCCTGGCTGATGAAGATGACAGTAAACTGCTAAATCAAGTTCTGCTGAGCCATGACATCAACCGAATACCTCTACCGCCAACAAGAATCACCTCTCACTCAAAAACATCAATCGACATGATTGCAACGAACTTGTTGCAAACAGAAGTTGACACTGCAGTTCTGCTCACAGGCCTATCAGACCATACGGGCCAGATCTGCACAGTACATCTTGAGTTTGACAAATCTGTCATACCAAACACAACTCGAAGATACTACAGTGCTCGAAACATAGAAAACCTTAAAAACCTTCTAGCACAAGAAACTTGGGAAACCGTAACCAACACTCAAAACGCAGACCAGGCTTACTCAGAATTTGACAAAATACTGCGAGAAGCACTAGATACAGCTTGCCCAAATGTACAATCAAGACCAAAGAAAAGAAAAATATTTACAAATCAAGAACAAGAGCGTGAACTTATGAGGCTGAAAGGAGCATATACTACAGCACTCAACAACTCAATTCTGATTAATAATGAAGAAAATAAAAGACAAACCAATGACAGAAAGAGAGAATATGACCAATACCTCAAACAACTCAGAAAGGAAGCTTCAATAACCTATATTGAAAATGCAGAAAACCAAAGCAGAGCAGTCTGGCAGGTCATAAACAACAATCGTTTCAACAAAAAATCTCAAAAAAACCAAATAAAATCTCTTGACATTGAGGGCACAACCCTAACAGATCCCCAAAAAATAGCTGAACATATGAATCACTTCTTTGCTAACGCTGCTGAACAAGTTCTATTGGATTCTCAACAAGCACTCCCAAAACTACATCCAACACTACATGAAAGAGAGTTAATGTCCAGGGCCGTATTTCTAAATAGGCTGAAAAGGCTGGAGCCTATAGCGGCAAAATTGTAGGGGCGGCACTTTGGCACTGTACAAATATTAAAAATATTTTTCCAATTTAAATAACATAAACTTCTTTAAGCCCATTATTCTGATTGGAAGTGTATTCATTCGAGGAAATGGAAATGAATTTATTATTTTCATATGAATTTACTCCACATAATTTTGTAGTACATTTTTCCTATAGGGTAATTGTAACGACACCCGCAGTTTGGGTAGGGTTCAGATAGACGGAACTACACTAGCGCTCCCGGGGTTTACATTTGTAACATATTTAAGTCTTACAGTAACTAGTGATTTTATTTTAAACATTTGAATAATTTACGAATGGATTGGCTATAGAATAGAGCAAAATATGGTTTTGATTTATAAAATAAACTCCCCCATGAAAAAAGTAATTTTTTATGACCGGAACAAAAATGTAATTACTTGGCAGGTGTCGCTGTGCCGCCAAACAATCAAACCATCGCCGATTTCATAATCAACAGTAAAAAAATTGTAGTGGTGAGATACACACCAGGGACCACTAAATTCTTCTACCAGAGACCTTTCACGTTACAACTAGTGTCACAATTGATGATGTTAGGTAGGCATACTTACTCTAGGATTTTAGACTACTGTAACGCTGTCTCAAGAAACCTTACAAACTTCTACTGTTTTTATTTCGGTAATAAATGATCAATTTTTTTTGTATTTTTGTGTCTATCTACGCCAGTGGCATTTTTTAACGTTTTGACGGGGAACGGTCCAAACCCCAGTCTTGTTACTATCTAACATCGACCAGTTGTTAGAAAGCATCATTAATTAATAGCCCAGCAATGACAAATGGCAACTGGGTCCGGAATCGATCCTTTAAAAAGCTACTAACTTTCCTCAGGATCGAACCGGCAACCTTTGGATTCAAAGGCGAGCACTATAACCACTCAGCTACCCAGCCAGTTTGTCAATTGGTGACGACAGGGGTAGCTCAGGAAAAAAATATTGGGTAGGAAACTTTATAGAGTCTTAATTTATTTCGAATTAATTTTTATTTTTCGTCATGGTGGCATCGCGCTGTTGCCAATTATTTAGCTTTGTCAAGTGGTGAATAGGGTTTGCTATGATTAGAGTCCTATTATTTATTTTTTCGTAAGTTTTAAGTTTGCTTACACAGAAAGGTGCAGATTTACGCAAATTCATTAATTGTTATAATTGAACTCCATTTTCTTTAATTCAAATTTCAATTTAATTTAAAGTTGTTCGAACTATGTTTTGTAGCTTGTGACAAAACCAAGATTATTGCGCTGACTGTTGCATCTACACTGCCGTTCTAGCTGCTCCTGTGAAGTTACTTTTTGATCATTTGTGTTATGATTCCAATTGTTCAAATAAAGCATATACAGACCATAAAAGTTTTTTTGTACTTGACATAGTTTTTTATATATTGAGAAAAAGATAATCTGTGGGGTATTTTTAGAGGTGAATATGATCCTATAAGTGACAATAAAAACAATATGTATGTGTCAGTCCCTAAGTAGTGCGTGAGGGGAGGGGGCGGCAGAAAATGGGTAGCCTATAGGCGGCAAAATCCTAAATCCAGCCCTGTTAATGTCATTCGAAGAGAACCTTTCACCAACAGATAGAGCTGAAGTAGATAGAACTATAACATGTCTAAAATCAAAACCATCATCAGGAATCGATGAAATATCATCAACAATTCTGAAACACTGCAAAAATGAAGTGCTAGACCCAATAGTTAACCTAATAAACAAGTCTTTTCAACAAGGCACTTTCCCCTCCATACTTAAAAAATCATTAATCTACCCGAAGCATAAGAAAGGATCCACCTCCCTTGTCAACAACTATAGGCCTATTTCGCTTATCTCAACCCTATCAAAGGTCTTTGAAAAAATAGTTCTAACAAGACTGCTCACACATCTAAAAAACAATAGTATTTTAACCAATCACCAACATGGCTTTAGAAAAGGCAAGTCTACCATCACGGCTATAATTGACTTGGTAGAAACTATCATTGATGCCACAGAAGCAGGGACTACAACAACAGGTATTTTTCTGGACTTTAGTAAAGCATTTGACAGTCTGAGCCACAAATATCTTCTGGACAAACTTCTAACGCTAGGAATACAAGGAACCGCACATCAATGGTTTCAGAGTTATCTCAGCGGAAGGACTCAAATGACAGAGATAACTAATGTAACAAACAAGACATCCAGAAAATTCAGATCCACACAAGTACAGACAACCAGAGGAGTTCCTCAAGGATCTGTCTTAGGTCCAGTTTTATTCATCCTGTACACAAATGACATTATTTCTGTGTTACACGACAATTGTGATGCTTTCCTATATGCTGACGATACTGCCCTTGTTGTATCCCACAAAAATATACAAGAGCTAGAAATAAAATCCTACATTGCTGCCAGCATTGCCAAACAGTACAGCCAAGTGAATGACCTCGTGCTAAATGAAGACAAGACGCAACAACTCTTCTTTGGTTCACAAAGAAGGACTGCTCATGCGCTACCAGATGTAATAGCATCCCAAGAGGCCAAATACCTTGGGATAACCATTGATAGTGACCTCAACTGGAAACCCCATGTAGATCAACTCTGTAAGAAACTTAGCACTGCTCTTTATGTCATCAAGCGCCTGAAACACATCAGTAACGCAGAAACCTCAAGGACTGCCTACTATGCTCTATTTGAGGCGCAAATGCGTTATGGACTGATTGTATGGGGGCTATCATCTCAGGGGAACCTTCAGAGGGTATTACGTCTTCAGAAAAAGGCAGTCAGAATCATGGCTGGACTGGCATTTCGTGACTCATGCCGGGGGGAGTTCAAAAGGCTGAAACTACAGACAGTAGCTAACCTATACATTGCCGAGGTAGTTACCCACGTAGTTAACAAAAGACCCATAATAAACTTCTCAGAGGCTCATCATTATGACACCCGAAACCAAATCAACTACATACTCCCTGCACATCATCTGTCAGCCTATGAAAAAAAACCCAGCTACATCGGAGCAAAACTATTCAATACCCTTCCACCTGCACTGAAAGAACAAAAAAACAACCGGAACTTCAAAGGAGCTGTTCTCGACTGGCTACTGAAAAAAGAATTTTACTCTGTTGAAGAATGCCTGGAGGGACGAGGCCAACCTCATCACTGAAGAAGAAAAATATGACGCCATGACTGTACTTAATGTTCATGTCAATAAAGAGTATTTTGTCTTTTGTCTTTTGTCTTCAATATAATGCTATTTTAACTTAAGTTTTCTGTATTGATCTTATTTAAACATTTTTTCATGAATTGGTATATTTATATTGAATTTTTTCAGTAGGGAGAGATGTACTTTGCTTGGTAACTTAGTTTTATAAATTAATTATCCCCCGTCGCAGCAGACCTGTGTACTCAGCAAATTACCTGTTACCTCTTACCTCCGTTGTATGTCCCGTCGAGCTGCTTGGCATTCAGATTCAGATTCAGAATTTCTTTATTCATAGCATTACAAAGTAAATACATAGAATAGCGTCACACATAAGCAACTAATATTACTTACTCATCCAACAAAACCATGAGTTACATAAAATCCGCCCTCTCAAGAGATTGTTTTTTTCTGAGGTGTAGCCATAAACATAAAACTAGTTTTAGATGAATTAATACTGAGATTAATATCTGAGAAGTACTGAGCTAGTGCGCTAAGCCGGATAAATGTCTCCTTCTCTAGTATGGATGTCAAATGCATTAGAGAGGTCAATGAAAAAGCTAACCGCAACATCGCCGTTCTCCAAGGTATCGATGTATTTGCTAATGAAACCTATCAGGGCAAGCTTTGTTGATTTGTTCTTTTGATACCCAAATTGGTTTGAAAAAAGAAGGTCATATTCCACTAAATAATCCACGATTCTATTACAGACTACTTTTTCCAAAATGTTTAAACTGTCTGCAGGAGTGAGATCGGACGGTAGTTCCGAGGCAAACGTCTGCTTTCCTTTTCATGCAAGGGCCTTTAAAACTAATTTTTTTCCAAATTAGTAGTATTAATTTTGACCAGATGAACCTGTAAACAAAATTTCTCTCCTTTTCTTAATGTTCTCAAAAACAAACATTTCTCTTTGGTTTTATTTTTATTATCTATACTTATTTAATACGCTAAGGGTTTTTTTGTCTTGAGAACTCCTCCCACAATTTTCAACCGATTTTTAAGTTTTTGGTGTCGTTGGATAGGGCTTGGTCTGTAGTTGTTTCCGCCAAAAAATGATGAGAATTGGACTTAAAATAAAGGCGCTATCCACAATTGAAATCTCAAAATTTCCCATTTAAATAACATTGGGATTGAATAAAGCATTTTAAACATCTGTTAATAATCAGCTGTAAATACGTGTAGTTTTGGTGATTAAAGATATTTACAATATTGGATTGGCCGGATGTCATTTATTTACAGCTAAAAGTAACATTTATACTGTATTAAAATAAATTGCTCGATTTCGAGCAACACGAATACTAGTATTATTTTTAATTCTGCAAACAAACCTAATTAATTTTCATCATGCTGCCTATGCACAACAGCTGTTTTCTGACCAGTAATTAGTCCGCAACGCTGGCGTATAATGTAGCCTTTCAAAAGTAAACTAAAAACATATGTTAATGTTTTTCATGTGCTAGCTGCAAAAATTATGTTCATCCTGAACAAAAATCGTACTAACCCAAAACAATGAGAACAAGGCAAATAAGTAAAAATTACATGCAGGCTGCGTTATAAATGCAAAATATTGACATTTCATTCATTTGACTTGTATATCAGCTGTTTTTAAAGAATATTTCACGTAAGATAGAACTAAACAGATACTGATATTACAGTTATTTCCTTTTTTTCCAAAGTTAGCTATAATTTATATTTATTTAATTTTTTTTTTGTATGATGAAAAATGTTCATCACTCGGCCTGAAAATGTTTTTTCTGAGCTTAATCGCATTTCATAGCTCAGCTTTGCCTCGCTTGTGAAATACAATTGTTCACAGAAAAAAGCCACTGTCCGTTCTAGTGATGGAAACTACTATTATTTACAAGAATTCACACTGTAATCTTATATTGCAATGTTTTGCCGATATTTTGTTGCTATCAAAGAATTGTATACACTTGTATAAAAAATGTATAAACTTAGATGTTTGATAAAAGTTTTTAGATTTTTACTAGTATCTAGTAGTGTATAAATAAGTTCAGTTAGGAACAGTTTTTCATTTAATCATCTCCAATCAGTCCCATTAACATTAAGATATACATGAACAAATTTACAATATCCAAGTACAGGTTGAGAGCTGCAAAAACATACTCTTCAGGGCTAATGGATTGCTTATGTGATCCGCCCATCATCATTTGGGTGTCGTAGATGATGTAAACTGAAAACAGTAGTGCCCCGAAACCTGCGTACACAAACTTCAATGTTTTGCTGGGGAAAAACATGGTCAAAATTCCCAGAACCATAAGTATGACGAGAGCTACGAACAGCACGCCACAGAGGCCTGTGAAGTCAATCTTGGTTTGGAATGCGAAAACAGTCAGTGCCACTACGACCACAAGTGAGATCGCAGCCGCATAGAAGACCTGGAAACAAATTGTTAATACGTACTTTTTACATTGTTTCTTGTAGTATTACAATACTCCTTATTTTATAAATCATGGATTTTGGTTAAGTCACAAATGATGCTGGTATAATTCATTTAAATTAAACAAGTAATATTAAAATTAATAGAGTAAGTGACAGAATTTGACTTAAATCACTCCAATCCTCACAAGATACAGAAAATGAATAGTCTAATTATAAAATTTGTTCATGTGTGGGTTTTTTTGTAACTGGAGCAACTGTATCCTGCATTTTTCCTGACAACCATCCTCACAAAAATGTGTGAGGTTTTTTGGGACTTATATCATCACCAACTCATAAAGTGTTTATCGCAAAATTTTGTCAAGAAATGCTGTTGAAAACAAAATAGGACACACACAAATCAAGATTACATCGTGTAATTTCAAAATTATATATCTGATAGGTTCATTAGAGGTTTGGCAACATACGGTAAATCTAACTGTAAACACTAAATGATATTTTTATATTGATAAATATATAGACAAAATGTGCTGTGCAGGGTGGTGAAACTGGATAAATAATGTATAATGTTTACAGTACCGCATTTCCAACTAGGCCCACTAGGCCCAGGCCTAGGGCGCAAAATTTTAGGGGCGCGAAATTTCAAGGAGTTAAAAAGGGGAAATTTGTTATTCATAAGCATATTATTGTTGTGTAAACGCCTGCAAAATAGGGCGACGCAAAAGTAGAGCTCGCGCGGACCTTTGTGCGTTGCATTGCGACGCGGCGCGGCGGCGGAAATACGAAACAAATCGTTGGCCTATTCCACGGACAGTAGGCCTACTCCATCCTTGGTATTTTATACATCATCCAATTGAAGTTTTAACAGTACCAACAGTTATTATTTATTTTAAATCGACGGTTACATATATTTTTCTTTCAATATAATGGTATGGTCAATGTTCCACTTCAAGATTGAATTTTTTTAGAAGTGAAGAAGATAGAAGAAGTGAAGTAACAGTGACAGCTTATATGCCAATTACTGAGAAGTATAATATATGACAGAATAGGCTACATTTTAGAGGATTTTATTCATTTAAAATATCAAAATATTTGTGTGTACAGTATGTCATTGAAACCCGTGACTGAATTTTTAAATTAATATTCTACACCTCAAAAATAAAAATCTAAAATGTGGAGTACATTTTATTTATTTCGGCTTTGTTTAGCCTCCATCCGACACTTAGTTTTTTACACAATATTCTTATTTCCGTAACGGACCACTGTATTAAGTCAATATTTTGCATTAAATTTATCACGCCAATGTTCATTTTAAGGGGAAAATATTTTCCTAATATTTTTAAAAATGGTGGCAGTTACAAAAATTTAACTCAGACTTCAAACCCGTCAATGTTGAACAATATTTTACAGGAAACAAAAATTTAACAATATAAATTATACAACCAATGATACCAATATAGGGATTTAACAAAATTAACAGAGTTATTGAGATTTTTCTGTATAAAACCTTTGATTTTTATTTTATTTCATGTAAATTAAGGTTATTTTATTGAAAAACTACAATAAGCTACGCACGCATAACGGCGCACAGCAAAGAAAGACGGATGGGCGCACTGCAATTTTCAAACGTTTTTAACATTGAAACTTATTAGAGTGCGCGCAAGGGTGATACGGCACGCAAAGGACACTCCCGGACGATTCGCACCTACAGCAGTTTTGCAAAATATTCGGGAGAAGGAATATCAGGACATTTCCGAGCTACCGTACCGACCGTGACGGCTGGTACCCTCTGAGACGGGCGATACGTTATTTTCGTCGTTCTACCCAGCTTACAATAGCAAAGTTGTTAAAACGACTGATCACTTATGACGGAAAGTGCGGATGGCTGGGACAGCGGAAGCGGAACGCCCGATGCCCGCTAGTACCACAGAATTTGTGCTAGTATGCGCACCCGTAAAAAAAACCATTGACTCTACATACTAAAGTAAAGTAGTATGTTTAGTATGTAAAGTCAATGGTATCAGTTAATTTAACAAATTTGTCAACTTTTTTGTCTGTTTTAGAATTTTGATAAAGTTTACCGGTTTTGAGATATTTGAATTTCAAGTGGCTGTCATTTTCAAATTACACGCATCAAAAAAGAAAATATCTGAAAAATCTGACTTTACTCATATTTTGTGGTCAGTATTGCAGCAGGGAGGGCGCAACTGTTTTATGTGCCTAGGGGCGCCGTTTGGATAAATGCGGCCCTAAATGTTTACCGTGTTCAGTTTTCAAAAACTTTTCGAACTTCCCGGAATAGGCTGTTATACGGAAGTAGCCATGGTGAGAACTAAACCCAGGACTATGTTCAAATTCAAATATATATATCTTTATTCAGACATACATAACAATGTACAAGAAAGCGTCAATGTAAAATACATAAATTTTATATAGTTAACATGTAAAGATAAAAGAAAACAACTATCATAAACTTACATATAAATTTTAATAGTAAGCCTCGTCATCCTTTGTAAAATAATTTAAGCCATATTATGGGTATAAATTTAATTTTCAATTAATGTGTAATACTCCTTTAAGTTATAAAAAACCGAGTTAATAATATAATCTTTTAATTTGCGTTTGAATTTTAAAATGGTTGTTTCAACTTTTATGCTCTCTGGAAGGTAATTCATAAATTTCATTCCCTTATAAGTGGGTTTTTGCTTGTATTTTTCTTTATTATGTTTCATAATTGTAAATTTGTTTTTGTTCCTAGTATTATAACTATGTAAATCAACTTGCCTTTGAAATTTTGTCTCATTATTTTTAATATGCATAACAGTTCGATATATATATAGGCCGTAAACTGTCATGAATCCTAACTGTTTAAAGTAATCTCTACAAGATTCATCTGAATTTAAATTTTCAATACACCTTATTGCTTCTTTTTGTAAAAGTAATATTTTATTCAAATTATATTCACTTGTACCACCATACACTTCAATTTTGTAAGAGATATGTGAATGAATGGTGGCAAAGTATACTGATTTTAATGTTTCTTTATTGCAAATAGGTGCCAATCTCCTTAATGCAAATATCCCAGAACTAATTTTGTTGCAGATTTTATTTACATGTAATGACCAATTTAAAGTGTTGTCTAGATTTAGTCCTAAAAATGTTGTTTCATTTACAAAGTTATCATTATTGTTGCTTACTTCTGTTGTGTTCCTGCACGTAAATCTAATAAAAGTGGTTTTTTCTTTGTTAAGTAAAAGATTTGAATCATTTAAAAACTCATTCAAAATTTCTACTGTACTAAAACATGTATTTATTGTGGAAGTTAAATCCTTATCAGATATACTTAAGCTGATATCATCGGCATATAAACAAATCTTACTTTGTTCAATTTTTTCCTTTATGTAATTTGGAATACCTCCCAGGTAGCATAAAAACAAAAATGGGCCTAACACTGACCCTTGAGGTACAGAATAGTTGAGAAATTTCAATTTTGACCTAACTTCTACTATGCAGTTATTATTTAAATGCTTGATATTCACATACTGCTGATGACCCTCTAAGTAAGTCTCTATCCAGTTAAGCTCTTTGCCAATGATTCCATAGGTTTTAAGTTTATTCAAAAGTACAGAATGTTTAACACTATCAAAAGCTTTTGTCAAATCAAGGAAGGCGCCAACAGTATGCTTACCCTCATCTAGATTTTCTAAAATATTTTCAATGTAATCTATTATAGCAGATATGGTGGATCTATTTTTTCTATATCCATGTTGTTCTGAGTCAATTAAGTTATTATCTTCAAAATGAGTTAATAATTGAGAAAGCATGCATTTTTCAAAAATTTTTGATAGTGAGGGTTGTATTGCCAACGGTCTATAGTTCAGAGGGTCAGAACGGTTTCCTTTTTTATGTACAGGTACTACTTTTGAAATTTTTAATTCTTTAGGATAAATTCCAGTGATGAATGATGTGTTAATCACATGCAATAGAGGTTTTAAAATGAAAACTTTTACATCTTTTAGTATTTTCATCGGTATATCGTCATATCCAGAAGACCATTTAGGCTTAATTGAATCTATTATTTTACTTAGGGTTTCTTCATCAATTGTCCTACAGTAAAATTTTGGTACTTGGAAGCATTGTGTTACAACTTGGGTTGAGTTTGAGTTTGTATTTAATTTAGGAATAACATGATTCTCCACCATATCTACAAAACTGTCATTGAGGATATTTGAAACTATTTCAGGGTTATCTACAACGGTATCACCATCTTTTAACATAATATTATCAAAAGTTTTTTCTTTAGAATTTTTTACTTCAGAATTTATGATTTGCCAGATGGTTTTATTTACGTTTGTTGATTTATTTATTTTTCTATTAAAATTAATTCTTTTTTTAGTTACTATAGTTTTCCGATATTGTCTTTTTCTTTCTTTCATTGTTTGTCTTAGTTTTTCGTTTCTCTTATCACCTCTACACTGTCGTCGTAATTCAATTAACTGCAAACGGTCATTAACAATTTCATCATCAATCCATTCATTTTTTGACGTCTTTTTTATTATTTTAGTTTTAGGGAAATGTTTATCAAAATAATATTTCAAAACATTGTAGAAATAATAAAATTTATTTTCAACTGGGCTCAAATAAAGTTTGCTCCAGTCTTCCTCAGCTAGATCTTTTCTGAAAATATTAATTGTGTCGTTATTAAATCTTCTACCTATAGTTGATAGTGTATTGTTAGTTTTCTTAATTTCTTTTTGAAAAATTTTGAAAATTTGACCATCATGGTCGGAAAGTAAAGTTATTAAACATTCTATTGCAAATGAGCTCTGGTCTAGATTGGTGATGAAATTATCAATGGCAGTTTCACCCTTGTCTGTAACTCTTGTAGGTATCTTAACTGTATAACAAAAACCATGCATCTTAAGGACATTAACAAATTTATGTTTCTTTTTGTTTTCCCTCAAAACATCCACATTCCAGTCCCCTCCTAATAAAATATTTCTATTCATTTTGTAGATTTCTGTTAAAAATATATTTAGTTTATCAAGAAAAGGATCTACATTTTCTGAAGGACTTCTATAGATTCCACCCACAATTACCTTAGTTTGACCAATTTTTACCTCAATGGCACATGATTCAAATATTTTTTCTTTATTAAGAGTACTAATTGAATTACAGGCTATCTTTTTATTTGTTACTTTTTTATTTTGAGGTCCCCAGAAGACGAAAACACCAATCGTTCATTTTCATATGTATGTATATATCTATCTATCTATCTATGTATATATGTGTCCGTGTACTGATAACTTTTGAAAGGGACTGATTTTGATGAAACTTGGTTTGGAGGTGTAGGACTAGATTGATAAAATTTGGAATGTAGATTCACTATGTTGCTTTAAAAACCCAAATGGCGGCAAACCTACATACTCATCCCGTTGTGTGTGTGGGGAAAATGAAAAAAAAAAATATCAAACTTGATAAAATTTGGTATGTATATTCAGTAGGTATATAAGGATTATTAACTTATATTTGCTTACTAAACGCTTATGGGGGCAAACCTCCATACTCACACCCATGGTATTTACGGGGAAATAATTAATTACAAAAATTTCGCTGAGGAATATGGAAATTCGCTGAGTATGGATGTCAGCCACGACGGGGGTACCTTTAACAAGTATACAGCAGCAAGGCCGATTTCAACTGTGCCGTCAACACACGTACGCCGTGTGGCTGAAATCGGGCTGCCTAGCCTATTGAAACAAGACCTATTAGTTTTAAGCTCAGAGCTCGTGGAGAGACATTGATGTGCCTACAACATGTAGGGGACGAGTTTTGGTCTCGTCTGGCGTCATCAGTTTTTGGTTGCAAGTGTGTTTTTTTATGGGTTTCTAGCAGCACTCCGTTTAAAGTGGCAGCTCCGCCTAATGTATCACTTTTAATTATTAGCAGCAAACATGTAAAAATAGGTAAATGCATCATAAATGAAACAGAATTTAGCGTTTACCATATTTATTTAACTTATGGGCAAAACTCTCTATTATTAGAGATACTGGACTATGCCTGTGTTCCATTGATGTGGAAATAAAGTATGTGAAATGAAAATGTGGATTACTGGTCTATGACAGTTGTAAAAATATTATTCTGGATTCTGGACAACAAATGTATAGTCTTGATCAATCGAAAAACTACTACTTGTTAGTATAGTAAAATAACAGACACTGACAGGTTGTATGTTTTGCTTTATGAGGTTGATATTCTCATAATTGGAAATAATTAACAAATGATTGAAACAATAAAAAAGAAATTATTTGAAAATATCAAAATTAAAGACTTGGGAAAGGTAGGAAACTTTCTTGGCATAAACATCCTTCAAAAATCGAAAAGGGGGAAATCAGAATAAATCAATCAAAATACTTGAAGTCAATATTGGAAGAATTTGGAATGGAAAATTGCAGGGCAGTGCCTACAACGATGGAACAGAACTTTGCATTGGATTCTTGTCAAATGCCAAAAACTTTAGGGAAAGAAATGAACTCGAAACAAAATGTCAAGGAAAGTCATAGGAAAGTTAATATACGCAATGCTGGGTGGTACAAGGCTTGATCTAAGTAAACCATTATATTATATTATTATTTAAGTACATTAAGACAAACCAAGTAAAAAACTGTGGACTGTACTGAAAAGATTACAAAGGTACATTAAAGGAACAATCCACTTAAATTTGGTCTACAATAAAAATAATATTAAAAAGAGACCTTGAAAAGTTATGTAGATGCTGATTGGGAAGGAGATGTCCAAGATAAAAAATCGACAATAGGTCACGTTTTCCTATTGAGGAATTGTGCTATTAGTTGTGTAACGAGGGCGGCAAAATGTGGCTCTCTCATCTACCGAATCTGAATATGTTGCGATGAGCAGTGCTACTGCAGTAGTAAGCACGTACGTTGAAAAGCATCTTAACAAGTGATTTTAGAGTGATGAGAGAAATCGAGGGTCTGTTAATTTTAGAAGACGACCAAGGTGCAATTAACACTGCAAAAATGTTGAAAACAATCAAAGATTGAAGAATATGGATATCAAAGATAATTTCATTAGAGAGAAAGTTTTGAAGAAAGTGGTTTAAATAGAATATTTAATTTCTTCAAATGAAATTGCCGATTTGTTTACAATACCACTGAACAAGGACTCTGATATACACCACCAAGACAGGTAACGTTTCCAGGTGCGGCGAATGAGTGGCGAGTGGTTGGGAGATGAGATGGGTAGGTGTCTTCGATAAAGTGTAGAACACAAAGTTGAAAAACGAGAGCACACGGTTTATTGAAACACAATTATTACAACTTAAAATGTGGCTTGACTAAACGAGTACTAGGAACTACTGCTGTCTCTAACGCGGAATAGTGTGACTGACTGGGATACAGCGAGAGCGGCAGCCCGCTGGGACTGGTAACAAACAAGTCGTAACAATCTGCTTATATAGCGGAAGAAGTGCCTCGATTGGTCAAGCCTCACAAACAACATTAAACAGTATTATTGACACCTTGGTGTCCGGTCAGTTATGTTGGGTAGTACGGAAAATTCACCGATAGTGGCATCATTGAGTTTTCTAAAGTCTACAGCTATGCGGTACTTCCTTACTCCACTGTTGAGTTTCTTTGGCACAATAACTAGGGGAGCATTATACGGGCTTATACTTGGTCTAATGGTCCCATTTTGTAGCATCTGCTCGATCTGTCTATCAACCTCTTCTTTATGAGCTTCCGGCAATCTATAGGGTTTAACATGAATAGGCGGAGTGTCGGTTTGGAGTTTTATGTCGTGTTTTACTGTATCCGTGGTGGTTAGCTTGTCTCCTGGTAGAAAGAAGATGTCTCTGAATTCGTTGCTTGTGGATGAAATTAATAATTTTTCTTCTTCTGTCAATTCATTAAATTTCAGATGATCATCAACTTTTTATGTGGAAGATTCTACTTTGTTAATGGTATAAGGAACTCATTCACAGTATTTGTGGTACTGTGATCTCATGGTTAGTGATGTTTACTACTACTACTTCAGCCTTGTGGTCAGAAGCATCCACTAAAGTGTGCGGAATAAAGATTCCAGGTTCTAGCTCCTTTTCTTCAATTAAACCTTCTCCGTTCCTGTTTAAGATTACTTGCATTATTGTTTCAGACTTAGGGTCAATCTTTATTTCTGGGTTGCACAAAATTATTTTATTTGGTGTCTTTGATAAAGTGTAGAACACATAGTGAAAAACGAGAGCACACAGTTTATTGAAACACAATTATTACAACTTAAAATGTCGCTTTACTAAACGAGTACTAGGAACTACTGCTGTCTCTAACGTGGAATAGTGTGACTGACTGGGATACAGCGAGAGCGGCAGCCCGCTGGGACTGGTAACAAACAAGTCGTAACAATCTGCTTATATAGAGGAAGAAGTGCCTCGAGTGGTCAAGCCTCACAAACAACATTAAACAGTATTATTGACACCTTGGTGTCCGGGATCCTTACAACTCGTTAAAAAATTTATCAATAATCTTGGACTGACTTTAGTTTATAATTAATAATTTTATCGTCATTCCAAACTATCATGTTAGATTGTACAATAAAAGGATTAATACCTTGTTTAAAAATATGTTTCTAGTCTCTTTTGTTTCTGTTATTATGTTTTAGTTATGCGTTATAGTAAGATGCACGAAAATAGTCCGATGAAAATTTTAACAACTGAGTCCCTCCTCACCCCCTCTCGCCCAGCAATGTTGCCATTTGTGGTTATGTTTACCATATGTAATACAATATAAAAATGTGTTTCAAAATAAATTTGGCAACAATGTATTGACTCTCATCGGACTATTTTCGTGAATCCTACTATAGTAGTGAAAACCCAGTTTTAAAAGAATGGTGTTGTTTGTTATAAGCAATAAAATGGTTTAATTTGATAAATGTGTGTGTTCAGTACATTAAATACACACTCTAACATATACTCATCAAGACAGATATAGGCTCATAAAGATTAATAGAACAAGGAAAAGGTTCTGTAAATAAAAAAGCAATTAATTTTACACACAATAATTTATTAATACAAAAAGTAATACTACAGCAGTTATAAATATGATGATTTGAATAAACATCATATAAATATTATCAGTTAACATATCATTTACATTACAATAATTTCCTAGCATCACTCACCGAGGTTTAGAAAATGTGTGGCATAAGGCAGTTTTGTGAAAAATTTCTGTTTGCTTTAAGATAGCATAAATGGCAAAATAAAACAAAACAAAAAATATTTTCAGAATAAAAACCTTCGGTTCATTCTTAAAATCGTTGTGTGTCCAACCAATACACATGAGAAAACCAAGTTACAAGATCACCACACAAAATACCTTTACTTAAAAAGCCTCGGTTACAGCACATACATAAAAGAACTTCTCTAGAGTATAAATATAAGGATAAAAAATTAACAATAATCATCTCACAAATCAAAACTAACAGTTAAACAGGAACCAATATTAAAATTCAATTGAGTGTAAATGGAATTCAAGAAAACAGATCGTCACATAAAATAACAACGGGTTATTTGACTTTAACAACGTCTGTACAATGTGTACTATTGAGTGTAGCCCTACATCAACCATTACTAAGACCGAAACTGTAATGACAGATAAGGATACATCTATGTGTTTATTCACATATAAACAACAAACAGTCTTAAAGTGAAAGCTGCAGTTATATACAATTTGGGCAGGAATGTGACTAGGTTAGTCCCTGGAGGCTCCAATGATGGTAAGGATGTAGAGAAAGAGGTTGACGATGTCCATGTAAAGATTGAGAGAAGCAAAAACATACTCTTCGGGAGAGATGGAATATTTGTGATCTCCGCCCATCATCATCTGAGTGTCGTAAACGATGTAAATTGAGAATAAAAGAGCTCCAAGCGAGGCGTAAATTAGGATCTGCGTCTTTCCAGGCCAGATCATGCAGATGATTCCAAAAACCATCAAAATGAGCACAGCGACAAACAATATCCCTCCGATGGCTGTAAAGTCCACCTTAGTTTGGAAAGCGAAGATGGTAAGTCCAACAGTAACGACAAGCGTTATGAGGGCTGCGTAAAATACCTGAAAAATGAGAATACTGGAGTTACTAATACGGAGACAGAAATCTGTATCTGGGAGGTTTTTTATTAAGAGGTTGGCAGGCCCCTTGTAGCCTTACTTTGCCCTGTCCACACAGACAATTGATCTGTGCGTGGATCGATTAGACAAATCAAGGGGGTGAGCCACTACAGTACAGGTATTGAAAAATTTCTGGTAGAACGCGGATTCGAACCCACAACATCACTGCCATGGTCTCGAAGTCCAGCACGCTAACCATTACGCCACCAACTAACCCAAACTATCATATATCATGATAAATTATCATGGAGGACTAGTCATGTAGGAAAAACTGGATGTGGAAAACAGAGAAAGGTTGTAAGAATAGAGAGGTAGAGACTGTACAAGAGAAGTGAATTGTTAGGAAGGGGATCAAAGGATGAAATTAATACAATTGAAAATAGGCAAAAAATACTGTAGATGTGTAAAATGCCAATGAAACAGATTAAGCACAATGCAACAGCCTATCTCATATTTTAAATTTCATGTCTTATCCATTATCCTAAGTGTGATAATATTTTTTCTAATGTGACATAATAAACATCAATCATACCATACACGGAATTATAGAATTGGATACAACGATTCTTGGAATTTTAAGATAAGTTAGTTGGATGTCAAATTTATTCCTTCATGACCTAAGGGGAAAAAGGTTTAATATTATTTAAAATTTAAACTCTAAAGTGTAAATATTTCGATTTAGCTCTCTTAAAAATATAAACTTATCATCTCCCAAAATATGATAAACTTTATAAAAACAGCACACTCAAAGTACTAATATACTAATATCATACTTTAAAATTTTAGTGGAAGCACCCTAGAGCAAAAAAGACGCTGAATGTCTTGTTTTTATTTGGAACAGTTGAGTATGATTTTTCGTCTTCAGATTTTTGCATCTTCCAATAGATGGTGAGTGCCTCATCAACAAATTTTGTGCTAACCATTAGGCCCTAACTGTTTCAGACCAATTTTTCTGTATTATAAAACACCATTGATATAAATCACTATCAATATTGATATAATTTATATAACATTGAGTTATCTCCTTTTAGCATGCCCCATTTTAGAGAGGACAGTGAGTAAATTAATTAAGCAACCATTTGTGTTTCTTAGGACTATACTTTAAAAATATACACAGTTTATAGCAATAAAACAATTAAAATATAAGAAACTAAGTTAAAATGTGAACAAACACAAAAATAGTTCGAATTTTTTAAAATAAATAATTGGCATAATTTTTAAAATATATTTTCTAATCAAATTCATTAACATTCCGGGCAAAAATAGAATATAATTCAATAAATACCCAAATCCAAAAATAAA
Organism: Neoaliturus tenellus; assembly: GCA_030545055.2. NCBI lineage: Eukaryota > Metazoa > Arthropoda > Insecta > Hemiptera > Cicadellidae > Neoaliturus > Neoaliturus tenellus. The sequence continues at coordinate 64,848,985 of CM061532.1, forward strand.
ATCCGTATCCTAATGACTGAAGCAATCATGTGGGTTACAAGTCGATAGCATCTATTTTGTAGCAAAACAAAACTATCCGTTTTATAGTTGTTGTTTTCAATATTCTCTTAGAAGTAATATGCATTAGTTGTATTATTACTGTATTGGTCAAGAGCGCTTCTACAGTATTTCAAAGGACCAATTTATTTAGGTTAAATCAACCTCACTGTTTTTATTTGGTTAAAGCTTTCTAAAGCAAATAAGAATGTGTTTAGATTTTTACCTCTTCACGCTTGTACATGGATGTCGCACAGCCCAACAGGAAGCCCTCCGCAAGAGTAAAGATGCCGAGACAGATAAAGTTCATCGGAGCCTTGCGTCTGACATCACCACAACATGCCAGCGTGATCATCGTTGCAAACATGAAGATCAATGCCAACCACCTTCAATACAGAATAATCAAACAGTTGAAAACCAAACTTCCAAACTTTAAATAAGCACTAGTGCTATTTTATTTACGACAGGTCAAAATAACTCTCAATGGGACATTCTCAGGGAAAAATTATTGATCATTAACTTTTCTTCAAATACGTAATTTTTTAGGTCAATAAGAAATTAAACGAATTTTCTTTGCTACCTTCTGAGGTACTGATGAATTTACTTACAAGCTACTTGATTAATTGAGCTAAGGACATCTGTTTAACATTTTGGGATAAATAGATCTGACAACAGTAATGAGAAATTAATTTTTTTCAATAATAAACACTTAGTTACTCTTCAGAAATGAAATTTGTGCAAAAAAAGCTTAGGATAGGGCTGTAATAAACATGTCCTACAAAAAACTGGAATTTCTTGCTTCTTGTGGAATTTAAAACATTTTTTAAATCAGTTTTTGATATTGTGATTAGAACCAATTGATGTAAAAGTCGATTTTTATATAATACAGAATGCATTAAAAGAAGAGAATAGTCTTTCAATTGTTACAACTATTCGTAATTAAGCCGAGACAGTAAAATTGTATAGTTAAGTGATATTCTGCTATACCTTTACATTGACATGTTGTCATTTACAATTTGTTAGTATGCCAAGTACATTGGGGCTCTCTTGAATAAGAAAAAATAAGACGACCAATACGTTGCCTCCTGGGGCCCAAATGGTTAATACATGCTATCTAACCAAATGGTTAGGCCTATACCCCGTTCAAAATAAATGTACGGTCGAAATGCAGATTTAATTCCCCCATTTTCTCCCGTTCCTCCCACAACTCCCAAATGGTTAATACATGCTATCTAACCAAATGGTTAGGCCTATACCCCGTTCAAAATAAATGTACGGTCGAAATGCAGATTTAATTCCCCCATTTTCTCCCGTTCCTCCCACAGCTAACAATCCAACCAATCGCAACCACTAAATATTTGTACAGCTGTTTAATATCTTGTGTCACTTTGTGCCATTTTTTTGATTTTTCGTAAACAAATATTCTTATTTTGACAATTGAGATGTAAAAAGAAGTGCTTGCAACAGCGACGAGGTGAAGTAACATGTTCATCAGCGCTATTTTCAACTCTGAATTTCAAGGGCAAAATTAAAATAACATCTGATTTTGAAGAAAATAGGGGAATTAGTAAATTTATTAGGGAATTTAGGTATTGAGGGGATTTCCCTTATGGTGGGGAATAAAATTTTGTCTTTAGACCGCACATTTATTTTGAGCAGGGTATAATTCAGAATGGTTAATATAGCTTTAAAGTAGGGGTGGGCGAGTACTCGAGTTTCGAGTAATGGCTTGGGTAATTAGTCCTACTCGAACTCGAGTCGAGTAGTTGCAAATACTCGAGAATCGAGTCGAATAGCCGTCGCCGTCACTCCCGGCGCCGCGCGCCCGCAGCCGTGACAATAGTTCATATTCATATTCATAAATTCTTTATTCACAAATTGTACATGGTACAAGAATAGTGTCAAGTGTTTAACAAAATAAAACAAATCAGAAATTATAAAAAAAAACCATTCCCTAAGTAATAACTCTAAATCAAAATGAATTCTTTTTATTTCTTATAATATTTTCTCATAGAGCTGGTGGATCAGTTGAGCCTCATATCAAAAAACTCTTGAAAAGAGTAAAGTGGAATTTTCAATAAGTAATCCTTTAACCCTTTTTCAAAATTGTATTCATCAACCTCCACAATGAACTTTCGTGGGAGGTGATGAAGAAATTTAGTTCCTAAAAAAACCGTTTTCTTTTTAAAAAATTCTAAATTATGTTTTTCAACCTTACGATTTAAGCGGGTGTTATACGAATGATTTGAATTTTGTAACAGAGGGTTAGCAAATTTATTAGGGAAGTTTTTAAGTTATTAGGGAAGTTGTTTAAGTTGTTTACGTCTGGCGGCCGGCGATCTCGCTAACGAGCACAAAAACACCGCCAAGACGATCTATTGTTCAGCTTATCTATTGTTCGACGCCCGGCAGTAATTTATTCAAGAGGGGTGTTTTTGGCTCCTAGTACCAAATGCTACTTTCTTAACCAATTGTCTTAGAAAACTAAGGGATGGCTCGTTTAATTTGTCTAATTCTTACAAATTAAACAAAACGTCAACCAAAGTTGTGGCTTCACAGCCTCAAATACCCAGTTCCTCGGAACTTAAGGAGCCCATTTCAGAGGCTGAAGCGACCCCCCAGGTCGAGTCTCAGATGGGCGACTTATTAACAAATTCAGAAGAGGAACACCTCTTAGATGATGACGCGACAAATGTCAAAGAAATTGAGTAAAAGGCTAAACAGATGAAATTAGCTGGAAAGCCACGCTTCAATGGAGCCCAAAGGAAGAGGTTCAAATAGTTGAAAAACCATGGACACTCTGAAGAAGAGCATACATCCTCTGCATTCAACCAATGCCGAAGGGACCAGGAAGGGACTCTGATAATAGGACGAAAAGACCTAGATCAGAAAACACCACTCCTGAAGAGGCCCACGGGAGCAAAAGGACCAAAGTAGGAGAGGACTCAAAGGTGGACTCCTCTTCACGGAGAGACCAAGTCCAACCTAAAAATCTCTCCTACATACAGTATCCATAGCAGACAGGGACATATGGTCCTAGTCTGCAGTGACGAAGAGACCGCCAGGTGGCTCAAGTCAAAAGAACATCAACTAGGCTCATGGGAAGGAGCAGCTCTAAAGGTAGTGGCGGTGGGAGAAATCCCGAAAACCAAAGTCCTCACGGCTTTCTTCCCAAACAGTAGCCAACATTCAACAGAAGAGATCCTGCAGTACCTGGAAAGGCAAAACAGCGGTTTGCCTGCCACAGGCTGGAGGGCTCTTAAGAGAATCGTTGTTGAAAAGACTGTCCAACTAGTCTTGGCAATCAATGCAGCAACAGCAGCCAAGCTTGAGAAGGAAGGGCCGACCAGGGCCTTCTACAAGTTTGGCTCAATCCAGCTCAAACTCAAGAGCAAAGGTGCGGAAGAAGAGGTTAGGCAACCCCCTACAAAACCAACAGGGGAGACCTCCAACGAAGGTAGCATGGGCGTGAGCCAAAGAGCAGAAACGACCTCTACCACAACAACTTGCACGTCTGCCTCACAGGACACCCCAGAGCAGGTAACACCTCAACAACAGGAGCCGACTGGGGTAAATGTGACAGACAAACCAAAAGGAAAGGAAGGCGAAAGAGAAAGAAGTGGAAACTTAGGCTCTTGCCACTTTCCACTCTTTGAAAGGAAATCAAGGTATGAAAAGAGAGAAGAGAGGCTGCGTGGTCCCTCAAACGCATGGGGAGGAAAGGGAAGGTACAGACCCCCAGGATCCTGGGATAAGGACCGACCCCGATCTCATGGAAGGAGGGGGGACAGCGACCCCTCCGATCGCCGGAGACAACATTGATGTTTCAGGTGATCCAGGCAAATCTCCATCACGCCAAAGGTGCAGCAGCAGTCCTGAGCAGGAGATTCGCCAATGAAGGGTTGGACTTAGCCCTTCTCCAGGAACCCTGGGTCGCAAGAGGAACAATTAGAGGACTCCCGACACAGGTGGGTAGGCTGATATACGATAGATCAAGTGTTAATCCAAGAGCATGTATCTTAATATCACCTAATACACGTTATTTACTGTTCCAGAATTAACAAACAGGGACTTAGCCACGGTGTTGATTGACCTCAACACTGCGTCCGGTAGGCTAAAGGTACTAGTTGCCTCAGCCTACTTTCCAAACCCAGGGGATAAATGCCCTCCAACGGGGGTGGAACAACTTGTGCAGTATGCTAACAGGAAAGGGTTGCCCTTGATCCTTGGCTGCGATGCGAATGCACATCACACCATCTGGGGGAGCACCGATACCAACGAGAGAGGTAAGGATCTCCTAGAATACATATTTAAGGTTGACTTACAAATAGAGAATTTAGGGTCCGAACCTACTCTTGTAAACAGAGTAAGAGAAGAGGTCCTAGACCTCACTCTTACGCTCAATCTTAACAACCTCTTGACAAAGAGGTGGCATGTCTCTGGTGAGACCTCGCTGTCGGACCATAAACACATAAGGTTCGATGTGGAGGCTCAAACGGAGATGAGTCTAACTTACAGGGTCCCCAGTTCCACAGACTGGGAAGGCTACCTTGAAACCTTACAAAACAAGATTGTCATAGAGGCCAAACAGGCCAAGACAACAGTCTCGATTACATGGCGGAGGCAGTAGGCAGAGCAATCACCAAGGCCTACGAAGATAACTGTCCTCTCAGGACTAAAAGGACCACAAAAGATGTGCCTTGGTGGAACGAGAGGCATAACAGCATGAGGAAAAAGCTGCGGAAGCTTTCCAACATAAGCAGAAGGACAGGCAACAGAGCCCCCTATGCCGCGGCTCTTACAGAGTACAATAAAGAAATCAGGAAATCCAAAAGGAATTCCTGGAGGCGGTTCTGTGAAAGGTTAGAAAACCTCCCAGAAGCAGCTAGACTACAAAAAGCCCTACAGAAGGAATCATCAAATCCGTTGGGGGCATTAACAACAGGAACAGGCCAAAACACATCAGACATGAAGGAGACTCTAGGGGTTTTAATGAGTACTCACTTCCCAGGGAGCACCCCGGTCGATGGCAACATGGACTGGCTCCCCTCGGAAAGAAAATCACCACTAGAATGTGCAAGGTCAAGAAGAACTGCTGCCAGGATGTTCAAACCGGAGATAGTGAAATGGGCAGTAAACTCGTTCAGCCCTTTCAAGTCTCCAGGCGGGGATGGCATCTTTCCAGCACTACTTCAAGAAGGGATCGAAATCCTACTAGACTACATAGTGGCAATCTTTAAGGGCAGCTATGCCCTAGGACACATACCAAAGAATTGGAGGAAGGCAAGGGTGGTGTTCCTTTTGAAAAAAAAGAGGGATCCAGCCCAGCCCAAATCCTACCGGCCTATCTGCCTTTCATCCTTCATGCTAAAGGCGATGGAAAAGGTAATAAATCGACACATCAGGGATGAGATCCTTTCAAGGTCTCCTCTAAGTGCGAACCAACATGCATTCATGATGGGAAAATCAACTACAACGGCGCTAAGTAGCCTAGTGGGAAAAATAGAAGACACACTGGCAAACAGAGAGATCCTAGCGGGGGTCTTTATGGACATTCAGGGTGCTTTTGATAATGTAGGGTACCGATCCATTGAGGAAGCCATAATGGACAAAGGAATTCCAAAGGGCACTGCCTCCTGGATAATGGCTCTCCTACACTCCAGGGAAATCATAGCCTCAGAAGGTGACCACACAGTGACAGTTAGGGCTAGGAGGGGCTGCCCCCAAGGAGGAGTGCTCTCCCCCCTTCTGTGGGCACTGGTGGTCGACGATCTGCTGAAAAAGGCAGAACAGAAGGACATAGATCTGCAAGCCTTTGCCGATGATCTAGTCCTCACTGTCAGAGGGAAGCACAAAGGAACTATAGAGGACCTAACCCAAACTGCGGTGAACTTCATCGATGAATGGTGCAGCGGGGAAGGACTGACCATAAACCCGGAAAAAACCGAGCTGGTCACGTTCACCAGGAAGAGAAGAACTAGCATCTCCCCCCCAACGATAAGAGGAATGAGTGTCAAGGACGTAAAGGAAACCAAATACCTAGGAGTAATCCTAGACCGAAAGTTAACCTGGTCCAAACACTTAGATTACGCACTTGCCAAGGGTACAGGAGCTATGGGTGCCTGTAGAAGGACCTTTGGTAAAAACTGGGGCCTAAGCCCCCGGCTAATATATTGGACTTACGAGGCCATAGTCAAACCAACAGTAACATACGCATCCTTCGTGTGGTGGCCTAAAGTCGAACAGACAGTTGTAACAAATACCCCCCGTCGCAGCAGACCTGCGTACTCAGCGAATTTCCAAATTAGTAATATTAATTTTGACCAGCTAAACTTGTAAACAAAATTTCATCACGTGCTCATAAATAGGGAAATAAATGTCTATTCTCCTTAAGATAAATATAGGGAAAGAGTATTCAGGTTCATGGGGGACACTAAAAGTAGGTTTTTAGCATAGAAAAAATTTATTTCAACCATATAAAGACATATAGTAAGTTTCATCAATATCTGTCCATAAATAAAAGAGTTTGCCTATTTTCCATATGATTAACATGGGAAAAGAGTATGCAGGTTTGCTGCCATGATAAGTACAAAAACCAAGATTTTTTACCTTAAATGGATGAATCTCAACCAAATGAAGCTAAATACCAAGTTTCATTCAAAAATATTGGTTAATAAGTGAAATATTAACACATTCTTATTCTCCATAAGATTAACATTGGAGCCCTAAAAGACAATGTACTGTCTTTAGACTGTGTAATATCTCGGTAACCAATGGAGATAGAGCAAAGCTTCAAAATACTAAATTGTGTGTTTTTTTGAGCTAAATCCAATGGTCAAAATAAAAATTTAAAATATTTAAAATTTACATATGAAAAATGCAAAAAACCCATTTTTGGGGTACAAAACCCCCCAAAACTACCCCTTCCGGTAGGTCAATACGTCTGGTTTTCGAACTCATCCGAATAAACGTAGGATTACACATCTCTACCAAATTTGGTGTCGATTGGACCATTTTTACGAGAGTTATCGTGTCTAGGGACACATACATATATACATATATATATACAACCCTGATATATAAAATTTTTAATGACTATTATTTTTGGTCTCTGGGCACCTAAAAACGAAAAAGTAACATGGTCCCGGGCTTAGGTCTTACCTTGAGACCTACGGTAATAGCTTATTCCCTATGGGAAATTCGCTAAAAGACTGCAACAGCTGCAAAGACTGGCCTGCACAGGGGTATGTGGAGCGACAAAATCCTGTCCAACTGTAGTGCTAGAAGCAGTTCTAGATATGCTTCCACTCGGAGCAGAGATTAAGAGGAGGGCAGCTATCTCAGCCCTCAAAATGGGCAGCAGAAACGAAATTAAGCCCCAAAGGGATATGGGCCACATGTCTATATTAAAGGAATTTCCCAACCTGGACATGGAACTGCGAATCCCAGATCTGATGGTCAAGAAATATGACTTTGAGAAACCTTACCAGGTCACTGTGGGTGAGAGAGCGGACTGGCAAAAGGACAACCTCAACATGGGCGGAGCACGCCTTGTATATTATACAGATGGCAGCCGGAAGGACAACAAATCAGGGCTAGGATTGTATGGCAATAGAACCAGCATCTCACAGGCCCTAGGCTGCACGGCAACGGTATTTCAATCAGAGGTCCTAGCGATAGAATGCTGTGCTTGGAACATTCTGGCAAGAGGGCTAAGGAGAGGCAAAATACTTATCCTCTCAGATAGTCAAGCTGCTTTAAAAGCACTAGACTCGTTCGTGATAGACTCACGGACAGTGCAAGGCTGCAAGAGCGCTCTAAAAGCGCTGTCGGAGCACAATCAGGTACCGCTAGGCTGGATACCGGGACACTCCGGGCATGAAGGCAATGAAAGGGCCGATGCTCTGGCAAGAAAGGGCTCAGACGAACAGCTAATAGGATCGGAGCCCTTCTGTGGTGTCCCCCTGTGCATAGGACAAAACAAAATCCTATCCTGGGAGAAAGGTCAAAAACAGGAAGCCTGGAACAACTTCCCAGGAGGGAGACAATCAAAAATACTGATTGACCCTTTTAACAAGAAGTGGAAGGAGCTGCTTAGCCTAAACAAAAGGGAAATCAGTCTTCTAATAGGGATGCTAACTGGTCATGGGCCACTGAAAAAACATCTCAAGACAATCGGACTTAGTCAATCCGATCGATGCAGATTCTGTACAATGGAGGTAGAATCCGCCGAACACCTATGGCTGGACTGTCCGGCCATCTCTCAGAGAAGGTTGAAATTCCTAGGAAAGGTTGCATTAAAGCCAGAGGAAATAAGGGAGATGGAGATAAACCGGCTGTTAGGCTTCGCGAAGAGCCTTCATCTGACATATTGATAAACATAAGGGGTGCTACAATAGGCCTTTCAGGCCGAGTTAGAAAAAGGTATTACTACCTGGCCCCACCAAATGAAAAAAAAACCAAAGTTGTGTGACTTTCCAAAAGGAAAGTGGCAAAGTGTTGTTAAATAAATCAATCTTTAATTGAATTACTGTTTTATAATGTTTTTTTTATATTCTTATTATAATTTAATATAATTTTTAAATAAAAAACTTCAAATCCCATTAAATATATATTTTTTTACTAAACATTACAAATACATTTATTAGATTTTGAGGTTCATAACTTAAAACCTTCATTGTTTTTTATTGATTTTTTTCATCATACAGTCCTTTTTTAATATAGCAAAAAATAGCTAACTGAATACATAGAAATAAAAATAATTAGGTCTAATAGTGTATATTTTCAAAGTTCAATTTTTATGATAATCTCTATGTAAGAACCTGTCTCAGTTAAATCAATAAGTAAAAAAAGAACATTTCTTGGCGTTATAAATGGCGTTGGTTTGTTGAACCACTTCATTCCTTACACTTCATTCCTTAGTGTTAATATTTATTATAATTTCAATTTCTTGTTTTTTGTTGTTTTTTTTTTAACTGAGCAGGCCATAGGCCTATTTATGTAATACAGTTTTGTTTTCTTTACAATTTTTCCATTTGTTTGAATCTATATTTTGATGTACATAATTTTTCTGTTAATTCTTTGTACAAAACGTTTAATTTTTCATTCAACAAAACTTTTATAAAATTTTAATGGACATTTTTATATGTATATTGTTTAGTGATTTGATTTTTTTTTAATTTGATTTTGATTTGATCTTTTCAACTCAAGGAGGTTCATTGTAACTTATACAAAAACAAGTGTTGGAACAGTTTGGAAACCAGTTGATATTTAACATTCATTTTTCTTTATACGACACTCAGATAAAAGTCAAAACGAATATTTCCTGATAGCGTCGAGGAGAGCAATCCCGTCCCGAAATTGGACGGGAAATAAAAATTCCCATCCCGAACTAAAAATCTATTCCGTCCATCCCTAATTTTGTTGTTGATGAAATTTTTTACTTAGGCCTAATTCTCAGAAATTGATTTGTACTACACATTGTAAGAGGGAAACTGTAAATAATTATACTTACTGTTGTTGATACTTACTTTTTTGTCAACTTTTATCTAAGTAGTTCTTATTGTCGTACCCTAAATTGATGTTATCTTTCAGTGTTCTCATGCATAAAGATGAATTTAATAATACTTTTACTTTTATTATTTAATATTATTAAAAAAAAACTCATTTTAAACTTTTTCACACTACTACTCGACCCGACTCGATACCCGAGTAGTTGATGCAATACTCGACTCGACTCGAATCGTAAAACCACTACTCGCCCACCCCTACTTTAAAGTAACATCACAAAGTAAATAATTCATGTAAATATCCAAATTTAATCTATAGGCCTAAATCAAATTCCAAATTTTCAACAAAGTTCCAATTATAAGGTCAAACTATTTTCTTTCAAGCACACTCCTGATACACACTATGTCTGCTGATACCATAAACCATATATTTTTAATTAAGACTAATTTTAATTTCAAACTAAGATTTATAATAATTTGTTTTTGTAAATATTCTGAATTTATTGGCATAAAGTGGTTCATTAAGTTCATTCAATAACATCCTTAAATTTATGTTGATTACATACCAAAGTCCAGGGTGCTGGCGAACATACAACTTTGTCCCGTCGTGGAATGTGAATAGTGCGATTATTGCAACAGTGACGCCAATCTGACACATGAGAATACTGTAGACCTTCCTGCAACACACAACAGCACGTTATTGCTATCTCTCCACAAACAATGTTTGACATTGTGTCAAAAACTTTTGACAAGTGTCAATCTCAAATGAAAAAGTAACATGGTCCCGGGCTTAGGTCTTACCATGAGACCTACGGTAATAGCTTCCTCCCTATGCAAAATTCACTAAAAACAAAAATGCTCTTTATCTTATGGAGTTCCCAGCGAATCTTGTGCGAGTACATCCCAGGACATAGTCACTACTCGCCTCCGGCTCAATATTGGCTTCCCCTCCATGGCCCCTTCCCGGTTCCCTCCTTTACGGTTCTCCTAAACGAGAACTCATTTAGAGCTCAAGTTTTCAGTTTTGAGATTTGCAAAAATATGCATGACAATACCGTTGGACTAGAACCGTCAGTTTGCCTCTACTCACAACCATAAAAAATTGCAAATACATTAGATCCGGTTACAATAAAAGGGTTTGCAAGGATTCAACACTTTTATTTTTAATTCCACTTATATACGAGGAACATTAAAAACCCTGATTTACAAACATTCCTAAGACCTTGAACAATTTTAAAAAAATACTCTGAAAAACCCTACACAAATGGTGATAGAAATGATTATTTTGGATATGAGCAATTTGCCGCTGTGCATGTTTCCGTATCACAAAAGGGGTGCTTGTGCTGACTGTTAAAAAGTGCCATAACTCTTGGTGAATCATTGATAATTCCTGACATATTATATACTCAAGTGAATGTAGGATCCTCTGTCACTCACCTGATAAAACCCATGCGGATGGTTTTGTCAGAGAAGGCAAATGCGTCGGGGTTTGCGCCGCCATACCCACTCTCAACATTGGCCATGTTCGGAGGCAGGTGGAAGGTCGGCGGTGCTGCGTATCCTCCAGGAAAACCACTACCTTGTGGCGGGGGCTGCAGACAAAATAGCCCATTATTAAGATATTCAGTTAACCCTTTTGGTTCTATGGGCCGATTCGATATTTCGTTCTTTTTTTTGTGGAATGCTAAGCAACAATATATTGTGCCTCTCCTTTCATCTGAAAAGTGAGAAGGAAAGATTTACCGGCTTGCCGCTAATTTCGATACGGCAGACTTAAACGGGAATATCGGTTGTCTTGATTATCATTTCAAAACACTGATGATTTAAGTAGATTCTCCATACTATAGAGATTCAAAATATTATTATTTAGCACTTTTGGGTCGACAATTTATTTTATTGATGTATTTTTATATTATGCGCTCACTTCTACCCCCTTGGAAATCCTAGCACTTTTTTGAAATTACATCAATAATTCCCAGCACTTTGCAAAAGTTATATGATATTTTTTCGCACCGGATTGGTTAACTAATAATTTAACACATTCATCATTAGATTTTAATTTTTTCACAAAGACAAACTGCACATCGGTTGTAAACTCTAAACTAAGGAACAAAAATCAATGAGCAAATGATTGAGACACTTTAGTTATCGGTTGAGTTTTACTCTTTATTGAAAATCTATTGCAATATAAATATGAGATAGTTGAATGGACATTTAGTTTAATTGTAACAATTTTTATGTGAATGAATATAGATATCTGGCTATGACCATGAAATCTCTACAATAGTACTTTTGAACTGAGGAACAAGTAAGATAAGTAGCATCATCGCTGTTGCGAGTTGGAAGCCCCCATGGCCTCGAGATTGTTTCTAAAAGTTTGAATTGTCAATGTAAGCGAGATAAGTATTTCGTATTATTTGTTTCTATAACAGAATGTAAATGTGAGCTATTGAAGTTAAGATGAGAAACAAGTTGCTATTAGCTCCTACAAAAATAACGATTTTTTCACATAAATAAAATGTTGGAGATGAAATAATATATTCATCAAAATTTAAACATTGGCAGAAGCTGAAATGTCTAATTAAAATCAATATTTTTACAAAAGAGGCTGGAAACTTAAAATTTTTACAACACTAATGTGGTTGGTAAAATGTCAAATTTTAGGTTCCAATGGAACATTATATTTTATTGTTGGTCTATTGAGTGACTTTACTTATGTAATTGTTGGAAAAAAGTTGGCCAATCGAAACTAGTTTCAAATACAGTCAACTCACGTTAACTCAAACCTAGGTAACTCGAAATATTCGGTATCTAAAATTATCTTTGATCACCTTGGTAAAACCTCAAGTTGAAAAATAAACCATACACAACTCAAATTAATTTTACAAATCTATTTTAACTCTACAAGCCGGAGATACAAATATTACCTCTATTACTTGAAATTCAGTGGATGAGTCGAATTCAAATTTGGTATTTATCTCCATAAATCTAATTTTACCTCTGTTTATTGACATTTAGTCTATGGACCTTTCTAAGTTGAATCTTCTGCACACAGGTTGAATCAAGTTGTAGAATTTAACAAACATAACCTCTTTAACTCAATTAACTCAAACTCGAACTATTCCTCAGTTGAATTAAACATAACTCAAAGAAAAATTAATTGCAGTCCCATGAATTTTGAGTTGTTACCAGGAGTCGACTGTATGAAAATATTTTTACTAATATGTATGGACAGTTTGGCGTGGCTTTACCTGGAAGCCTGGCGGGTAGCCGGGTTGTTGCGGGTATCCAGGAAAACCTCCCTGGGGTGGATAACCTCCGGGCACGAAGCCTGCTGGCGGCGGTGGACCTATGACACAAACCAATCAACTTAAAACACAGTAGAAATTCATGTCTAGCCTACACATCTTACAGTGTTGGTGGCTCAACGTTAATGTTTACTTAAGTTGACTTTAAGGTCCTAGGCATTACGAATAGTACTTTAAGTAGCACTTATGGATGGCATATTGTTTTATAGGTGAAATAAGATGTTAATATTATTTTTTATAAACCTAGATTTTGAAATTTGTATTCTGTTAGCAGTAAATGGAATAAGTGGGCAAGTCAGTCCAGTGTGATAGCATGGATGGTGATAAAAAAGAATTAATTAGGCGATAGCATATTAAAACATGTTTACCAAACACAGAGTTGGTAGATAAAAAAAACAAGCAGAGACCAGCCAAAAACCTACCCCTCTTCCTACTTTACCCCATCTGTATGTTCATGTGATCCAGAACGATGATATCAGAGGTTGAGTCACTCACTGATAACTAATCAATTTGTCACTCAATTACTGAATAGATTTAGAGGTAGGCTAATTTATCACTGTATTTAGACAACTAATATATTTTAAATGTAACTGAAGTACTAAGATTAACTAAATTAAAGCAAGCATAAATTTTTGACGAATTAAAATAAAAAACATGTTTTATGGTGTAAGTGGTTACAGTATAACTACAGGTACGCCTATTTTGAAAATAGGTACTGTTGCAAAAAAATTTATTTAATATTAGATTCAATACGATGAGTTGTATACTAAATGAATATAACAATTAGATAGTTCAATCTTTATTTTCTAGAATACATGAGTGTAGAAAAAATTACGACAACATTTATAAATTATAAAACATTTTATAGCCTAAGTAAACTTGATGTATCAAATAATTTCCACTCTCTGATGAAAAATTTTGAGATGACAATTTTACATAATACATGATTTACCATAATTACCATTGACTACACTAACTTGAATAGACTTCTTACAGTTGTAAAGGTAATTTGCAATTCACAGTTCTGTAAGCAATCTTTCCTGCGGCATACATAAAGTACAAGTGACACAGTAATTTCATTAATTTTTTGTTGAAGTTAAAATAGGTTTGTCACAAAAACAAATTCCAGAGTTTCAGAACGAACCCACAGAACCCCAACACCCTTTGTGCTTTTAATTAGAGGTTTTACCGTTTAAATCAATTATGTTTTTATTAATAAATTACTGCAGGCCCTAACATAGATCAGAGGCTACCGATCCAGACAGTAAATTTGCAAGTTTTCAGCAACATAAAGCTATGTGTTAGTTTCAGCACTTAAATAAATAAACAGACTGGAACTAAACAAAAACTTATGCAATCACTAACTGTAATAGCAAATGGAAGGAGTTTCTAGACTTCTTATTCGGGATGATAAATAAAAAGCTTCTCTGAATAAGATAACATTTACAGTTGTAGCACTGATAACATTATATGAATGTGCGTTTCCCCTTCTATCGATTCCCTCATTTATGGATGAGAAAATACTGTTATTATTGTATTTTGATTTGGCAAACATACTTCAACCTAGTTTTTATGAGGGGCTTCTACTATAACTGTAAAGTACTGTAACATCCACCACTGAATAATTCATTTTTTTTGTATCTTCAAGATTCATCTCAGTAAGTTAGTAAATAATTCATTATTCAAAAGTAAAATTCATATACTTTACTAAATTTACTGAAGATTTAAATATTTATTACCTAATTTATTATTCATAGCGCAACGTCTAAATAGTTGCTCAGGAGTTTGATCTCCCATTTCTCTACCATAGCAGGAGAGACTTTAGGGGTGGCTAAATAACGAAAAAATGGAAAAAGGGCTCCTCAACATCCTAAAATTGTGCGTAAATTGACTTTAAAACTAACAAATGAAATAGAAATTAGAGTGATTATTTCTTTGCTAAAGATCATAACTTAAAGTGGAATTTATGAATTCTCAGCTAAATTAAAGAAAGAGTGTGCTGACAACTTTGCTTTTCTTCTAACCCTAATTATCAACAAATAAGTTAATTTCTACATGGCATCAAAATTGCTAAATTTTTTCGAAAGCTAAAAATAAGATTGTACCTGGCTAAGAGACTATCAACCAATTTCTTTCATCTTCCACTCTTCAAAAATAATTTATTTTAAATCTTACTGAAATGAAATCAAATCTTTCAAATCTACTCATAAGGCCAGTGAGTTACTTAAACAACTGGAACTTCTGACTATATACGAGGGTCATCCACAAAGTAACCGCCGTTTGAGCGTGGCGCGATAAGTAGTGGGGTTAGCGCCGTCATTCTTACATCGGCGTGCGCAGCCGTTCAGTACGCTTCTAGCTGTGTAAGAGAGAGCATCGTCCAATCGCGCGTTCTTTTGTTATGGCGTAAAAACTTAAGCGCCGCGATAGAAATTCCCGCTAAGTACATAGTGCATGGTGTAGCCAGATTTCTGTGGTCAAAAAGTTAAACAGCCACTGAAATTCATCGTTAATTGAGTGCGGTGTATGGCTTAAACATTATAAGCGAAGATGTTGTCCGTCAATGGGTTTATTTGTTTTCTAGATCGTGGTTTTCTGGCGTAGTGTTTGTTCACGACAACGCCTACCCTTACACAGTCATGGACGAACACAACGCCAGATTCCAGAAAACCATGATGCTTGTTTTTGTGTACAAAAAACGAACCCATTGACGGACAACCTTCTTTGCTCACAATGTTTAAGCCATAAACCATACACTCAATTCACAATGAATCTCAGCTGCTCTTTAACTTTTTGACCACAGAGATCTTATTACACCACGCACTTCATACTTGGCGGGACTTTCTATTGCAGCACTCATGTTTTTACGTTATAACAAAAGAACGCGCGATCATACGATGCTCTCTCTTGCACAGCTAGAAGCGTACTGAACGGGTGCGCACGCCGATGTAAGAATGGCGGCCCAACTACTTATCGCGCCACGCTCAAACGGCGGTTACTTTGTGGATGACCCTCATAGCAACATGGTTTTATGGAGGTTAAGTCCACTAGCAGCAATTACCGACCTTATTACAGATATTATAGATTAAATGGATAATAGTAAGTTTACCTTCAACTTTTATCAACTTTTATGAAGTTTGATTGTAGAAAGTCAAGAAATAATTTGTTTAATAATTTTGTCGATGAAACAAAATTTTTAGGCCTCACATTAGATAGTACACTCAATTGGACTACACATGTTGATAATATTTGTAAAAAAATTAGCTCAGGAATTTTTGTAATTAGACGGCTAAAACCACTATGCAGTACAGAAATTTTGCTAACAGTTTACTTTGCCAACGTACATTCTCATATTTCTTACGGTATAGAAGTTTATGGGGGAACAAGTAAGTATAACTTAAATAAAATTTTACATTTACAAAAGGAAGACATAAGATGTATACTTAATTTGGATAAAAATGAATCATGTAAGAGTCATTTTCAAGAATTAGAATTATTGACTGTTTATAGCCTTTACATTTACAAAATAGTATTGCATGTCAAGAACCGTGAAGCAGAATTACCAAGGCAGCAAGACATGCATAATTACAACACTATAAACAAACTAAATTTTACAACAAAAAACATAATAAAGAAAAATTTAAAGAAAGCCCTAATTATATTGGAGTTAAATTTATGCATTCTCTCCCATGTGGCATTAGGAATGAGGAAAACTACAACAAATTCAAAAATCAACTTAAGATTTTTCTAATTGACCATGAATTTTATAGTTTAGAAGAATTTATAAAACCATAATTAACATGGAATAGGGACAACATGAATAAAACACCATTGTAAATATTAGGCTTAGTAGTAGGAAATAGATTATTTTAGAACAAGGACGCATTCATGTACATAATTTTGTATGTTTTGAATAAAGATACATTTGATTTGATTTGATACCTCAGCACTTCTACTTAACTACTCCTAAGCTTTTAACCGTCTTGGGTATGAGATCATATAGACGAATTACAGGTCCTAGTACTATCACACCGCTAAAGACTAGTTCCACAGCTACCTATCACACTTCAGGTAACTCATAGAGATAAACTACACAAAAATGGAGTGCTACATGTGGTTTATTTATTCAATTTACTTTATAATATTGTATTTACAAAATAAATAGAGTTTATACTTAAAGAGATGAATTTCTATTGGTATAAAATATAAGATTGATCCCAGTAAACAATTCAAATATATCAGGCAACATTGTTAGCTTGTGACATCATGTTACATGATGTGTTTATATCTAAATAAATTCCCATTGCCTGCATGCATCATGCCACCATGTGCCCAATGTCCAAGCCCTATCCTGTCAGTCCAGCATTAACCACCTTTCCTACCCAGTCCATGTAGCCTTGGGCTTTACTATCAACCAGTAGTGCTCATTTCTAACTCCCAATTCCCGTATCACTGATTTAGTGTACTTTGGAATAAGTATAGCCTACTTCACTGCATACTGTAAGATCTGGGTAACAGACATTGATAAGCAATAATAGTCCCATAAGGATCAGTCCTAGGAACAGTGCTCTTTAAACTCCGTACTAATGACTTAATCAATGAATACAATTTTTTACTGCAGTTATGTATGCCACCGACACGACACTCTTTCTCAACAATGACTTCCTAGAAGATCTCAGGATAAATTCTCAAATAGCCCTAAACATAACTTTTGACTAGGCTTAGTGCTCTACGAGTGACTTTGCTGCAAACCCAGCATAAACCAAACAAATCAACTTTGGACGAAGAGGCCACCAAGTTCCACCCCTGCCTGGTGCCAGCATGGTTGGTGGAACTGAGCTTTTGGGTATTCTTCTGAATGCACGACTCTCCTAGGGACCTCACATAAACGTGCTTTAAAAAAAGTATAACTCTGCAGTATATGTGATATAATAATAATAATAATAATAATAATTCTTTATTCATCAAAGATACATGAGATACATTACAATTTAACACAAACAAGATTGGCGAAAATACGAACAGTTTACAAAATAATACAATATATTGTTTACTAAGTACATACACAACTTACAATAGTTTACAATTTTAGTAGTCAACACATTTAGTTTTACAATAAATAGTAAAATCATTTAACATTGATGAATAAGTGGGTTGCCCCAAGGCAAAAGCCCGACACGGAGTCCCCTCATTTTATTTATTTATTTTTTCAGAAAAGAAAGGGCGTGCCAAGTTGCTACAAACATAAACTCATAAACAAAGCTTACAAATATTTTTAAAATGCTGCAGTGATTTAAAATATGAGCTGCAAATGCATGTCACATTAGACTAACATGAAATTTGAAAATGCAATACAGTAAAAAAAGTCCGAACAGCAAAAATGAAATAAGTGGCACATACCAAGAAATAAATACCTTTAAAGGATACGGAATAACCTTTCTGGTTTAGAAGGATATTAAGGATACGGAACATCTGCAACCCTGCCTTTACAAAAAGGGCATAAAATGACCTTCTTGAAACTCACATTTAATATGGAATCATTATTTGGGGTGCATATATGCATTTAACATAAAGAGAGTGCTGACAATACAGAAGATAGTGGTAAGAATCCACGGCAGCGTACACCAGTGTGATAGCAGCAGGCCTGACTTCAAAGTGTTGAAAATCAAAACTTGTTACAGCTATCTACATCAAAGAAGTCATTCCATGCGGGTAGACTTGGACTTTCAAGGACAACAAGACCCCGCCCATACAATACAATTCACAAATCAAGAAGCCCAGCCTAAAAGCACCGAACAGTCTACAAGAAAATAACCAGCTTTGCAGGCAGTAAACTTTACAAAACTCTAATACCTTGAAGCAGAAAATCACATCTGGATGATCGACAACCCTGTCTACACTTATTAATAGGATAAAATAACATTAAATCATCTTAATTTATGACCATATCTACCTGATGCTATAACTGTTAGTAAGAGTTAAAGCATTTATGATTTTTGAAGGTAGGCCTAGATGCCGACACTTCATTTCAATTGAACAAAATATAAAATCAATTTACCCAATTAAAACATGATTTTCGTTTAATTAGTTGCTCACAAATCTTAACTTGGTCAGCATTTTTATTTTATTTTAGTTATTTCTACACTGGTGGCATTTTTTATGTTGAGACGGGGGACGGTCTAAGCCCAGATCTATCGTCAACTGCTGTTAGACAGCATCAATAAATAATAGTCCAAGACAAAGTCGCGATTGGGTCAGAAATTGAACCTTTAAAAGCGCCTAACTTTTCTAAAGATCACGCATAACTTTTAAAGAAATGCATTATATAAATATTTCTTTAAACTACTATTAAAGGGTTACTGTATTATCTTCAAAAAAATAAAAATAGCCTAAATATTAGTAGAGACTTACTTTTTAGATGCCTATTAGATATTTAACTTTGTCAGATATTTCTTAATATAACCTTGGGGCTAGATTAACAAACTGAATAGTAAATAATCATTTTATATTTTCAGATGTGTTAAACATACTGGTATTTTGGTCAAAAGTGTTGTGGAAGGATACATTCCATAGCATACAAACACACACAATAGGAAGCTTTTTAAAAAATTCTACCCACCATTCAACAATTAATTACCAAGTTTTGCCCTATGGAAAATATAAAGCACTTGGTAGTAAACTTCAATTATGAAACAAATATAATAATGATAACAAACAATATTATGTAATACCTGACACAAGGCAAATAAACGGGTCCACTAATAGTAGAGATACAGTAGAAGAGATGTGCAATGGTGTCAGTCGGTACACGAATGGGAGTTAAGGGGATATGCGAGTGATGTTTGTAATCAACTAATCAGCTGTGCCTACACAGATAACAGACAGTGATAACAGCAGGTGACTGAGCCGTCATGACTGGGGGGAATCACATGGTAAACAAGAGCTCATTCATGAATTACAAAGTGGATTCAATAGCCCGTTATCACAAGAATGTCTATCATTTTCAAAAACCACATCCATCCATTTTTTTTATAATTAAATTTTGTAGTAGGCCTAAGGAAGAAACTGCAACATAATTATCTCTAAAAATTTAATCATTAGTTCAATGTGAGTGCTGTACAGAACAAATTCTATCGAATACTACATCAATTTAATACATATCGTCGCTTAAGAAACAACACCGCCTAAGTGACATATTTGGCAAAATTGAGATTTTTGCATCTCTATGGAAACATATGCTTTTTACACGTCCTTGCGGCGTAGTTTAGTGAAAATCCAAAAGAATTCGCTGCTATCTTGATTCTTCTAACACTGCCTATCTCCCTAACGAAAAAAACACCGCCAATGTCCACCTCCACCAGTTTTGTTCTAGCATGGTAGTCAACAAGAGATGGATTTCATTCTGCATAAGGTGAAACTTATTTACAGCTTTGATTGATTTCCATTGATTTTTAAAAGAACATAGATAGTGTTAGTTATTGTCTTGGTTATAAAACAAACATTTTGAGAGTCAAATTAATAGCTTAAAGTGTTTTTTGGAGTTAGGCGGAGTTTTATCGTACTCTTCTTGTAATACAACACCGCCTATATCCCTCACGGGTTTTTTGGCTCTCCTGAAAAGTTTGCTTTTTGTCACTTAGGCGGTGTTGTTTCTTAGGCGACGATATGTAGCTTTTAAAAACATCTCTTCATCACATTGGTGGCTGTATTATAAAGCTTTTATATATAGATAGGCATAATAAGTTAGGGTTAGCCTAGGTATATTATTAGAACTACGAGACTTCTAAATTTTAAACTTAATACCAACATATAAAATTAAAAGTTTTAAGTTTGAATAAACTATAGAGGGATAACAGGCCTACATAAACAGAATAATTTTCAATTTTAATTTACAAAAATTACAATTTGTTTATGTAACACTTCTCATGATTCTGCATCATGCATAGCCCAATTACATAACTTTTTCTCAACCAGCCACACCTATAAAAATATGGTAGGCCCTAGCAAAATAAATGTTTTAAGATAATAAACTTTAGAGGCCTTGGCCTTTGATGTCTTACAGTTTCAACACCTTCTATTATGCCAACATTTAATTTAAATTTTAAAATTTACTAGGCCTAATGTTATGCAACACATTTTCTATAGATTTTGCATAATTTATATCACGGCTTACGGCTACATAACATGTACATTTTCATCCAGCCACACTTATGGAAAAGAGAGTAGAACTGTGGGTTTTCCAGATAAAAGACGGTAAAGGTCTCACAATCACTACAATTGACCGTCATCTTGTACTTTGGTTCACCTGTAATTTAATTGTTACTGACGAAACATTTTAGATACAGTACAGAAAACAATAAGTGTTGGCCTAAGGTTTGTTTATTATTGATGTTTTAATTTTTAGCTTGGAATACAAGAATGATTACTGTAGATAACTGAGAGTGCCAAATCCTAGGGCCAATCAAATTCAGGTTAAGGCCAGTCTATTAATTAGGGCTGATAGAGATTTTGATATCCACAATTTTGTTGTTGTTTCATAAGTACATTGTTGATTATAATGATGAAATGGTATTCATAATTTAGGTTACTCCGATACCCCAATATCAGTTTAACCTATTAAATCGTTGTAATTGTACCCCAATACTCTTATCAATGGATTTATTATTTGGGAGATAATAAAATATTAGCCGTATGGGTATTAAAAACCCCGAATAAGTTATCTCACCCTGTACCATACTGAGTTAATTTTGAAGTGAATTATAGACAGGTTGTTAGTCAATAACAAGAGTTATCGGTATCTCATTTTCATGTTTGAATAAAACGGTGAGATAAATATTTTCAATAAAAATTTATAATAAATAACAAGAAGACCTACTTATAAGTTTATCTAAGCGACAATGTTTAAATTAGGCTATATAACCTCATATAGGTCATGAGAACCTGTGCATGGGGCGAATTTAAGTTTTTTAATTTAAAATACAATTAATTAAAGTTAATGGAGTTGGAGTTGATAGTCCTGTGAAAATTTGATGAAATAAGCTAGTTTAGACTGAGGCTTAAGCATAAGTTACAGTAACCTGGGCCTGCAACGTAAGACAAAAAAATCTAAACGGAAATTAAAAAGTAAAGTGAGTAAAGAACAGTTCACTTAAAATCAATATTTAAATAAAAAATTGAAATGGTAGGCCTACTGCAACAGTGCACTTAATAGAACCCTAAGAATGTTACATAACATCATGTAATGTAATGTAACATAGCATAGGTAGATCAAATTCGTTTCTGAAATTCTTATTTAGTAGCCAGTGATCTGATAAATAAAATAATTATGAAAATTATACTGTCAGAACAACTCAGTTGGGCCTAATATGACCCTGAACATGATAAAATGCTACGGTATTAACCTAGAAAAGACTGATTCTAGAAATTTCATATGAACACTTACCCCCTGGATAATTTTGATAGCTCATTGTTTAAAATCAAAAGAACCGTTTTATATTCTAATGGTCACCACGAGCACGTCTCTTACAACATACAATACAAATTGCAGTGTTGTGTTGTGATATGTCTATATGTCTTATTTATCGTGCGGCGCGGGAGAAAACTGTGACGTCCAAATGTCGGCCTGTGAAAGTCGTGTACTATTGGTGCAGCAAGCTGAAGACAGCTGACTCAGTTCAGTTCAGTAGCAATCCTCCCCCTCCTTCTCTCCACTTTAGCCAACTTTACCACAATCATTGTACCCACACAATGGATGAGTTAACGAATAGATCAATTACTTCCCGGAAATTCTGCTGAAATTTTCTAGCAAGTTGAAATTGACTATATTCAAACACTCAAATAAATAAATATTGACCTGGAGTACTAGGAATAACCCTTCTCTGTCTGTTTAATTAGGCCATATTGAAATCGCAGGGAAATCCATTTCTCCAGTGAGGTGTCATGTGACTGCTAGTCGTCATTTGACCTTGGGCAAGAGTTGATAAGAAAATTAGTTACGTAAAACTGAGCAGTGAATCACTCAAGGGAAGAGTGGGAGTGGGAGAACGAGACTGACGAAGATGCATTGAAGCCTAACTATGACGTCACAGACCCATTCTTAAGTCACTGACCCTGTCAAGTTGCAATAAATTGTTTTAGTTATAAAATAAGAGCTTTAAGAGGTGTGTGCTTCAAACTATTCAGCCTAACAGAACAAAACGCTGATTTTCTTCTACACAAGTTAACGAAGTTTTCAAAACAATGCTAACATACAACCAAGTACTGGATATGTGAAATACATACTTTGTATGTCATTAATAAAGTTGTAAAACTTTATCATGAAATACAGGTTTGAGGCACAACATTCACAACATTTTTAACGAGTTAGGCACATTACACTGTACAAACACCCCAGTCAGCACACAATATGTAAAAAATGTCAAAAACATAACAGTAATATAATGGAGAAATTCCTAACGTTATTTTCACAATAATTTTACATTTGACTTCTTTTAAGAAAATGTAAGTTACATCAATCATTTTCTAAAATGATGGAATTACATAGATTCCCCATTACATCAAAGAATATTTATTTTATGTAGTAGTATTTTTGACATTTGTTGAACATTTAAGTTACTTAAAAATATTTTTAACTATTGTATATACATTAGGGTGAAGAATTCATTAGCTTCTCAACAGGAATTTCACAAACCGTACAGTATTATTTAAATTAAGTTTAACTATACTCAGGGCTAGATTTCTAAAAAAAGAGGTAAGGGAACTAACTGTAAAGGAACTGGCTCAACCCCGGAAGATTTTTTAAAATTATTCTTAAGTTGCAGCGTTTTTAACGTACCTGAGAATATTTTTACAGCTTTTTTATGACACTCAAAATAATACAGTTTTTAAGATTTAATAAAAAATCATCAAGCTTTTTGGGAGCAGGCATGTTTCATACTGGCTAACTTAACAATGTACATCCTAGATAAGGCCTAATTTTTCTGCGATTTAAAAATATACGGGTTAAGAAGAACATCATATTGTATTAAAAACTTTTTATTGAACATCCATTATTATTTGAAAGAAAACCAAATTAAAGGAGGGGATGAAACTAAAAATATTATTAATGTTAATTTAACAAACTATACTTTAAGTCTTTTCCTTAAAATATTGTCCAAAACTTCAACATGACTTCATCATGATTATTTTCTCTTGATCTTTCCTTACTCTTAGCAGCTAGTGCTGAGTGGTGTCCAGAAATGAGCCAAGAGTCTACACACTTCTCTGGATTAAACAGCCGAAGAGGAGGTCAATTTATTTTTATAAACAACAGTCCAGACACTGTTGAAATATCCAGTGAGGATCTCAGTGGCATAATTATTAAGTTCATTTGAGAGAAACCTCTCTCACATTCACTTGACGATGTCGCCGTCACTTCTGCACGATGCCTAAAACACCGAACGGTCGGTTCTCTCGTGACACGCGTGGCGACACTTGTCGCGGGCATCGTGACGGCGACTCCAGTGTGTAAGCTCCCATAAGATAACATGAGTTGGTGTTTGGCCTTGATGTCGCCATTACAAAATATGACGGCGACTCCAGTGTTTAAGCAGCCTTAAGAACCGGCCTACTGCGCTGCCGTCAAGCGCATCGCGCTCATGCCACTTATAAAAGATAGCGACCAATCGAGGCCTAGAGACGGTACTTTAAACTTCTAGCAATATTATATTCTTGTTAAATAAAAAGTTATTACCATTTCTCAAAATTAATTCACTGTGACAAAAAACAACATAAAAATTATGTTAAAAAGTTTTTTTTGTAGTTTCGAAAACAATTATTATATTTTTTAATTTTTATTTTACTTTTTTTTTTTTAAAGGTAAGGGAACGCCGTTCTGCCGCATTCACCCTGAAATCGAGCACTGACTATACTAATTTCAATATTTCATGTAAAAACAAAAATATATTGAGTTTACTCAATTAGCATAAACTTAATGTTAGGTCTTTAGAGATAATTACCAAATATTACACAAAAATACAAAATTAAAAAAATTTTGAAATTTTAATGAAATTTTTTCTGAAAATGGTCAATGTGTAAGTTATAGTGGACTCCCTCTAATCCGGACACCTCAGGATCGGACCCTTGTCCTGATGAAAAAAATTTTGGACCATCTCTTGGTTTTTCACTTATGTAAAATACAACTGATAGCTTGTACATAATTATAAATAACATTTTAAGACAACATTAAAACCTAAACATTAAGGTGTTTTCCCACCAACTCATTCATTAAAACCTTGCTTTCGTGACATTGACAAAAACAAAATAGACACCAGGCAATAGAGATTAACACAAAATTATAAAGCAATAAAAAAAAAATAACTTCATAGATTTATTTTTTAACGAATTTCCCTATAGGGAATAGGCTATTACGGTAGTAGCCATGGTAAGACCTAAGCCCGGAACCAAGTTACTTTTTCATTTTGAGGTCCCCAGAAGCCAAAAACACCATTCGTTCATTTTCATAAATATATATATTGTATATATATAGAAGGCAGAAGTGAGTATATGCGTGTCCTTGGTTCAGATAACTTTTGAAAGGAACATCCGATTTTTATGAAATTTGGTATGGAGGTGTAAAACCAGATTTATTTTTATTACTTCTCGAACCACAATGATCGGATTATGGTAACGGGGCTTTATAGGGTTTTAAAAGGGTCAAAAATGGGTTTTTGGCATTTTTTGACGACCTCAATTTTTAAAATTCATACATGTTAACTGTAACCATTTAAAAAAATCTTAAAAAAAACAAACAATTAAGTGCTTTGAAAATTTAACTTAGCTTAAATAGTTACGGAGAAAATCCAAAAATGTGTTTCCCATATTATTCTTATGGGAAATCAACAAAACCTTGTATCTTGCCTATTTATTGATATAACTTTATCAAATTTGGTATGCACATTATCTAGATAGGGTTTAACTTATACTAGCTTACAAAACCCATATGGCGGCAAACCTACATACTCACCCCATGGGGTTTATGGTGAAAATAAAAAAGTGCCACATCTTGGTACAATTTTGTGATTAGCTTAATCATTTATTAATTAACCTACATTTTCTAACAGCACCCCTGGCAGCAAACCTAAATACTCGATCCTATGGTGTTTTATGGGCAAAGTAAAAAATATGAAATTCCATTGGAAATTCGCTTAGTATGCAGGTCTGCTGCGACGGGGGTATTATAGACATGTGCTGCAATTTTAGATTCATAAAATTACTATGCAGGCCCAGTTACTTTAACTACAATTTCACCTAACAAATAAACTAGTAAAAATTTAACACACACCCAAAATTACTAAAACATACAACAATATACAATCTAGTAAATCAGCTACACTGCTGTATGACGATCCGAAACAAACACAATTGTAAGCCCACCTGAGGTTCTTTGTTTGCATGTAGGCAAGAAATAAAACAGACACGTCCAATCCTATTGATTTCAACCATGAGAAAACTTAACGTACGCTGATGACTCATTTCCAAGACTTTGTCTGGACCATCCGGTGCCCGAACCATCGAAGTCCGAATGAGAGGGAGTCGACTGTACTTAAAATTTGGGCCAACTTATTGACTTTGACTTGCAAAACCTTAAGAGTTCACCAGTGGAAGACAAATTATAAATGTATAAGTGCGGTAATAAGTAAATAAGATCACTACAGATAGTGTCAAGTCCAGTTCAAGTGGCTCAAGAGGTTAGGGCATCAAAGCTGTGAGTGAGATGTTGAAGGGTCTACCCCTGACTGGGTATTTTCTTAAAGCTCAAATTTTATTTATATCTATCAATCTGTTGATTAGCAGATATGCATTCAGAGTAAAATTTTTTAATGAAAAAATTATAATTTACAATTTTACCCCTATTTTCGTTATATTACATTTTCAATGTAAAAATTATATTTTTTAATTAAAAATGATGTGAAAAGGTAAAAATGCTGGGAAAAATAAAGGTAGCCTAAAAATTTAGTGGCACAAAAACGATATAACCATATACATAACGTATAACCGTATACGATATAACTATATACCTTACCGGTATGTATTTTTTATGTAACAGAAATTGACACTTTTATGTTATAATCACGTGAAAATAACGTTACAATGTAAAAGGGAAACATTATTTTTCTACAATGTAACAACATTGCTTTTAATATTGTTACGCTTGTTCATAAGAAAGTTTTAAAATTTAGGGCAGATACACTGAATTTTTCTTGGCTCTCAGTTAATCTGGGATCGGTTAAGAGAGGGTCTACTGTACCTATTTATAAGAGGATGTTTGTATATAGCCCTATATGTATATAGGGTGGACTCAGAAACCACTTGACCGTTTGCTACCTATGCAACTCGGTACATTTAAGGAAAATTTCATGGAGAAGGTTTGTAAGCTATTAGTTTTTGTATAGACCTCAGGGCTTAAACCCATGACAGTCATAAACGTACCCATGTCAGGATATAAAACTCTCTTCCAGCTGTTGTCATGGAAACAACCAAACAAATTTTCAGGTTAGCATTGTAAAGCATGCTGGGTATCAGCTAGTTTGTATAATATATGATTAGTTGAAAGGCCAACTATAATAATAAAATTCTTAACATTTTATTGTAATGATTTTTATTTGTATAATATTACAGTAACCAATTCAATAGTACATACCAATGTTGAAGCTCTTCCATGAATATATAATATAATGATAATTTATTTAAATTAATGCACAACTCTTTATACAATAAAAACTACCCAAGTGAAAAATTTAGTTATTTAGGTTAATCCAATTTAAAACATGCCGATAAAAAAAAACCACTGCATTATAATGAGTGCACATTAGAAGATCTTAGTGTTATCAGTAAATAAAATGGTAAATTACTATTTAATTCTTAAGAGGAAATTAGAGTACTTGACTTTCAAAGCATTCCAACGCTGATGAGCAATAAAAGGTCTTTGATTCAATTCAAGATAACTGCATCAGAAAATTAAAAATTACCAATATGCAGTATAGTTCTTGCATGATTTAAAATTTATTATTTAATTAACACCAACCATTGGAATCACACAAAGAGAGGTTAGGAAACTTAATGATTTTAATTTGCTGGATCCAAAATAAAAAACAAAATATTACAATTTGAGAAAATTATGACAGTGGCGCCATTGACTATGTACACTAACGTGAATAGACCTCTCATTCAATGCATTTAGTTTGTGGCAAAAGTTTGGAAGTTTAGTGTACACGGTCATCAATGCTGCAAGAGTCGCTGCAATGTTGTTTTTATTCAGCTGGGTTTACAGTGAGGCAAAAACACTACCAAAACATAAACATAACTCTCAGTAGTAAAATGTTTCATCCTTTGTTGAGAAGAGTGGTAATACTGATTTATCTATCATATGTCACTCGTACTTCATGTACGCTGCAGAAGATCGCACCACTGTCAATAGGTTTCAAACACGCCTGTGCTATAAGAAGTTTATTCACGTTAGTGTAGGTATATAGTCAAAGGTGGTGCTAAATAAATTATAGGCCTAACTTATTTCATATTTCCCTACCAGGTAAACTTCTAATCCTGAACACAATTTTAGCATGTACACATGCCTTTGTTCAGTAAGAATTAATTATATCATCTTTTAGGTTCTTTGTAAAGTATTTTTTTAAATAAGCTACAGTATATGGCATAAATAATTTAAAGTCAATAAAATTTAGTTACAGATTTGTTTTTTATAAGTTTTATTACAATAGAATTAAAAGAGTCATTCAGTTGACTTAATTAAATTGGCTTGTTCGAAGGTAACAGTTACAACACCAGAGTGAATAAATCTGTTAATTTGAAGATTCCATCTTTATAACTAGTAAATAGTTTGTATTTTTATAAGTTGAAAAATATACCACATTAGAAGTTACCACTAAGAAAGTTTAACTGCTTAACATTCTCTTAATGCATGCCATAAATGCTTTGCACATACAAATTTGTAAATGGTGTTAGGCAACAGGATTTTTAGAAAGCTGGATAAATTAGCTAGAAATATTTGAGTGCCTATTTCCATGCACAGCTATAATTTTATTAGAATAAATGGTGAGCAAATTGAGAATTTAGTCGAAAGGCTTACACC
Source organism: Neoaliturus tenellus (assembly GCA_030545055.2). NCBI lineage: Eukaryota > Metazoa > Arthropoda > Insecta > Hemiptera > Cicadellidae > Neoaliturus > Neoaliturus tenellus. The sequence goes on from CM061532.1 coordinate 64,877,964, forward strand.
TTCAAAATTAAACCATGATTAAGGGACAAGTATTAAGTAGGTAAGCAATCAGGAATGTTAATTAAACATGAAGGAAGCACTTTAATTTGTGCTTAAGGACTTTAGGACTAATTAATTTAAATAAATAATAAAAAAAACTCACACAAAATAAAAGTTATATGGCAAAGCAAGTGATTAGTAGCACATCTAAATTTAGTTAAAAATATATATTTATACGTATATTAACCTTGGGGATATCCAGACTGCTGCCACGCCATTTCTGGAAGCACACATAAAAAATAATAGGATTAATTGTAATTACAGAGGATAAATTTTGTCATATAGGGTTGGTTTTAAACACCTCCCCCCCCCCCCCTACAGTTGTACACATAATAAGTAAGTGGACGGAGCTTTACAAAATATACGCCGCGTCCGCAATGGCTGAACATGATTGCCGAACAAAGTTCTTTCAAACTTTTGTTTTTACGTTGCTAACATTTTATAATGTAAACCATATGGCCAGTAATTCCTCGTTAGGAATGTTTGTTGATTTTTTGTGTTCACCGAACAAGTTTGTCACGAATGTTCGGCCAGTGCGGACGTGAAATCAGAAATCACAGTACCTTACGGGCATCTTTCCAGGAACCTACATGACCTCTTTATGCTTGCCAAAACCCCCTCACTACCTTTTATATTCAGCTAAATGCAAACGTTCACGAAACACGGAGGCTACTTCCGTGTGTCGGCGTCGCACCCATGCTCGTGCCACTAGGCTCACGGAGTTCAGTTCCGTGTGTCACCGACGGTAATGTTATTTTTGTTTTTTTATCGTTGTTTTTGTATAAGTATTTTTACTGCATTAATTAATACTTTTACTGATTATAAATGGTTTTTATAGAAGTTTGTATTAAATATACTAGTATACGTGTTGCTCGAAATCAAGCAATTTATTTTAATACAATACAAATGTTACTTTTAGATTTAAATTAATGACATCCGACCAATCCAATATTGTGAATATCTTTAATCATCAAAACTACACGTATTTACAGCTGATTATTAACAGATGTTTAAAATGCTTTATTCAATCCCAATGTTATTTAATGGGGAATTTTGAGATTTCAATGGTGGATAGCGCCTTTATTTTCAGTCTGATTCTCATCAGTTTTTGGCGGAAACAACTACAGACCAAGCCCTATCTAACGACACCAAAAACTTCAAAATTGGTTGAAAATTGTAGGAGGAGTTCTCAAGACAAAAAAACCCTTAGCGTATTAAATAAGTATAGATGTATAAAATTACCCTGCTTGTCTATTATTTCAATACCTGGAGAAAAACTCAATATAACATAGGGTTGAATTCCAGTTGTTAAGTTATTTCACACTAAATAACAACCCTATTCCTTTAATGTTTACAGTTAATGTATATTCAACGAATTTTCTTAAGAAATGAGATCCAAAATTAACAAATTACAAAATATAAATCGTAACAAATAATAATGGGGGCCAAGCATTTGCTTCGTAATATTCTTTGTAAAATTTTTTGTAGTAATATCAGTAACAGTCGGTGCGCCAAAATGCTAAGGGCAAAAAGGTTTTTCTATTCAAGACGAGCTCATTAGCCCCACTCACTCGAGTTCACACCGAGTTCGTTAGCTCGCTCACTCACCTTTCTGACGTAGATTACATATGCTGACTCTTGGATATATATTTTGAACCACATGTTGAATTTCCGAATTCTACTTCTATGGATAACAGCTCACTTTATAATTGTTAACAATTCTTTATTTTTGAATCCTATGCTATAATACGAGCACTGTCTGAAGGGATGTGTGTTCCACGATCTCAAAATCTAGCGGGTAGATTTTGCTTAAACTTTTTTGTGTTTTGGCCGAAAAATAAATTTAGAAACAGCCTCAATCCCGGCAAAAATCTAATTTAGTCTAAATTTAAGTTTTAAAATCGTAATTTTTAACATTAGTCTTATGGGTTGCTATTTTGGTAACGAAATTACAACAAAAGGTATACAAAAATAAAGGAACATTAATGTTAAGCAGTCTTTGTGAAATAGCTGTTTACTGTGAAGAGGTATAGTTGGTTGTTGATGGTAATTTAATAGCTTTATTACCATGACACTATATCAAAAGTGAATAAAAACCAACGAGCAAGGCTTGGTTAACCTGGTACTTCTATTGCAATTCTACAAATTGAGTAGCTGTTTTATACTTTTACAAGACTTTTATTTATAAAACATTCATAATCATCTGTATATTACAGAAGATATGGATAACTGCTAAAATTCCAAACCTGATTGTTTATATTAAAAATGCACTAATATTGGAAGTTTTCATAATTTCCAATTTGTTTCTGAATTTGTTTCATAGCAACCAATAACTTTTTATACAAAACTTTTTTTAATCTTTTGTAAAAATAATTCTTTTAAAATAAAAAGAATCCTATGTTACTTCTTACAAGAATATGTGTACAAAGTTTCATGATGATCGGTTACATAGTTTTTGCAAGTCTAACAAACAGTACATTATTTTATTACCGTATATGAATATTATTTTGTTTAGAAGTTAACTGTAAGAGAGGACCATGTGGTCCTAATGTTCGCCTCAATAAAGAAGCATTTTCATTCTTTCATTCATATTTATAATATTAGTAGAATAGTAGGATTCATAATCAGCAATATTAAGTACGATTTAAAAAATGATTAATTTTTTTACTACGGTAGAATCATTTAATAATTTAGTTGCTGACTGCTATACAAAACCACATGTTTCTACTGGAACACGTGTTCTGCACTTTGACAGTTGAGTCAGCTGTTTTCATTAGGTATTGCTTTGTTTTGATTTTTATCTCAATAAAACCAATGTTAACAAAATTTAAATCACAATTTAAGATTATAAAGAAATAAAATTTTTCCTGGCATAGAGACTTGGTTTTATATTATGTTTATACCAGAAAGAGCAAAAATTGATTCTTCTAACTTTTGAAGAAAATCATTCGAGCCGTTTTCGAGATCCGTGTGCAAACATACATACATTCAAATGTACCTTACTCGTATTAGAAAATAGGATAACAAGTGTAGTGGGTAAGCTCACCCGCCTTAATGAGCTACAAGACTACAAGATCATACAAGACTAAAAGTTAAAGGTTTCTCGCTAACTTGTATCTTGATAACTTGCAATCCTCGGAATCTCAAATTATTTCAATCACCTTATAAAATCCTGCCTAAGTCAAATTGAAAATTAATTATCTCCGCAAGACAAAATTTACCTGAGGTATATAAATATATACATTCCAGTTTCCTCTACAGGCCTCTGTAAAAAAAGAGGTAAGGGAACGTAAAGAAACTGGCTCACCACGAGTAAAATCTAAAAAAAGCCTAATTTTTCTGCAAGTTTAAAAATATCCGGGTTAAGAAAAACATCATATTGTATTAAAAACTTTTTATTGAACATCCAATATTATTTGAAAGAAAACCAAATTAAAGGACTGGGATGAAACTAAAAATATTATTAATGTCGCCAGCACGAAATATGACGGCGACTCCAGTGAGTAAGCAGGCTTAAAGAACCAGCCTACTGCGCTGCCGTCCAGGGCATCGCGCCTACGCCACTTATAAAATATAGGGACCAGTCGAGGCCTAGAGACGGTACTTTAAACTTCTAGCAATATTATATTCTTGTTAAATAAAAAGTTATAACCATTTCTCAAAATTAATTCACTGTAACAAAAAATAACATTAAATATTATGTTAAAAATTTTTATAGTAGTTTCTAAAATAATAATTTTATTTTTTTATTTGTATTTTTTTTTACTTGAAAGAAGGTATGGGAACGCCGTTCCGCCGTGTTCCCCCTGAAATCGAGCACTGGGTCTCTGCAAGTAATAACCCCAGTACACAGGTCAAGATGAATTAGAAGCATATCTGGTCAATTGTCTATGCTCCACTTAACTTTTGTTAGTCAAATTTGATAAAAAATTACTTGTTAACTCAAACTATTCCTGCGTAGCTCAAAGAAAAATTAAAGTGTCTAGATTTTTTGAGTTAGGGAGAGACTCTTAACAACTAGTTAACTTACAGCCAGTTAGCGACTGTACATATTTTTGTGAATTTCCTTGTAGGGAATACGTTATTACGGTAGTAGCCATGGTAAAACCTAAGCCCAATATTATGTTACTTTTTCATTGTGAGGTCTCAAGAAACCAAAAACACTATTCGTTCATTTTCATATATATGTATGCAGTGCTCGATTTCTAAAAAAAGAGGTAAGGGAACTGTAAAGGAACTGGCTAACCACAGGCCCTCCCCCGGAGGATTTTTTAAAATTACTCTTAAGTTACAGCGTTTTTAACGTACCTGAGGATATTTTTGCAGCTTTTTTATGACACTCAAAATACAGTTTTAAAGATTTAATAAAAATCATTAAACCTTTCGGGAGCAGCCATGTTTCATACTGACTAACTTAACAATGTAAAATCTAGATAAGGCCTAACTTTTCTGCAAGTTTAAAAATAGACCTAGACACGGTACTTTAAACTTCTAGAAATATTATATTCGTGTTAAATAATTCACTGTGACAAAAAATAACATAACAAATTATGTTTAAAAGTTTTTTTAGTAGTTTCCAAAGTAATTATTTATTTAATTTTTAAATTCTTTTTTAATTTTATAATTTTTTTTATTTTTTTTTTAAAGGTACGGGAACGCCGTTCCGCTGCGTTCCCCCTGAAATCGAGCACTGTATGTATGTATACAGTATATTTGTGTGTGTATGTGTGTGTACGTGGTAAGTACTGATAAATTTTGACAGGGACCTCCGATTTTGATAAAGTTTGGTGTGAAGGTGTAGGATCAGGTCTATTTTCATGAGTTCGTGAACCAGCGTTATCGGGTTATGGGAACGGGGTTTTATGGGGTTTCAAAAGAGTCAAAAATAAGTTTTTTGGCATTTTTGGACCTAAATTTTTTTAATTCAACAATTTTAATTGAAACCACTTATAAGACCTTGAAAAAATAAACAATTTAGTATTTTGAATTTTTACCTTGGCTTAACCGGTTACGGAGAAAATCCAAAAATAGGTTTTCCATGTTATTCTTATGGGAAATCATCAAAACACTGTATCCTCCCATATTTATTGGCATAACTTCCTGAAATTTGGTATGGACTTTCACTTCGGCAGGGTTTAACTTATAATTACTTACAGCACCCATATGGCAGCAAACCTACCTACTCACCCCCATGGGATTTATGGGGAAAATGGAAAATATCAGAATTTTATGCAATTTGGTATGTACGTGCACTGGGAAGGGATTTCCCTATATTTACTTACAATACCCCCATGGCAGCAAACCTACATTCTCGTTCCCATGGGTTTTATGGGAGGAATAAACAAAAATTCTGAATTCTGTTGGAAATTCGCTGAGTACACAGGTCTGGTGCGACGGTTTTTTTAAGCATTTAAACTTAGTTGTGTGTATGCTGCCTTAGTTTGCTTTACTGCTTCTGTTACACCATATATTTAATTAATATAGACTACCGTACCTATTTCAATTTTCTCACTTAGATCCAAGGCCTTTTTCACACTTAAAGCTCAATGTTCTAAAACTATCGCTACAGTACCCCTCTGTCAGCCCATATCCACTATTTTTACTTTTTGAGGTTACATAAATAATGACATGATTTACGTTTTTAAGAGTAATATTTTAAGATGTTAAGGGCTATGGGAAAGGATTGACAACAGAACTTACCGTTAAGTTATAAATAGACATTTAAGGAAGTTGTGTAACAGTGTTTCAACATAAAAGGAGCACTTGGCAGGCTTCACACTTTGTTTTTCATCATCATTACTTGGTTACTGGGTTCCGTCAAATGTTTATATACCGATAATCCTTTCACTGATTAAAATTTAGGAATTTTTTATTAATGTGGGCTTAAAGAATTTATTTATGCTTAGAAACTGAATGCTCCAAAATTTTTTTAAAGAAATGTTGAGACAAGAAGTTTTTAATAATTATGGTTACGATAACTATTTTTAATGATGCAAAATAAATTGATAAGTTTTAAGACTGAGGTAGCCTATTTTATTCGTGTAACTTCCCACATGACCATCAGGTTCTTTCGAGGTTTCCTGCCTGTACAGTTTTGATACATTCCATCCACCTTTCTGGTCAAACGTGATGAGCTAAATTTTTAATATTTTGAGCTCTCTAATAAAAGTCACAAGTAAATTTTCAGAAAAACATTTTTTTTTATTCTTAGAATAGTGGAACTCTATTATTGAAAAAACAAGTTAAAAAGTGGGCCTTGTGCTACTTTATGGGTTGTAAACATGTTGATAAATTAATTTAAAGAGTCAATTAAAATAGGTATTGAAATTTTGAATATCATAACTTTGATTGAGGCAGGTAACAAAGTTTTGTTGACAACAGACCAGGACAAAATCTGATAGGTTACTGTGGTAGCCGTTTAAAAGCCTTCCCGTGCAAGCAAAATATGTACACAAGTTTTAAAATGTGCCTTAAGTAATAAGCATATAACTCGTGAAAAGTGCTTGAGTACAATATCTAAGGGGGTCGAGGCAAGAGCATGAGGATAAAAATCTGTAACAATTAGCCTATATTTTCAAACCAAAAGTGATAGAAAGTGATGTTTGGTCATAGAGTGAATCAACTGGAATTATAGGTAATTCACTATAATCTATACTGACAGTAGCAAAGAGCCAATAGGCCTATCATTCGTTAGCACTTTCCGATGAACGGCAAAAGACAATTTATGTCGTTCCTTGCCCTTAGTACATGCCTACTTTTCGAAATAAGACAAGTAACAATATATCATACTATAGTACCGAAAGGGATACAGGTTTTATTTTCATCTACAACATAAAAATTACAGATTAATTTATTAAACAAACAAACAGGTCAACATAAAGGAAACCAGCTGATGTATAATGAAAACAGCCCTGTTCATCTTCACCCCAAAAAGTGAAATCTTAACGTATGATTTTGTAAAATGATAAATAAAAATTTATAAGTTAAAGATAGTATATGGTTGAAAATGACACAGGTCTTTCAACCTGTTTATTAGCGAATTTCCCTATAGGGAATACGCTATTACGGTAGTAGTCACGGTGAGACCTAAGCCCGGGACCATGATACTTTTTCGTTTTGAAGTCCCTAGAAGCCAAAAACACCGTTCGTTCAAATTGATATATATATCTCTATATATATATATATCTATGTGTCCGTGAACACGATAACTTTTGAACGGAACTTCCGATTTTGATGAAATTTGGTACAGGGGTGTAAGCCAGCGCCTACTAGGTTGAGTTCGCGAACCAGAATGATCGGACCATGGGAACGGGGTTTTATAAGGTTTCAAAGGGGTCAAAAATGGGTTTTTGGAATTTTTGGACCTTAATTTTTAAAATTCATCAATTTTAACTGAAACCATTTAAAAGAGCTTAAAAAAACAAACAATTTGGTATTTTGAATTTTTATCATAGCATAACTGGTTACGGGGAAAATCCAAAAATGTGTTTTCCATGTTATTCTTATGGGAAATTAAGAAACCCTGTATCTTGCTTATCTATTGACATAACTTATTCAAATTTGGTATATACATTATCTATATAAGGTTTAACTTATACTTTCTTACAAAACCCATATGGCGTCAAACCTACATACTCACCCCCATGGGGTTTATGGGGAAAAAAAATTCACAGTGTTTGATACAATTTTGTGTTTACATTCACCAATTATTGATTAACTTAGAATTTCTAACAACACGAAATGGCAGCAAACCTACATACTCGATCCTATGGTGCTTTTTATGGGGAAAGTAAATAATCTGAAATTCCATTGGAAATTCGCTGAGTACGCAGGTCTGCTGCGACGGGGGTATTTATTATATAATAATAACTATATAATAAATCCATATAAAGAAAATAAACCACCCTTATTAGTACACATTAACTGTACATACATATTGATATCAGTTTTTACTTTATCTGAAATCTTTATCTTTTTCATAACATTAACAGGTTTAAAAATATACTAGGGCCTGGTTTTAAACTTTTTCTAATATTTTGTTCATTTTCAACCCGGAGGTCATCTTCACCCCCGCTGACAGTAGGCTAATGATTTTGATGAAAAGACTAGAACTACACAGTAACATAGGTCTAGACTAATTGTTGGTCAGACACTACCCAACTAGACTTAAGGTAGGGTGGCCAAATCATTCATAGAGGAAACCGGGACAGCTCTGAATGTACCCTTCCCTTCCAATACCAACCAACTGGCCATGGTGTCCTGGATGAGAATTAGGTTTGATAAGATCATTGATTTATGGCATATATTTTTAGTTATAATCAGATTCACTCAGAAACCACGTTTAATGAATTCCCTAACACTATAAACCCTTGGTACTCCATACTAATATAGCATTGTTCAAAATTTAACTTGTAATCTTCAGGGGTGCAGAAAATGTATTGACTCCTAAAATTATAAACAATTCTACTGTTACGGATCAAAGATTTCTCCCAAAGATACGCAACATAGGCCTATATGACTTTGCATAAAACTGAACAGCTTACAATGGGGCAGTAAAATTATAAAGATTTTTTTTATTTTAGTTTATTACATTAAAATACAAGGGTAGGCCTACAAACCATCAAATCAAAACTACTTTCAGTACCTGTGTAAAAGTATTTCTATACAACTATTTTAAATTTTAATAGCCTATATTCAACTCTTATGATAAAATTTTGTAATTTCCCCAAAATTTCTCCCGACACCTGGAAATTTTCCCTGATCATAGATCGCCGGATCGGACATATTCTGCACCCCTAGTCATCCTGTCGAATGATAGTAATAAACAGTGCTCGATTTCAGGAGGATCGCGGTGAAACGGCGTTCCCGTACCTTTAGAAAAAAATTATAAAAAAATTTAAAAAATAAATAAATAAATAAAAATAATAATTATTTTAGAAACTAAGGAAAAGCTTTAAAGTCAAGTATATACCTTAAAGTCAAGTATAGTTTGGTAAATTAACGTTAATAATATTTTTAGTTTCATCCCAGTAATTTAATTTAGTTTTCTTTCAAATAATATTGGATGTTCAATGAACAGTTTTTAATACAATATGATGTTCTTCTTAACCCGGATATTTTTAAACTTGCAGAAAAATTAGGCCTTATCTAGATTTTACATTGTTAAGTTAGTCAGTATGAAACACGCCTGCTCCCGAAAGGCTTAATGATTTTTATTAAACCTGTAAAACTGTATTTTGAGTGTCATAAAAAAGCTGAAAAAAATATTCTCAGGTACGTTAAAAACGCTGCAACTTAAGAGTATTTTTTTAAAAATCTTCCGGGGGAGGGCCCGTGGTGAGCCAGTTCCTTCGCAATTCCCTTACCTCTTTTTTTAGAAATCGAGCACTGGTAATAAATAGGCATATTAAAATAATTGACAACATCATGACTACACAATATTGGCATTTTGCAGCAAGATACAATACTAATTAATAATAAATTAGGCCTAATTCATTAAATAACTAAGATAATTAAATTCACTGACATTACCTCAACAACTAACAATATTCTAACAGAAAAGTGTAATGAGCTGCCAAACGATGGTTTGTGAAATAACGTTGGTAATGTAGGCTAGTTTACATAGGTAATTACAGATAAGTTATAAGTTAAAGGGTGCAACTCCACAACAGCAATAGCACGATTAAATCACAAGTACCAGGAGGACCGAGCGTTGCTCGGTGAAATATTAGTAAATTTAAATATCAGAATAAACTTTATTGACATTTAATATGCAGTACATAAACAGCTGTTACATTTCTTTTTGAAGTTCTGAATGTACTTCTTGTTTATATGTTGTTAATTCGTTGCCAACATGGCAACCCATAAGCCCAATGTTAAAATTTTGTAATTTTAAACTTTAATTTTTAGCAAAATTAGATTTTCCCTGGGGGCGAGACCCATCTCAATCGTATTTTTAAGGTAAAACTAAGTTTATTCCAAAATTTGAAGGAAATCGTCGGAGCCGTTTTTGAGATAATTGTGCAAGCAAGCAAACAAGCAAACAAGCAAACATTGCTCGTATAAGAGTATAGGATTGCAGAGGAGATATAAATTGAATCACTTATTTATAATATTTGATTTGGCTTACATTTGTGTCGCCAATTTTTTTAAACAGAATTCCGGGACTATTTCTGTCTTGATACAATTTTTCGGGACATCGCTTGACATGATCAAAAGCCGGGACAGTCGCGGTTTTCCTGGACCTTTGGTCATCCTAACCTAAGTCCTTAAGATATCAGGCTGTAAAATTATTCCTTTAGGCTAACTAGCCAAATATTTTCAAATCAGTTTTTTATATTGCTGAAAGATGAGATTCATTTTAGAAGTTATAACTTTTAAGATGCTGACGCAACTGTACCACGCCATTCTAATATAGCGAATACAAATTAAATATAGGCAGTGTAAAATCCTGGGTGTGATGCCATGCGTAGGCCTAGCTTTGTTTCTGTCTTAAATCGGCTTATTCTTTAGACAGAGTCGGTAAGTTTAATTAATAGCCAAACAACCAATGGCAGCTGGGTAAGTTATTGCCATTATACCGGGTCCAGGAATTGACTGAATATGGTAACTTTATTTTATAGCCTATCTCCTATACTTATGCCAATGTGATGAGGAAAAAAGAAACGCTACCTAGTCGCGGGTTTCAAATTTATCTAACAGCGAATACGTCTTTTGAAACCTAAAGCAATGCACCTTCGGTTTATTGGATTGACTTCATATCACAACAAAATAGTTATTGTCACTATGGAGGAGCCAAATCAAATCGAGCTATCGATTGTTGAAAACATTGAATTATATGGCATAGGCAGGCTATTTGTACTTCAAAAAGCGTTTGCCGTTGATGTATTGTTCAAATAAACAAATAGGCTATCAGAAAGTGGCACCCCTCCGGGGCATTCTTGTCACTAAGTGTGTTGATACCTAGGCTACTTTAAAATTACAATAAGTTATGTAATAATGTTGCCATATTTATCCAACAATCTAAAGGTCCAGGTCCCTTTACATGCCAATGTTAAAATATTGATCTTTTTCAGAAAGAGACAGCGTGTCTCTGATTCTATTTTGTTCTCTTAATTGTTGATTTTGTGTCTAAACACGATCCGATTACAAGGTTTTGCCTAGGGGCATACATTTCAGATGGGCTACAATTAAGGTAAATCTGGGTGCATTTATTTTATAAAACGTTAAGGTCTCTTATTTTGCAGTACTGGCATAGGCTAATATTGACAATTACATAACCACTCACCTTCTAATAAACTTCTTATAAAATTTTCAAGACGACCTTAAATTTCAATATTTATAAGCCTCAGATAAAAATGTACACAATATTGCACAACTGTCAACACAACACACACGTATTATTTGTTTTCTTCGGAACTCAAACTCACGGATTACCGTCTGCTCTTGATAGTAACATCCAATCAAATTACAGGAAGCAGAGCCACGATCATGCGCAAATTCGGACTACCGCAAAAATCGAATCTCGGAAACATCGAGATCTCCAGCAGATGGAAGAACTTGCTAGAATAACGTATTGCCTATCTGGCGCCAATTTAGGAAAATGAGTATCATTTCGTAAATTATATATGGGAGTACTCATGATGTGAAAGACTCCTTTACTTCATGCGGAGTACTTTTGTCTACCTGCAAGACAGCTCCCACGTCCCCATTGGATTAAAGTGTAAAATAAACTAAGGGCTTCTTACTGCGTAAAAAAATAAGTTAGGTAAAATATAACAATAACTTTACATGCTGTACTACAGTACCTGGTTCACCGAGCCTGGCTCGTTGGTTTTCATTCAAATTTGTCATAGTGTCATGGTAAAAAAGCTATTAAATCTACACCAAACTCTTCACAGCATTGACTTTGGATCTATAGTATGTAGAATCTAGAATATGTAGAATGTAGAATCTATCTATGTAGTATCATTGACTAAGGATACAAATCCTTAGTTAATGGAGTATCAATAGTCAAGTTATCAATAGTCCTTAGTTAGTTGTATCCTTAGTCAATGGTAGTATCAATATTCAATGCTTCACAGATAACAGCTGTTATATATATAGTTATATATACAGGGTGTCCCGGAACTCTCTGGAACCCTTTTGTATATTTGTTCCTTGCATCAAGGCAAGAAAAAAACATCATACAAATAGTGGTCTAAAATCCATTGTTTAGCCGCTAACCGCCATTTTGTTTTTTTCACGTAATAATTTTTATTTCCGTAACGGATGGTTGTATTCAGATCATATTTGGTATGAATCTTTATCATACTAATGTACATTTTCAGGAAAAAAATTAATTTTTTCCACTGTGTATTTTCAAAATGGCGGCCATTTTTAATTTTCAAACTCAAATATCTCAAATTTGGTAAATTAAAAAAAATGTTACTTTGCACAAAAAAGTTGCCAAATTTAATTATCTAACCAACGGTACCAAGTTTGTAAGGATCTGATTACAAATAACGGAGTTATTGCGATTTTTCTCCAAAAAAACATTGATTTTGCATTATAATTAATGCTAATTATGGCCATTTTTACAGAAAAATCACAATAACTCCGTTATTTGTTATCAGATCCTTACAAACTTGGTACCGTTGGTTAGATAATTTAATTTAGCAACTTTTTTGTACCAAGTAAAATTTTTTTTAAATTTACCGAATTTGAGATATTTTAGTTTGAAAATTAAAAATGGCCGCCATTTTGAAAATACACAGTGGAAAAAATTATTTTTTTTCCTGAAGATGTACATTAGGATGATAAAGATTCATACGAAATATGAACTGAATACAACCATCCGTTACGGAAATAAAAATTATTACGTGAAAAAAACAAAATGGCGGCTAGCGGCTAAACGATGGATTTTAGACCCCTATTTGTGCGGTGGGGCAGACGGGAGACCTTGGACACGTTCACGATCATCCACCGCAAAAGCGGTTTGTTTACGTTTTGCCAATCACGTGACTAATTCCATACATTTTATTTGTGGGATTTGTCACGTGATGGGCAAAAACGTAAACAAACCGCTTTTGCGGTGGATGCTTGTGAACGCCCTCATTAAGGATCAAAACCGTGACGTCATTGAATTAGTTCCTTGAGTTGTCGCTACGAATAGTCTAGCGCTCAATGCGCTTGATTTTGGAGTTGTCGTCTGCAACAACTGAATAATATTGTTATACTTTACACTAACCTCATCTATAGGACTAGATGATGAATGGAAATGGGTAATTCTATCGTGGTTCTCTTTTCAAGGAGAATTTGAAAACCCTTTTACAAAATAAAATATGTTTATTTTTGTTTTGTTTTTATCGGGCCTAGCTTACATAAACTTAGGCCTGCTTTAGTTTTAATAGAGAAGGTTCAAAGCGTTCAACATTTTAGGCCTAGCTAGGCTATAGTTTTGGTTATTATGAAACGTAATTTTATGCAACTAAGTTTGACTGTCTTGTCTTAACAGTTAGCCTATTCCTTAATTCCCCATAAACGAATCCTTGAAACGAATTATCGATGACTAAATTAAAAACAAACCTATAGTAGCAGTCATCGATAATCACATAAGGCCTTCGAAAACTACCTTGACAAGTTAAAAGGTACAGTGTATTTTGGTTTAAGTGGGTTTATTTATTTTTTATTTTATTCGATAACTAACAAATTGATGACACTGTAGACATCTTCAATGAATTTTATTGTTTATAAATACTTCAAATATTTAACCATGAATAAAGCATAGCTTTTGTATTGTCTTTTGTTTAACCAAGCTATGATGAAGATGGCCATGACTGAAATTGAAACTCTTTGTTACCCTATCGAATAAAGATTAATAAATAAATAAAACTTAAGCGAAAAATCCTAAAAGGTCCTACAAAATTAAAGATGTTTATTCTTATTATAGGCCTAGGTATTTTTTGTTTTGTTTTTACCAGGCCTAGCTTACATAAACTTGGGCCTGCTTTAGTTTTGATAGACAAGATTCAAAGGTTCAACATTTTAGGCATAGCTAGGCCATATTTTTGGTTAGTAGTCTATGAAACGTAATTTTATGCAATTAAGTTTGACTGTCTTGTCTCAACAGTTAGCCTAATTCCCGTCCCCACAAACGAATCCTTGTCGGGTTCAGTAAGATGTAGTTACAGTACCGGTAGTAAACTTGAAATTTTATCAAATTTTGTGGAACCAAACTTTGGGTGCAAGGTTTGGATTGCAGACTCCTACACCAATCTATCACACACCCAAGTTAAATTAACAATACTAAGAGTGCCAATCTAAAATTATTAAGTATTATGTACTAATATAAGGATGCTGTATATATTTCTGATCTTAAACTTGAATACCGGTATATTTATTTGTAAATATAATGCTTTTAGGAAATTTAGGCTTAGGTTTTACCTATTTTTTCATCTTTATTCGATACGGTAACTAAAAGTTTCAATGGCACTGTCGAGGCCAAAATAGCGGCAAAATATAGAAACTCTAATGTTATGACGTCAGCTCATAGCCGTCATACATTGAAGCGACGTCATTAAGCTGATCCTTAATGTCTCCCGTCTGCCCCACCGCCTATTTGTGTGATGTTTTTTTCTTGTCTCGATGCAAGGAACAAATATACAAAAGGGTTCCAGAGAGTTCCGGGACACCCTGTATATATATATATATCGTTATATATATCTCGTATGGCATTAATAGCCAGCCACCAACTTCAGAAAAATGTAAAACATTCTCTGCGGTGCTTAGCACCTGCGTCAAAACATTACTAGACTAAAATCATAAAGTTATGATCTCTCTTTATAAAGCTAAATCCAGGCGCTAAGCCATTATTGCAGCCCAACTTCACTTGCACAATGCAGCCCAATCAATCAATCCTTCGGGGAAAGCACTCAAAGGGCACTCCTTGACTATGTGCGTCATAGTCTGGAACTCCACTCCACAGCGGCATGTCTGGTCTTCTGTCATTACCCATTTGTATTTCCAATAATTACATCTTCCCACACCAGTGCGGAATCGATTGAGAACAGTCCACTGCTTCCAAGGAAGATCCATACCACTTACTGCTAAGGTTGGGTCAGCAATTAAAAATTGATTCCGGCCTTGGAAAGAGTCCCAGGAGGAAGTCCAGTCGGTATGGATGGAAAAGTTTGTCTCCGTCAACTGGGATGCTGTCCGCAGTGGTGGTCTTCGGGCCCATCTCCTGGGGTAGGTAATCATGGATGGGTAGCTGTGGAGCGGATACGATCTTATTCATATTCCCTAGTAAGTGCATGCCTCCCTTCGTCTTATTTCAGGTGGAGCGATATTACACAGCACTGGGAGCCAGGGTACAGGTGTTGCCATGAGTGTACCACTTATTATGGCTCTCATAGTCCTTTCATCATTCTCATAGTCCTGTTCAGTTGGACGTCGATCTCTCTGACATGCACACTGTTGAGCCATACGGAAGCACAGTACTCTGCGGTTGAGTAAACCAGGGACAAAGCAGTGGTTCGCAGAACTTGTGCATTAGCTCCCCATCTGGAGCCAGCAAGGTGATGGACAATGTTAGTCCTAGCTCTCACCTTGGCTGCTGTCTTTTGTAGGTGACTTTTGAATGTGAGAGACCGATTTAAAGTGACTCCCAGGTACTGTAGGTGATCATTGTGCTTTAGCTCAACACCGTCAAATACGATTTTAAGCTTTTGGTGGGCTAGTCTATTGTTCAAGTGAAAGCAAGATACCTCAGTTTTAGTTGGGTTTGGATTTAGCTTCCAGGCCTTAAAGTATTCACCGAGGGTCTTGAGGTCATTTGATAGTACTTCCTCAGCATGTCGGAATTCCTGGTGCTGATAAGCCAGTGCAATATCATCCGCATGGGCAAATTTTAAGGAGCAAGTGCTAGGCATGTCGGCAGTATACACATTAAACCGCAGTGGGGCAAGCACTGACCCCTGTGGCAGGCCATCTTTTAGTTTCCTAAAAGTACTTTCCTTGCGTCCCAAATATACTTTAATCATTCTATTGGAGAGCATCGAGTTGAGGAGACGCAACAGGAAAGGGCAAGGAATCAGGTTATAAAATTTAATGAGAAGGCCTTTTCTCCAGACAGTGTCATAAGCTGCAATAAGATCTAAGAAAGCAACAGAGGTTTTCAGTTTTCGCTCAAACCCATTCTCGATGAAGAAGTAAGAGCTAGAACCTGGTCACAACAGTTGCGCCTAGGCCTAAACCCAGCTTGTTCGACGGGGATGCTGGAATCCAGAACAGGTAGGATTCTGTTGTATATCAACCTCTCGAGCAGCTTATAACAGACACTAAGACGAGCTATGGGTCGGTAACTTTCTGGCAGTTGTGGATCTTTATTTGGCTTCAAGACAGCTATTATTTTCTATCTTCTAAATATACCAGGCAAGTCGCCGGTTTCCCTCATGGAATTAAAACAAGAAGCCACTGTCTAGCCTTTTTACCCAAGTGTTTTATGAACTCCGGGAAGATTTCATCCATACCTGCTGCTTTGCCAAATTGGCATAGCATCAATCGCCACATCAAGCTCATCTACTGTGAAAGGTCTGGGGAGACTTCCAATGGCGCTTGCCGACTTATCTAATTTCATTAAGCTTAGAATTTATTTTCCTATCTGTGGATGTACGCACCGGTTTGATAGACAGGAGAGGCGTTTTGCAATAACACAAGGGTGCAATGACAACTGTTAAAAAACTGTTCAAATTAATGTTCCTTTAGTTTTGCTTACTTTTAGTTCTTATTTCGTTACCAAAATAGCAACCCATAAGACCAATATGTTAAAAATTACGACTTTTAAACTCAAATTTAGGCCAAATTCGATTTTCCTGGGATTGAGGCTGATTCTAAACTTATTTTTGGGCCAAAACACTCAAATGCAAAGTTTAAGCAAAATCTATCCGGTAGATTTCGAGATCGTGGAACACACATCCCTTCCATTGCTCGTATAGGACTAGAGGCCACTAAATTGCGAGCTTGAAATTTAAAACAGCTGGAAGCTGATTTAAATTATTCTTACCTAGCGATTTTGACGGTTTTGTTTTGTTTTCCATGTTTTCCTAAGTTTGCACAGATGCTAACAGATGCTAACAGCTAGGTGTGTCGGCACAAATCGGCAACACTGTTTTAAATTCAGGCTCAAATTTTTTGTCTTCCCGTAGACCCTCTTCGCAGGGCATGGGATCCGTATTTAACTTATTAAAACTATTTTTTCGTTTCTGTTATAGCAGTATAACGTTGTAACGTTGATGGTCGGCCATTATGGATTGTAAGAAGTGAGTAAGATGAAAAAAGGTTTTTTCAGGAAAGAAAATCAGGAATCTCGTAGTACCGTTTTTCAATGAGGTGTTTTCTTAATTCGCTCTTGAATTTCTGAGGCCAATCTTTGAGAAGTTTCAAGTTTTCTGGTAATTTAGAAAAAAATTTCAAGAAAAAAATCATATTCAGGTTTCTGTTCATAAGCTTTTAGTTTTAGTCTGTGTTGAACAGAAGGATTGAGATGCCTGTTCCTATTATTATTATTATTATTATTATGAGTATATGCCGGGAGTAACTTAAGGTCTACAATGTATGAAAGAGTTTCATACATGTACAGGGTGCCATGAGTTTCATACATGTTTCCATCTATGAATGTACATGGTGCCATCTACTTTCAAGTTTCATACAAAAGATTCAAAACAACCAAGTTAAAAACTAAAGGAATAAGAGGCTTCATGACTTTTAGTCCAGCCTGCGAAAGCAAATAAGAAAGAAAGAAAAAAAGAAAGGAACCAAAACCATGTTGTTGTGCTTACAGGAATCGCTACAGGGTCAACTATTCCTCCGAAATTTGGTGGTGGTGGGGAAGGGGAGGGGACTTGCACTGTTGAGCGCGCAGCGCTACTTGCATTGTTGAGTGCGTAGGAATTAATTATTAGTCTTGCCGTTACCGTTCCCGTTCAGAGTTCACTCCTCCACTCTACTGTTCAGTGTCCACTTCGCCCATTACTTCGCCAGTGTTTCAATGTTCCAACGGTTCATTGGATAAGAACAACACAAATTAAGACCCATTATGAAATAATTGTTTTTCTTTCATGCGATTCCCGCCTTAGTGAGCTGTCAGATTTAGACTAGAGCTTCTAGGAATAGGCCTCTCATTTTAGGCATAACTATGTACCCTAATATGAGTAGCCTTCTCCATTGATTTGTTTGAAACTGAAATTGGGTCAGGGATCTATTTGTTAAGCCAAATTCACTCCATAGCTCTCAGGTTGTTGGTATACGGTAGACAATTTTTATAGTTTCTCTTACAGTGATGCAAAGAGTTGAGTCAAACTTGACTCACTACAGGTCAAGTCGACAAACTTCGAAGGAGCCAGTTTTTAATTTAAATTTCAAACCTTACAAGAGCCAAAAAATATATCGACAAATTAGTATTTTCAACCGTAAAATTATCTTTAGTGGCTGCAGAGAAAACTCAAAAAGGAAATCTGATCTTACTCGATATCCAGATTTATCTGATACAAAATCGATCGATTTTTCATTCAACAGGGTTAATGCTATATGCTATCGAATGAAAAGTTTATCATAATACTACATATTGGATCACGTATCAATGAACTTCTTTTTGAATGCTGTACAAACACTCAAAATAAAGTACTAGTTATTCAATTTGGAAAGCTCTTCTTATTGGAAATATACAGTAAAAAATTCAAAAAATCCAAAAAATTTGTTTAATTTTAGGTTAACAAATTTATTGGATTTTTGGGGTTTCTTAATTTAAAATTACTCAGTTATTGTTTGGTAAATTGCTGCGGTAGTCATTTTCATCCAGGGTTGCCAAATAAAGCCCCCGAAAATAAGGGACGGTTATGTAATCAAGCCTAGATACTAATCCTGAGTCCGAAATTGTGGCTGAAAATTAATAATTCTTTTATAATAATGAGATTTAAATTATTCTGCCAAAAGGCTACTTATCTTTTTTTTATAAATAGGCTATTATTTTAGTCCTGTCCATGGGCTTTTTAGAAAGGGAGTTTTAATATTTTTAAAATAAAATATTGTTAAAACCCCGGTAAAAAAAATTACTAACACCAGCACTTATAGGAAGATTAAAACTAAATAAAAGAACATTTTTACTAATTATTTATTGCATAAACCTAGCATTATTTATTAATATGCAATATTTAAGTGTATTAAAACTTAATAGGCCTACTGTTCAATAATAATCAACAATTTTCAAACTATAATATTTTTAAAAGCAAAAATGGTTGAAATCTTTTAACGTTTGAACATTTCCCAGTGTTCCTATTTTAGGTTGGTTCGTTTAAAAAAAAGGGTTTATTTTAAAACAATATATTACAACACAATCACACTAATCTACATTTGTAATTCTTACACTTAAGCTACTGTAAATGTGAGACATTTGTATGGGTATGGTATTAAAAATGGCATTTGCCAATCAACACAGTGGGATGGCTCGGCGACAATCGACGACTTGGCGAGACCCGAGATCAGATGAGTTCACATACAGTTCGCACACTGAGCAGATTCCCGAAAAATTACGATTATCAAACAATAACAACACACACTTGTCATTTTGGTCGCTACCTCACTGTTTTTATGCACGATAAGCATAATAGTTTTGTAATTTTGAGGTTAGATCTTGAGTAAATTTCTGATTTCGGCCAAATACGGGACATTTACTGTCCCGGGTGAGTTCTCTCCGGGACGCGGGACAAATTAACTAAATAAGGGACTGTCCCTTAAAATCCGGGACGTTTGGCAATCCTGTTCATCACTGATAAAACAAAATTATGTTTAGGTATTTCAGTCACCTTAATTATGTCTAGGTATTCCATCCACCTTAAGACGGGATCAGACTTCAGATCCAGTGATATAAGTGATATTCAGAATCAGCGATATAAAATGTCAACAATAATTTACTAAACAACAACATAAACTCAACATCACCAAGAATTACCCTTAAGCAAATAATGAAGTTACTAATTAAAATGAAAGTCCTCAAATATCAAAAACATTAATTAAGAATTTAATTTATTTAAATAACCAAATAAAATTCTTAATTTATTGGATACTTATTCGAAAGTCAACAATAATTTACTAAACAACCCAACATCACCAACCATGAATGACCTTTAAACAAATGATAAATTACTAATTATTAATTTTTTAGGTGTTGTAAAATAAGTGTTGTAAAACAGCCAACATGGCAAGTCTAGCCTATTTAAATTTAAGCCTTTCCTGCCCCTGATCTTGTGTTTATTCCTATGCAGTCAACAATGCAAGTAGTGCTGCTCGCTCAACAGTGCAAGTCCCCTCCAATTCCCCCACCACCACCAAATTTCGGAGGAATAGTTGACCCTGTAGCGATTCCTTTGTGCTTACTACTAACCTCAAATTGACTTTCTCTTGTATAAAATAAGGTAATTAAGTTGTGTTATGATAAACTTATACTTTAAGAGTTTTTAAAGTGTTTAATACAATTAAAATTTACATGGCACCTATTAGAAAAAATTTCCTGTCCTTCAAAGGGAGCAATTTTTTGAGGCAAAGACTAATTCTCTCAGTACTTAGTGGTAAAGCAATAAATGTAAGTGAAATTAGGGCACAAAGTGATGAGCCAGGATTGCAAGGTAAGTTATAATCAACTCTGTCACAAGAGCACATAATTTACCAAATCTTTAATTTTGTTTAACCCTCCAAGTGCTACGTATATTAGTCCTTAAGTGCTGACCATTTTTTTAGTTTCGCGCAAGCATTTAAGCAAATGTGCATAATAGTTATTAATTATATGAAAAGTATATCATATTGCATATCAATTTGTTCAGAAAAATCTCCTCTATTAGAAAATATGATTCATTAGATCTTACTTACCATTTATTTTTTTCCAAATTTCTAGATATCAAGGGGTAGTTTTTTTTTGTTACCCTCGTCTTCAGGTTTTTCCATTTCAGGGCATAGTTAGATAGTCAAATAAAAAAATCTGAGATAGCCAAAATGTTGCAAATTTTTGTACCTTTCCAGTGATATAATGTTTATAATGTTCTTAGTAAACAAAGATAACATAACCTTGACAATTTGCAATGTAGCAGCTGTACTTCAGACGACCAAAAAAAATCAGCTGCAGACAAACAAGTTAGCCAACTTTGATTTTCAACTGAAATGTGTATTGAACCAAAAGTATTCAGATAGAATGATATTTTCTCTTCAATACTATATAAAATATATGCCGACCCGTCAATAAACAACGGATCTGTGACGATCGTAGTAAACCCTTGTAAAATCGTCGCGATCGCGACGATAGCGCTATACGGGTCATTCCACCTCAAATCAACACACTTTTAAACAATTTTTTCCCTTACCATCTCAGAATTTTATGAAATTTGGTGCATGTTTTACCTTGATAAAGACTAAGAAAAATACCAAATTTCAACTCAATATCTCGAACGGTTTTTGAAATATCGCTATGTAAAGTTCTAAAAAAAACCCAAATTTTGTCCGGCCACGTTATTTTTAAGTTGAAATTGTAGCTCTTCTAGACAAGATAGAGAGTTGAAATTTGTGTCATTTTAAAGCTAATTTTAAGACCTTTCATATGACATCCAACTTAATAAGGGTTAAAATAAAAAGTTTTTTTTCAAAATTTGAATTAAGGTAAACTGCCTAAATGCCGTGAACATACCAAACGCCGTGATTCCTCACTTTACGTGCGAATACTGACGAAATCGGCAAACCGACGGCGAAATAACGACGTCATTTTTACTCAAAAACTCTTTGTTTACTACTCTGTGTGTTTCTTGGCGGGACGCGGCGGCTAAATTTTCGTCAGTTGGCGGTCAAACGTTGCCCGGTGCAGAAGTGCTTACTTTCTTAGCTTCTTTACTAAGGATACGGGAGAGCCAAATAAGTTATTGACGCTTTATATTTCATATAAATGGGGGTTTTCATCGATTTAAACATTGTTTATAATCTTTTCTATCTTAAAACTGCTTCATTAAGACGATTTCATTTCTGAATGTCTTTAAAATAACTGTCACGGGATTTAAACTGTAAATCATTCAGTTTTCAAAACCCGTGATAACGACCACGGAAATTGATTTTTATATGTGCCTGTTCAGTAATGCATTAAAATAGTTTTTTTTACGTTTCAAACGAGTTATAATGTATGAAATTTGAGATAAAGAGCTAATTTATATAAATACTAAACTCCGTGGTTGATATTTTAACTTTTATTTAAGTAAATAACTTGTTTCTTGTCAAAGAATCTACTAAGACATTTATTAAGCTTTGATTATTGAGGGTGTTATTTATTTGTCTTTTCACTTATTTTTAATTGTGTGAATATATTTTTACTCAGAGCATTTTGCAGATAAGGATTTTAATAAATAAATTGTTTAAAATGTGATCTAACCTTTTTATTTCCAATTATCAATGGTCACGGGATTTGAATGACAAATAATGCATTTTTCAAATTCCGTGCTTGGAGTCACAGATTAAAGCTTTTGAAGAGGTGGTCTTTAGTAACGAAATATCTATTTTTTTCCCCATTTTGATCCAAGTTTAGTTGAAAAAGTGTTAATTATAACACTAAAATACACAAATCCCAAAATCCGTGGTCATCATTTTGGTGTTAACATTACTGAAAACACGTTTGTTGTACAAGGTTTTTAACAAGATGTTTAACACATTAAAGCAATGTAGGAGTAGAAATATTGTCTTAACATTTTAATGACCTTAAATGTTTCGTATGTCAATGCTCTTTTAAAAGAATGTAGTTATTTCTTGACCAAAGATATAAGCATTGACTATGGATACTATAGAATCCATAGTCAATGATGTAAGTACTTAGCAAAAAAAGTTCTCTCCTTTTGCAATAAATGTTGATGTAACTTACTTTAACTGCCGTTCTAATCTATTGTGTAATAAACTAGGATTTAATTTAAGAGGCTATTAATCTGGTAAAATGAAACGAATTTGATATAATATAACTTTTTTATTTGGGTTTCCTTTATTTTATTCCTCTATGAGAAGAAATTTTTTACTGTATGCAGTCTTGACATCATATGCTCTAAACTGTCGTCAGCCTGTAAAAGACATTTCTTATATGGGTGAAAGTATTGATTTAGCAATAATAAGTAGTTTTATTGCCAAAATAACATCTTAAAAAAAGTTTCTGACCATAATATGGGTACAACAGGATGGTCACGGAATTTGGCTGGCATATCACGGAGTTATGTTTCGTTCTCACGGAATTATGTAAATGGTGCAAAAATGACTTGCTCTCATAATTATTTTATAGTTAATCACATTTTGAAGCTACTTACCACCTGAAAACAGTATATTGAAGGGGAAATAATGAGGGGTAAAAAAATAGTACAACATACAACCTTACTTGTGGAAAAAGGTGTTTAATGGTTGAAAAGAAACTTAACCAGGCTGAAGGATGCTTAAGGTCACGGCATTTAGGCAGTTTACCTTAATATTTCAAATTTGAATTTCTCAAAATGCGCATTTTTAAAAAATTTGAAAAAATTATATAAAGTTAATAAGGTTGTTGTTAATGAGTGTTAAAAAAACTATGATGGGACAGCAATGGGTTCATACTTAAAATAATTATTGAATAATGTACGTTTCTGCTCTTCAATGAACCACGACCAGCTATTAAACCTCTCAGTGTATAACTACAAAACTATGTAATTTAGTATAACCTGTCATGAAATCTGTTATATAATGTGTAGGTATATTTCAACTCAATAGGGTAGTTAATTTTGATCAAGTGCAGTAAAATATTAAGCAATAATAAACGCTGGGAATAAACTCTAAGAACTGTAACACATATCGTACATACCTATATTATTTTCATAATTACAATGCGAAAAAAGTTGTTGTTTCATAGCAACTTGTATTTAAAAAAATCTTTTTTGCAGAGTATTGTTTTAACCTGTTTACAGTCCACCGGAGATTTTCCTAAAACTAGAGATGAATTTAATGTGTCCAAAACAACCGAAGATGGTGCAGTATAATCAGGATCATTTGTTTCATCAGAACTGCAATCACTGGCAACGCACTGCTCTTGGTTTTTTATCAAACTAATTTCTTTCCTGCATTCACTACAAATCTTTAAAAGATTGTCAAGTTCTGGATACAAATCACACATCCATTATGTCAAATCCCTTGGTCTCTTTTTAACTCTTACAGAATGAGTATTTTTCAGAGTATTGCAACATTGGGGTATTTTGTGTCTTTCCACGTCTAATTTACACAAGCGACATAATATTTAATGCTTGAAAAATACATGTTATGGCTAGCCTACTTAAAAGTGTGGCAAATATTTTTTTGTGTAACTCAAGAACGGTATTTATATTAGCCTAATTCAATTACATTATACTAATGAAACATCTAAAACAATCTTGCCAAATGTTTTTATTTGGTGAAAAATTAAACATAAAATAATATTTAATAATACTTACTAAGTGATAACGAATTATAATCAAGTGTTATAATATTTAACTTTATATAAGAAGGAGGAAGTTTTTGCCCTTCAGGTGAGCTCGTTGGCTACGCTCACTTTCCGTCAGGTTTAGCTTGTTTGCTACGCTCACTTCTTCCACAAATCTATAACATTCTCTAGTTTTGTTATTACCGATCTCCCCTTAATACTTTAAATGTGAACAGCTGTTTTATAATCTATACTTATTTAATACTCTAAGGGCTTTTTTTTTTTTTTTGAGAACTCCTGCAATTTTCAACCGATTTTCAAGTTTTTGGTGTCGTTGGATAGGGCTTGGTCTGTAGTTGTTTTCGCCAAAAACTGATGAGAATCGGACTGAAAATAAAAGTGCTATCCACCATTGAAATCTCAAAATTTCCCATTAAAATAACATTTTGATTGAATACAGAATTTTAAACATCTGTTAATAATCAGCTGTAAATACGTGTAGTTATTGATGGCGATTACAGATATTCACATTATTGTATTGGTCGGATATCATTGATGTAGAGCTAAAGTAACATTTGTTACTGTATTAAAATAAACTAGAGATCGCCTCCTGATCGAAATTCGATCAAAATTTCGGTTGATCTGGACCCAAGAAGCTTAAAAACATTTTAGAACTAAAACATCTGTTCTTCCTAATTTTTTAGCAGTTGTTTTTACAACAGCTGTCTAATGATTCATTCAATTCTCCTTTCTCCATTAGATTAACATTGGAACTTTGAAAGCCTGTGGGGTGCAGCCCTGGAGTCCGATGTGAATTAGAATGTGATTCTGCTCATCTACAGGACTATACCTTTCTAACGGTATGCGCGGATTTATCCTACGATGCACACGAGCTGAGAAAAAGGGAGGAAATGAAACATGCTTGCGTATTAATATATAGATTGCTCGATTTATAGCAACATTTATACTAGTTAATATTAATATTCCTAAATGTAATCATATGTTCCAGTACAAAAATGTTGCTTCCATAAAAATAACATGGTATCTTTGAAGACGTATGGGGTGGAGCCCTGTGGAATTTCCTTAATTTTTTCTTTCATTAGAATCTTTTCCTGACAGTAACAAACACTACAAAAAAAGAATTAGGCAAATCGGTCCAGGCGTTCACACATTCGATG
This sequence comes from Neoaliturus tenellus, assembly GCA_030545055.2. Classification (NCBI taxonomy): domain Eukaryota; kingdom Metazoa; phylum Arthropoda; class Insecta; order Hemiptera; family Cicadellidae; genus Neoaliturus; species Neoaliturus tenellus. Next base: position 64,903,647 of record CM061532.1, read on the forward strand.
CCGTGACCAGGGAGAAAAAGGGATTCATTTTTATATAGGCTATAGAGATATAGTATTAAAAAATTATTGTCATAAATATATTTAACACACCAAATTTAAAGAAACACTAATACTAGGTGGTCACTACAGATTTTATGGTTCTGTTCACTACAAGATCCATAGAGAGACTGACCAGTGAGTGAATTTCCTGGATGTTGAGTGTTGAGTATAAAATATAAATATATTTTTATAGTGAGAGAGGTAAGTTAATCAGATGATAAAGATAAAGATGATCAGACAATTGTATAAATAGTCTGTCTGGCCATCAAAAGACGTCCCTTATCTGCTCTTTATGTCTGACAGACGTAGAGTCCTGTATTACCTTGTAAATCTGCTATTCACCCAGTCACAACGGTTAAATTCATTTATGTTATTTTTTACATTCAAATAAATTAAAACTTATTAAAATATAGAAAGCTTTGAATTTTAAAGCTTAGTTTAGTTTATGACAGTCAATAGTTTGAATGTTACAAAACCCTTAAGTAAAACCTGCTAACTTGTGCCTCAAAAATAGATGATAAATGGTGGACGAGTAAAACGTACCTTATTCAATAATTATTTTAAATATGAACCCATTGCTGTCCCATCATAGTTTTTTTAACACTCATTAACAACCACCTTATTAACTTTATGTAATTTTTTCAAATTTTTTAAAAATGCGCATTTTGAGAAATTCAAATTTGAAATTTTAATTCAAATTTTGAAAAAAAACTTTTTATTTTAACCCCTATTAAGTTGGATGTCATATGAAAGGTCTTAAAATTAGCTTTAAAATGACACAAATTTCAACTCTCTATCTTGTCTAGAAGAGCTACAATTGCAACTTAAAAATAACGCGGCCGGGCAAAATTTGCGTTTTTTTTAGAACTTTACATAGCTATATTTCAAAAACCGTTCGAGATATTGAGTTGAAATTTTGTATTTTTCTTAGTCTATATCAAGGTAACATGTGTACTAAATTTCATCAAAATATGTGATGGTGAGGTTTATTGACTGTGTTGATTTGACATGGAATGACCCATACGCGTTGCCGAAATGCGTCGCGATCGCGACGTTTAGCACTTGGAGGGTTAAGTGGGCGAAAGTTGAGTATCCTAGCTGCCATTAAGAGTTTTTTAACTTGCAGTACCGGTACTGAACCTGATTTTAATATTTCTATACTTCTCCCCAACACATCAGATTCTCGCCGCTCCCATGCAGGGTTGCCAAACGTCCCGGATTTTAAGGTACAGTCCCTTATTTAGTTAATTTGTCCCGCGTCCCGGAGAGAACTCATCCGGGACGGTAAATGTCCCGTATTTGGCCGAAATCAGAAATTTACTCAAGATCTAACCTCAAAATTACAAAACTATTATGTTTATCGTGCATAAAAACAGTGAGGTAGCGACCAAAATGACAAGTGTGTGTTGTTATTGTTTGATAATCGTAATTTTTTGGGAATCTGCTCAGTGTGCGAACTGTATGTAAACTCATCTGATCTCGGGTCTCGCCAAGTCGTCAATTGTCGCCGAGCCATCCCACCGTGTTGATTGGCAAATGCCATTTTTAATACCATACCCATACAAATGTCTCTCATTTACAGTAGCTTTTAAAAGTGTAAGAATTACAAATGTAGATTAGTGTGATTATGTTGTAATATATAGTTTTAAAATAAGCCTTTTTGTTAAAATGAACCAACCTAAAATAGGAACACTGGGAAATGTTCAAACGTTAAAAGATTTCAACCATTTTTGCTTTTAAAAATATTATAGTTTGAAAATTGTTGATTATTATTGTTCAGTAATACACTTAAATATTGCATATATTAATAAATAATGCTAGGTTTATGCAATAAATATTTAGTAAAAATGTTCTTTTATTTAGTTTTAATCCTATAAGTGCCGGTGTTGGTATTTTTTTACCAGGGTTTTAACAATATTTTATTTTTTAAATATTAAAACTCCCTTTCTAAAAAGACAGGACTAAAATAATAGCCCATTTGTAAAAAAAAGTATTCGCAGAATAATTTAAATCTCATTATTATAAAAGAATTATTAATTTTCAACCACAATTTCGGCTCTGGATTAGTATCTAGGCTTGATTACCGACCCTTATTTTCGGGGGCTTTATTTGGCAACCCTGCTCCCATGCCCTTCAAAGTCAACCCTGCACAACACATATGTGCATTGCTCCATGACGATGCTATTTTATTGACCATAAAAATAGTTGGTTAGTTTGATGCTATATTATTAGGCAACAGATAGTTCCACCCATCTTGCGTTAATGTACCGTATCCAGTGATTCGTTTATTGAAACTGTCATCTAATAGAAGATTGAAGTGGCTCTGCTATTGCGCCGATTGCGCTGTTAGTGTTTCCTCAAAATTTTACAGGCCTACTCTCATCAACAAGTTTTCTAAACCCACGGATAATGTTTCCGATCTGACCCCAAGATCCACAGCTTACTGGGGCTCCTGGATAAAGTTGATGAACTGAAAGTAACCCTCAACGCGTCAATGACAAGATCCTAGCAATCGATATGTACGGTTGTAGGGGCATGAGAAGAGAATTGAAGGCCTTGCACTTGTCGTGCCAGCGGTCTCTGCCCCGAGGGGAATTAGATAAGATTGATGGTAACCTGACTAATGCTTCACCTTGCCTAGGAATCAGAAAGCATTTTTTTAAAGTTCTGCGATCTTGAGGATTTTTAAAAGAATATTCTTCTCCATGGTCTCCCTGAAAGCAACGATAGTTCTGTTTTTAACAGATCCACCCTCAATAAAAGTCTGCGCTGAATAACCTTCTTGATAATGAACACTTTCGCCATTTGATCAATTGCTATCATCCGACTGATAAGGCCTTGAACTTTGGCTAGCGTTGACCCATTCGGGTGATCTTCGACTCCCTCAAGATTGTTAATTGAATTATGAACAATTTTTCAGCTGAGAGAATCTCTGCCAAGGGTCACAGTTTTAAATCAGGCACACTTTCATGGGACAGAACTCCATCGGAAAGGAAGTAGTCTACTTCAGTGATCTAAGGACGACCGTCTATTCTCGTTTTTGCAACTATCACTTTGAAGTAGGTATAAGTTAGAGTTACCCATACTTTACCCTCGTTTCCTTGGTTACCAGTTTTAGCTATTCTAATTGGTCACAATAAGCTTAATAATTTCAGATTTTACTTTTAAAAAATCTAATTATTTGTTGTTTGTTTTTAAAATCACTTGGATTTGATGGACTGTGAGCAGGCTATTGAAGATGGTTACCATTGAAACGTCATAGATGTGCGTAAATTGGTGCATCCCATATCACTGGTGGAAAAGTGTAAACAAGGGACTAATTAAGCCTACCAAGGAATTAGCAAGAATCGTGGGTAAAATGGTGCCAATCAACAGATGACCAACTCCCCTATCTTTGTAGCTCTCTTTATCTAGTTTAACCTTGTTGTAGTTAGCCGTTTTTCAAATATAGTAATTGTGCAAACAGTCAAGCAAACCTTGCTTATAGAGATACCCTTTTGTTAAGAGGGTAAAGAATAGTTTTAGAAAAAAGAGTGCGTCATTGCATTGGGGGGGGGGGGCATCACCGCTTTTTGTGTGTTTGTGTATGTGTGTGTGTGGGGGGGGGGGGGGGGGTGCGCCATTCAGGTAGGGGAGGATGGGTCCCACCCCGGTATAGGCCTACAATAAACAATTGCAACCAATTTTATACTATTTAGATGGTATGGTAAAACAGTTGAATCAAACAGACAAAATGAATCAGTTCAAAATTTCATTCTTTGAAATTGAACGATTCAAATGAATTAATTTTCCAATATGAGCTATGTGACCCATTACCAGCTGATGCACTTAGCACTGAAACAGCCTTTTTACCTGAGTGTTCCTGAACATTGTTGAAGCACTGCCAGTCCAAAAATACCTTTTTACTTTTAATTTGACAATAGTACAATTGACTTTAAACTAACATACAATACAACTAAATATATGATAGCAAAAGATTTAAGTGAAAATACTCAAGTTGAACACAGAGAAATGAGCTTAGGGGATTACCATTGAATTCTGAAAAATATTAGTAAATTTTAGTGGCTAAGCAGTGGCAGCAAATGCAGCAGTTTGAAACACTATATCTCGATAGTCTTGCATCGGATTTGCATGAAACTTGAATATGTTCACCATAAGGGAATAGCAGAATGCATGATGTGGAAGAATGTTCAATAAAGCTACCTACTAAAAATGGTGTTAAATACATTTATATTTGATTCGTTATTCAAGTTGATAATTTTTTAAATTAATTTTCTATCACGTCAAGCACTAGATGCTACATGGTAACATTTAAAATGACATCAAGTTTGAAATTTTCCGAACAAAAACAAACTCACAGTAATGTTTCAAATTTAACATTGCTCTTATGGGACAAACTACCAAGATGGCGCAGGTAGTGCAGACTCTTAACTATAATGGACAATTCATCAATCAAAATATATGATGACAAAGCACCTGTACATGTACCTACCTCAAACATTTTTGTATGTTTTGTGCATATAAATGGCTATGACGATTAGGTAGTACAAATCAAATAATTGTTAAAAGTTGATATTAAAATTACAGTGCAAAAAAAAGAAAAGGCTGAAAAAAGGATTAGGATGAGCAAAGATGATTTAAAGTTGAAATTCACAAAGCATTGTGTAGGCATCAAACAAAAAATAATACCGTACCTAAATTGCATTGTTTTAATTGTACAAAATGAAACAATTATGTTTTGTTCTAGTTAAACTTTTTTAAATGAATTATCCGATGTTCTTTTGATAATAATTTTTAACTTATTTTCATGTGTAAAACAGATATTTTTCTCTTTTGATATATGTAAATAGTAATTTAGGGTATAGTTTGTTTTGCAATAAGCAACAGTTAGCCCATCTCTTCACATTATCACTTCTCTATTTTTCAGAGTATGAAGTAAATTTGCTGCGATTATTAGATAAACTTACCAATGGAACTACCCTGGAAATCAATGAGACTGGAACAGAATTTGATTTTGTTCCTGGTGCATTAATTGGGGGAACTTTAGAACATGAGTGTTGCAAACAGCGTGGGATTGGCTACTACCTTGAAGTTGTTCTATCATTGGCCCCTTTTTGCAAGAAATCTCTAAACATTACCCTACGAGGAGTTACAAACAATGAGGTAAAATGTATTAGACCTAAGTCATTTGCCTTTTTTTTTAGTAAAACTTGTTTTTTTTTTTTTTTTTTTTTTTTTTTAATTCAGCCATATAAAGGTCATTCCCGTGAAAAGAGGGTTTAAAAACAGTTAGATGAAAGGTAGATACTGCACTCGTGTTATCTGCATATAAATACCTTTTATCTACGACATAAACCATGTAGGCCTAAATGTTTCTGATAGAACCGTTGGACAGACTCGGAAAAAATTTTGTAAGAAAGATTAATTATTTAATCGATGATTCTAATTTATAATTATCCTTTGATAATTTATCCAGACATTTATATCTCCTTTAATTTTTAAGTTTGATCACCAACCATTTTTTAAATGCCCTCCATTGTTGGAGGTTTTGTTCATATTATCCAATGATTACTAAAAAAAAAAATACTTTTTACTCCTTATGGACCCTCCAGGATATACACAGTAAAATTTACAAGGCTTGCTCGTGTTTAAAAAAGTTGATTAAGAAAAAATTATTTGTAAAGTTTAGCTGTAAACAAATTTAGCTGTTCCGTAATTTTTTACTAAGCTGTATACAAATACTGTAAAATACTACTATTAAAAAATACAAATTACTTACTTTCAGTAGGAGTAAGCAAAAAAACTTTTACAAAAAAAAAAGCGTCAACTGTTTACAAAGTGAAAAATAAAAGAATCATAATTCCATTAATGGTTTTAAAACCTTAAAACCAAATAAATATTAATCATAACATGCAGAGTAACTTCAGTGATAGCATTTATTATTATTTAATCTTGTAATCTTTATGAAAAAATCTGAGAATCAGCAGTCAATTTTTCTAAATTTATTTAAAATTGTTTTTTAGATTTCTAATGAGCTAAATTTGTATTCAACGCAAATAAAAATTCAAATTATTAGAAAAATCAATAATTATTTAAATTTGAATTTATGATATTCTAAAGAGGAGCTTAGCTAAAAGGATTTGAATGTTGACCACAAAACCAAGAAAACTGTTGGCTGGCCCCCGACAACCGAAGCGAGATTCAAATACGTTGCATCGTCGAGGCTGCGAGTCCAGATGATGTTGTACTGTTTTAACAATTGTGTACCATATAAATATTGTTGTAAGTAAAATAAAAACTAGTTGCGTCATTATGTGACATGACATGTAATGTGAAGAAGTAATTTTGTGAAGCCATGCCAGAAAATTTGTTTGCTAAGACGGTCTTTGGTTAGTAAAGCCAAGGTTTCTAATCTGTAGAAAGCCGTTGAGGAAAGAGACTAACTCACTCTGTGGTTTTAGGTGGATCCTTCGGTAGATGCATTTAAGGCGGCTGCTCTACCCATCCTGGGCCGGTTTCTGGTGATCAGTACTGATTTGACCTTGACCATCAACAAGCGAGGAATGGAGCCCGAGGGTGGTGGAGAGGTGGTGCTCAACTGTCCACCAGTGCGCCAACTTAGGCCTGTACAGGTAGCGATGTCTGGCTTACACTTTATATTTTTTAATTAAAAAACCTCCACTGCTCGTCACCATAGGCCTAATAAGCCCTTGGTGATACAGCAAAGTACCGTAAAGGCATCTAGTCTCATAGGCAAGAACTCATGTTTTTACTTGTAATTTTGTTGTGCAAGATTGAATCGGGGACAGAGGTCCTCTATCAAAATATTGTGTATGGTAAGTGACCAGTGTAATATAGTGTATTGCACATTGTACCACTTCAGTTTAAAAACGATGATCTAGAAAATAAAACACAATGAGATGTAATTTTTTGCTATGGGCAGTATTTTACTTGATATGTAATATAAGGTTAGGGTCTATCCCATTTATATGTCTATCAAAAATTAATTTAAGAAAATTAGTCAGCCTAAAGGTTATTTGATTCTTTTGTTAAATAAAGCTTAAAACGACATAAACTGTGTTACTAAATCTTTGGTTACACTAGAGCGAAGACGTGCAAACTGAACGTTCACTGTTGTTCACCGGAGTTTGCTGGAGTTTGAGTATATCAGAGAATAGGTGCTGTCACACCAGAGTGAACACATATTCGTCTTAACTGAAACACCGTTCAGTTGTGCTCCATCCACACAACAATAATGGGCAAGTTCATTGAGAAGGAGATAACGTCCATATGTCTGGCAGGAAAAATTTTATTCCATCAGTTCTTTCAATTGAATAACGGAATAAAAATAATTAACTAAATAAATATAATTGGGAATACATTGACGATCATACCCTAGGCCTAGAGTATGTCACTTGACAAACAAATGAAGATTTGAAGGCTCCCTGGTCTACGAGACTACGGCGAGGACTCAGGGGGTTAACAGGTAAATGAAAGAAATATCTCTTTGGGGCCTGATATCTGTCATTTCATGAAAAAAATTAATTGGAAATGAATATTGACAAAACAGAATTAATTCTGTTCAGGCCTAAGAATGAAACAGATTCTGTGGTTTTTAAAACTGAAAATGAAATTATATGCTCAACAGACAAATGTAATTTTGGGCTTGCATTTGGATAGTATTTTTTCATGGACCAATCACATTGATTATGTTTGTAATAAAATGTCTTCTGGGTTATATCTAATGAAAAGATTAGCATCAAACTTAGACAGTGAACTTTTGAAAACTGATTATTTTGGGGTAATTTACCCTTATTTATCTTATGGATTGATATTATGGGGTAGCACATTCTCTACGCACATTAAACCTGTTTTTTTCATTCAAAAAAAGAGCTGTATTGCTCTAGTGTTGATCCAAAAACTTCTTGTAAAGAATCATTTACAATATATATATAATATACTCACAGTCTATGGACTATTTATAAATCAAACAAAAATACTTGTCAAGGAAGACCAAAAATTTTCTACTAAAAACAATAAAATACACTGCTATAACACACGCCAAAAAATTGCATTCATAGAGTAGACTATAAAAGGAATTTCACTGGAAATAGTCCCTATATAAAAAGGAGCAATTTATTATAATAAGCTACCAGAAGAGTTAAAGCTAATAAGTGGTAGAGCATTTAGCAACAAGTTGAAAGTGATTCTGTAATTAATCGTTCATATAACTTAGAATATAGTTTTAGATGTACTTCATGTACTTTAAAGAATCTGTATGACTTGACCATGTTTATACACTATGTATCTGTGTTCTTGACAGTAAAATATTATTATTATTATCTTTGTAGACAGCAGTATTGGAGATAGTGTTAGACTAGGGTCACTCGATGTATTCACACACTGAAGCGAGCGCCGAACTCGAGTAAACACAAATTTGTGTTGATGATTCATTCCAAAACAGAAATTATATGGAGCAGCCGCAAACGCAAACATGCCTCTACCAAGTATTGCCAAACACGGCCCGATCCAACATCCGAAAAAGATGACATAAATCTCTACAAACGTGTTTTAATTGATTAATATATGTTTAATATATTAATCATTTATATACTTGCTGGTACTTCCCCCAGCAAGTATTGGAGTTCGATCATGCTGGAGGCGTTTCTCACTTCAAAGCCAATTTCACATTTGATACTGCTCGTTCACTTGTGTTCGCTCTAGCGTAACCCAAGCTTTATGCTCATCCGAGCTTTGTGCGACATTGTGTTCAGCAAGCAAAATCGGAATAACACATTGAGGCATTTACTAATTTTTCTTAATCTCCAAATATGGATTAATTTATCCATTTGATTTTGATTGAAACAAAAATCATGTGTATTATAAGTGTTTATTTATTACTGGTAAACATTCTTCTTCAGTTCATTCATTTTATGAGTAATATATTCAAAATCAATGGTTTAACTTATTTTACTATATCCAAAAGTGATACTGAGGCAGTATCCATGCCCATTCAAGTCCTGTAACAAATTGCCACTAACAATCCTTACTGAGCTGTTGTGTTTACGAGTTTAGTTGACACTAGTAACAAGTTACCTCTGTATACCCAAACTTAACAAAATACAAAAACATTATCTGTCAGGTGCACTTGTTAATTTTGAACCAATGCAAGTTAAGCCTGAGAGAAATTGGTCTCAGTAGGCACAATAGCCAGTAACTGTTGCAATTTTACAGAGTTGTTGAAAGAATATCTCCCACATACGCTTACACAAAAAATACTGCCAGTAAGATGTTTGATTTATTCTATATTTGCTCCAAACTTAAAAAAATAGAAAGAAGAAAATCCATAAGATTTGTTCAATTCATTTTAATGCTCTGTTATTTGCAGGTAAAGGACTGTGGGAAGGTGAAGCGAGTGCGAGGGGTGGTATTCGCCCTCCGAGTGTCACCCAGTATTGCCAACCGAATTGTTGAAGCGGCCAAGGGAGAGCTGCTTCACTTCCTCCCTGACGTCTTTATCAGTGTAGATCACCGAAAGGGCAAACAGTCTGGGAAATCCCCTGGTTAGTTCAAATGAAATTGATTTTTTGTTCAATTTACTATAAGGTCGTTAGGCAAAATGTCATGTACATTGTTGAAGTATGCAGTACGTTTTTTTGTGAGGATTTATTTTATTATTTTGAACAATTAGATTTGTGGTAAAGAAACTACTTTTAAAATTAATCTCATAAAAATTTTTAAACAAAAAACAAACAACAGAAATGCAAACCTACATTGTAGCTCAGAAGAAGATGTCTATACAATGTAAATTTGACAATGCTTAATCCATTTGAAGTACATTAGTTATTCATCTTGTGAAAGAATTAGATACATTTTACAAGAATTCATTTTTCAAAATGTCAAGAAGACATTTTAAAGAATTTTCATTAAAAGTCTGTCAAGTAATTATTTGTACACTCTTCTTCAACACATTTTAAGGTGTGTTTACACCAGAGGTAGACAACCTAAAGTTATTGACTTAATCCATATTTGGCCAAAAAACATCCCAAAACCGGTAAATTTTATCAAAATTTCATAAGAGGCAAAACAGTTGAAAAATAAAATTATCTAACTAATGGTACCAAGTTTGTAAGGATCTGACTGCAAATAATGGAGTTATTGTGATTTTACTCGTAAAAATTTGCATTAATTACTGTGGAAAATAAATCTTAAAATCAATGAAAATCAATGCGCACAAAAATCTTAACAACTCCGTTATTTGTTTATGGATCCTTACAAACTTGGTACCATTTGTTAGATGAATTTATTTTTGTCCCTTATAAATTTTGATACTTTACCGGTTTTGAAAAATTTGAGTTTAAAAATTTAAAATTGTTGCTATTTTGAAAATATGCCTTAGAACTTTTTCCTGAAAATGGACAATGTTGTGACAATTGTGGCTCATACTAAATATGAACTTAATATAACCATCCGTTACGAAAATAAAAATTACTAAGTGAAAAAAAACCTGCCAGCTAGCGACTTAACGAAGCATTTTAGACCTCTGTTTGTATGATGATATTTTATTGCCTGAAACAAATACGCAAAATATTTCCAGGTTGTTTGTTAACGCTCTGTATATGGTTATCTAAATTTATAAAAGAGGATTTTTGTATGTAGGTCTATTGACTCGGAAACCACTGGACATTTGCGATGAAACTCGGTATATATATGGAAAATTTAATGGAGAAGGTTTGTAATCCATTAGTTTTTTGTAGCCCACAGAGCTTGGCCCCAGGACTGTCTTACCTGTCTCATGTCAGGTTTTTTGGCGTTTTTGATCTGAGATGTTTAGATACACAATTTATGGCCCAAAAATGTTTCTTTGTAGGCTAATTAGTTCTAGAAACAGCTGTTCTCATTTAAAGTAATAAGGGAAATTCTCATTCAAATTATCGTGGGAAGATTGGTAATGAAACACTACAGGATATTATAGAATTGCGGCGAGTGAGCGCAGGAAACATGCTAAACCTGAAGGGAAAAAAATTCCTCAGATTGTCATTGTAAAGGATGCCGAGTAACAGCTAGTACAATATATGATTCTAGGGTTTGTAGTTTTATCTTGACTACTTTGTGAGTATCACAAAATAGTCTTAAGATGATTTAAAATTATTCTTATGTGTTTGACCCTAATTTTTCTTTAACCATTGGGCAAAAACAATCAATCTCCATCATACCAACAGTGAATAATGAGTGATCAAATGAAACTCATTTTATAAACTGATTCACTTGGACTGTTGGACTATTGACATGCTGTCATAATTTTGTTTATTTTTCCTCTCATCGGTATTTTGCTGGCAGGTTACGGTGGCAGCATCTACGGAGAGAGCACAACCGGAGTGGTGCTGACGGGGGAAGTTGTGTCGCGACCTCCCCCCTCCCCTCCCCTAGCCCCCGAGGACCTCGGCCGCCAGCTTGCGTGGACTCTACTGGAGGAGGTAATCCCTGAAGGCAATGTTACTGTCACACGATGAGCAATGTGGTCATCATACACGTGACTTTGCATTTAGCATCTTATGTGTGGACGGGGTCATATTGGCATTACACACAAAACACACTGTATATATTTTAATATTTTTAGAGGTGTAATACTTTAATATTTTCGAATATTTTTCCCTTGATACAATTTTGGTAGTAGGAGTTACTGGAGTGGTAAATAGAGTAACCTAATTCAAAGAATAGTAACATTCATTGTAAATTTTCAAATTCAAATTCGTTTTGTTTTCCATAGCACATACAATTGATCATTTCAGCACAATATCATTTACATAACTAAACAATAATTTCTACTAAATAAAATATTAGTTTAATGAAAATAGTGCCTACATTGGCAAAACGCCTGTGCGTAGGCACGAGCTACTAAAAAATGTCAATCAAATTATTATTTTTTTTTATCATTTTTTTAGAACAAGGCAAGGTATTTTGCAAAAATTGCACAAAAACAACTAATGGGGATGAAGCATATTTTAAGTAATTTAAGTTAATAAAACTAATCTTAAAAAAAAGTATATCCTTCTTTAGCATGGTCTCTCCCCCTCCTCCTCATGTCCTTTACCTTTGATGGCTTGATTACTCTGATTGGAATATGATGCACATCCGTGATATAGTTATTATTATTTTTTAGTAATTTATTTACAGGTGTAGCATTGTTGCTGGATCAGTGACCAGTATATGATTTGGTTTTAGTTTTTGCAATGTGTAGTACTTTTTATTTTAATAGTTTGTTATTACAAGTAATAAACTAGTGCATGGTATTTATTTATATTGACTGGGACGGTGGAGTCGTCCTGTAATCCAGCTACTTGGAGGTCACGAATTGTGGATAGTTATAAGCGATGGCTTGTGGATGCGATATTCCCAAGTGGGGATTAACGCCCGCACTAGTGAATAGTAGTTCATCCATGAAGACCATCCTCATAATTAGGCCAATTTGTATATATGAGGTCAAAATTGTGGTTCGGATCCCATGTTAAACTGTAGGTCCCTTGATACCATTTAGCTGTTGGTCTATTAATTAACAGTCCTGTCTAAGGAGAATGTCGGCCTTAGTCAGTAACAAGACTACTACAATGATTGTGCTACAATCATCCTGCACTCATCTCTCATTCATATTCAGGTGAAAATACCCACTATGTGAGGTCCCTGTCTCAAAATAGTGATATATAGTGATACAGTTTTGTAACAGATTCCCAAAACTTGGTTTCTGAATCCACAATCTCCTGACAACTCTGGCCTTTATAACTTTTTCATCACACTACATCGATATCACCTGTTTTCGACCCTCGTTTCTACCGTCGAAACACCTGTTTTGCCGGCCTAGGCCGGCAAAATTTTCCGGCCTAGGCCTGCAAAATCAGCTGGCCTAGACCTTACATAAAAACATTCACAACACGTTGTACAGTATCACAAAAACATGTGACTGCACAATGAAATGAATTGGTTGCCTAGCAACCGGAAACTCAAGCAGTACATCTCGCTAGGTTAGTTGATGTTATGTTTTGTTTGTTATGAACGAAAAAGTAATGTTTTCACTTGTTTAGAATTTATTGAATTGTGTAGTGTGATGAAAAATATCGTTCGTAACTCGGGCCGAAAGCGTTTTGCCAACCCTCGATCGTTTCAAGTTCTCGACTTCGTCTCGAACTTGAAACACGATCTCGGGGCCGGCAAAACGCCACTTTCGGCCCTTGTGACGAAATATACTATTTTAACCTGGGCTCAAAATAATGCTGGGACTTAAATAACTATGTGATAAGCTTGAATTTTTGTTCCACAATTTAACATGCTAAAGATAGATAAATAGGGTAATGGCAATGGCAATAATGTCAAACCAGATAAAAAAATATTTTGCAGTTTCCAGTTGTTACCGTACTTGTTAACCATTGTACTGGTTTTATAAATGACAGTCTACTCTGTAAAACTTATTATTTTGCCATAGTATGTTGCAACCTCTCATTGTAATGAATTGAGCATTTGAAAACAAAATAAAGTAAGACCCTCTCTTAACTGAACCTCAAGTGTTCGGGGCTAGGTCGAATGACATAAAAGGTTGGTCAAAAGTTTAATCAGGCAATTACATAAACATGTAAAGTACGTAGAAAAAAATGTGTTAATGTTATACATTATAAAACAAAAATCTACCGATAATGAAATAGATCACACATGTGCGACAAACAAGCAGAAAAGTTTACTTTAAATTGTTGAAAAGTAACATTAAGATATATTTCAAAATATTCTAAATGTGAATCATAAGAAAGTTTTATACAGGGTGGTTATAAAGTCCCTTCCCCCCTAGGATTTTTCTACAGTTTATATTAAAAGTGATTTTCAATGACGGGATTCACTGTATAGGCACATACTCTAACTTTTGTAGTAATTTAAAATTTTGGGAGTTTCCGAGGTCCAAGGTATAGGAGTCAACTTCAAAATTCCTTATGAGAAGCTAGTCATGCGACATGTCGAATAACACTGCCTTTTCCCCCTGAAAACCGTGGTGCAATCTAAATTCAAAAGGGTTATACCGTTTTCAAGATATCTCTAGGTCTAAGATGTAGGAGTCGACATAGAAATTTTAACTAGAAGCTAGTCATGCGACATGTCAAATAACACTACCTTTTCCCCCTGAAAACAGTGGTGCAATCTAAATTCAAAAGGGTTATACCGTTTTCAAGATATCTGTAGGTCTAAGATGTAGGAGTCAACTTAAAAATTTTAACTAAAAGCTAGTCATGCGACATGTGACATGACTCCTACATCTTAGACCTACAGATATCTTGAAAACGATATAACCCTTTTGAATTTAGATTGCACCAATGTTTTCAGGGGGAAAAGGCAGTGTTATTTGACATGTCGCATGACTAGCTTCTAGTTAAAATTTCTATGTCGACTCCTACATCTTAGGCTTACAGATATTTTGAAAACAGTATAACGCTTTTGAATTTAGATTGCACCACTGTTTTCAGGGGGAAAAGGCTTTGTTATTTGACATGTCGTATGACTAGCTTCTCATAAGGAATTTTGAAGTTGACTCCTACATCTTAGACCTCAGGTAACTCCCAAAATTATAAATTACTATAAAAGTTAGAGTATGTACCTATACAATGAATCCCGTCATTGAAAATAGATTTTAATATAAATTGTAGAAAAATCCTAGGGGGGAAGGGACTTTATAACCACCCTGTATGATCGGGTATGGTTATATTTTAGTAAAATGTAAAGGATGAGAACGGAAGTTTCTCAATTCGTAGAAAAGGTCAGTCAAACCCACAATTAAAGTTTGGATATAGTACCTCTATTTTATGCAATGGCAGAGGTGGTTAATTTGAGAGGTGGAATACCCAGGGTCGGTGAATAGGGGTCTACTGCAATAAGTCTGAGAGACTCAGTGTTGGGGAAGCTACTTTTTAAAAGTAGCTAGCTACAGCTAAAGCTACTTTTTCAAAAAAGTAGCTTAGCTACAGCTACAGCTAAGTTTTCAAATAAATAGCTAGCTATTGCTACAGCTACAATTCAAAAGTAGCTCGCTACAGTTCGAAAGTAGCTCGCTACAATTTAAGCTACTTTCACAATCTGGTCCTTTTTTTCTCTTGTGATGTATAACCACCAAATTTTTCCACTTAAAAGTAAAATTAAGTTTTTTTTTAAATTTAGGCCTATACCTTTTTTTTGATATTGTGTTTAGACATATTTTCATTTTAATGTAATAATTTGTGACTCTTATGGAGCCTAGATAATGTAAAAAGAATAGTGGTATTGAGTTATCTTCACAGGTTTATAACATTTTTCTTAGACCGGCCCGGTAGGGTTTATGCTTACATATGCACACAAGAAGGACCAGCTTCTTCAGTTTTGTCGCCAATCACGCTTTTATTCCTACTGATTGCCATGATGTCGATTGTTAGATTAGATACTACAGAAATAGAATATAAGTATGAAGCACTCTGTAAAGTATTAAGTACAAATTTACAGAGTTCGGAAAGTACGGTAAACGTTCACATCAACATCTGACATCATTCGAAGGTGGTTAGATTGAGGTTATGTTGTTGAGTCGTTGTGCCAGAAGTATTACAGTAACAATTGGCTATTTATTTTAATTCGTTGACGTCGCGTCGTTTCTCATTACTGTGGACATTCCTTTCCTTAATTCCTGACCTGAGCGATCCTGGTGGTGCGCAAGCATAGTGCAGCAGTTTAATTTTCTATTCTTTAATATAGGCGCATAGTAGTAGAATACTACTAGCTCATCTAGTGGTCAACAAATACAAAAGAGAACAAGACTGGTGTGGTGATTGTCATGTTGTGTTTATGGTACTCAATTGGAGCGTCTGGTGGTGGCAATTGATTGAAAGTAATCTTCAATTCCAACGAGCAAAAAACATAACAGCTGACTAACCTTCTCTCGTGTTTATTTGGAAGCCATGAATGATGAAATGTAAACACAATTATTATTAATTTTTATTGAAACCAAAGTAGCGAGTAAAGTAGCTAAATAATCCGCTACAACTACTCTAAAAATGTAGCTCGCTACTTCTACAAGCTACTTTTTTTCAAAAGTAGCAGAGCTTCATTGACGCTACTAAAAAAGTAGCGGCGCTACAGTAGCGCGCTACTCCCCAACTTTGGAGAGACTAATTTTTTAAACCACCAAAATATTTTCATGGAATGAGAGCTTAATGTCTCGTTATCAGCTAACCCTTGATTCACCCCCAGGTGTCCCGTGGCGGTTGTGTGGACTCCAGTTTCCAGTGCCTTGCATGCCTCTACATGTCCCTGACTCAGAAGGATGTCTCCCAATTCGTCTCTGGACCACTCTCTCCTTACACGTATGTAACATACAGTATTTTTTTATTGTAGTGTTTACCATCCAGTTACATTTAAATTTATCATTGCAACTGGATTGTCAATGGATGTCATTTGAAATGTAGCAGATTTTGCTGCAGGGTGTCTACTGGTCGGGAAGTCAAGTTAACACGTTCGCTGCGGCATATAAAATGTCAAAACTCAACCCCCATGCTGAACTATATTTACATTCCTCCAACGATAGCGTGAAATTAAAAACCTGTAGAATATATACTCATCACAAGTAATTTAAAAGCTCAATACCCTTACTCACACGCTAATGCACAATATGTGTTTCCTTCTCAAACGCTAGAGGAGAAACAGTCGCATTATCTTGACATCGTCATATGTAACCGATCGAATACATCCGCACCCGCGAAGGGACGCCTTTGTAACCTATCAGTTACACGCCGCAGCAAACGTGTTATGTCAGGAATTTTGTGAGGTCGAGAAAAGAAAGAAAAAGTAAAGAATTTAGGTTTTTGGTGGGAAAACTATTTTTTTTAACAGAAATAAGAGATTTTTTGGTATTTTACAAATTATTTTATAAACATGTGGGTTGTTAGTCTGCTTTTTCGGTCGGGAATTTTCAGAAAAGTGGCCTGGAAATGTGAGGAAAATGCCAGAAATTTAATTTATTTGTGAAATTTAGTAGGCACCCTGTGCAAGTTCTGGACAGTTTTAAGTACAATTTGAATTCATTACTAAAATATAATACTTAGAGTATTCAGTAAATTAAAAAACTTTCCAATCCAAATTTCAAGGGTTTATCTCAAGGGTTTTTTAATTTTAAATGTTTATGTCTAAAGGGTTATTTCTTTATGTACTTTTGTTTAGCTTAGTTTTGATTTGGAGTAGTGTGTTCCATTTAAAAGAGATCACCAATAACAAATTACATGGTCACTGGCCATATAGGCCATCCACATTTGGAGGTAGAGGGTTACTGAATAAGCGTTAAAATATTTTATGACCAAATACTGTGTTCTTTTCTAGGTTCATCTACAACTTTTTTTTCTTTTAAGTCATACCTGAATTTCATTTAAAAGATTAGTATAATAGACTTTTATAAAATAAAACTTTTAGTTTCAGAACGTAAAGGGTTTACAACAATTATTTGATATGGAAAAAGTCTTTGATGTTTGGGCAAAAGGGGTTCAGTCATTACTTTAGCCTTTACGAGGTTTTGTTTTGATATTCTCTATCAAAAATACTCTTTCTCATGGCACAGAGGTTTTGTCTGAAAAAATTTAGTGTAATTGTTATTTTACTAGACCTGAAGGAGTTATATCAAACTATTATGCGCACATTTGAGTGAAATGGTCCTAAATCAGCTTCACTTCTCTGTGTCCTCTGATGGTATCAGGAACAGCAGATGTCGGATTGGCAGCCATCCCAGTAGAAGTCATAGAACCCCATTGTTCATGTCACTCATTTATTTTTATGAAGCAAATATTGTTTATGACTTTACACCTATGTTCTGTGATGAGAGTTAAGACCACAACTGTGTGAATGTTTGGAGTATTTATTTAATGAGTAAAAATGCTAGGATTAACATCCAAGATATTTTTTATCTGTTGACATTATTTGACAGGCAATAATTCCATTAAACCTTTCCCTTACGATATTCAAAAACTCCAATCCGTCCCTAGTGGGAATACTAGGTTGACTAAAATTTGTCTGGACTAACCAATCTATTGTGAAAACAGCAGTTTCAACCCAGTTAATTTTACAAGGTTGCAGGTTGATGTGTTAATTTTCTTCCAAGAACCAAGCCACAAAAAGCACACAAAATGTCTTTATTTTTAAACCAGTTGGAAAACTGTTCATTGAAAAATCTGTGGCCGAAAAATATAGTTTCTATGTGCTTCATTTGTGATGAGGCTTCTGTGAGCTATGATAAGTACATTTTTCTTTTTTCTTAAGGCTGGATAAAGTGAAGACAGGCAAAACAGAGGTTGGAAGTGGTTCTACTGTATTATGTTTCATAACGTTATTAACATTAAAAGTGTCCAAAGGATTCACTTTTGGTTTGGTATGACATGTAATAATTTAATTTTACACAGTTGTATTTGTAAGAGAACATTCAAATTCAAATAAACTTTATTCCTTGTAATAATTTAGAGGTACAATAAGGAAATTAAAATTATTCCAAATTAGACTCTATGTCTGTGTCTGGTAATGAGTCGATTACTGTTCACACACTTCATTGTTTTCTTAAATATACTTAGGAACATAGATGTACATGTAATGTAAAACGTTTACAAAATGTTATTACAATCAGGTTAAAAAGTAAATAAAACACTGATGAAAATGACAATTATCAATTTTCACACCAGAATATTCATGTGTAAAAGATCTGATACTAAATTATTTATTTGCATCATTAAAACTTTTAAATGAGCATAAATGAAGAACCGATGAAAGACTAATTACTTGAAATTATATGTAATGTGAACTGAGGAGAGCTTCAGCTCGGTCTGACCCCATATTTAAAAGCCTGATAGTAATGCATTGTGTGTACACTGCAACATTATCACTCGCTGCCAATGTTAACTATGCTGGCATCGGAATGTTTCTAGCCTATAAACAATAAGGCAAATGTAAATGGTGTGTGTTTCAGGATTGTATAATTAATCCTTTAGAATACAAATTATAACCTAAATTACATAGAACATTATTTTTCTTTTAAATGCCTGGTTGACCTCCTTGATTCCATTTCCTCAATTCTGTTCTTGATTGAAATTGCACATTTTTTGGTTTCTTCTCTGGATGCTAAATGCATAAATTTCATCACCATTTTAATTCAAAACTTAAAACTTTTTTTCTTCAATTTTTTTTCTTCATTTTTTTTCAATTCATTTTAATTCAAGACTTTCGGTAATCCGGATCCAGTGAAACTACGATTTGTGATTTGAACTATAACAAAGGACTCCAGCACTTCTGTGAGATTTGGATCATACTGTAATGAATCATTGAAGGGCAATCTCATTTAATAGGTTAAGTTTATGGTGTTTATTAAACATATGTTTTACTTACATTTGTGTTTGTTCAATCCCGATCCTTAACCTCTTGCATTAAGCCAAGCGAGTCAAGATTAGTTTACCCTTTATTTATTTATCATTTTAATTCAAATATTAAATTTCAGTAGCCTACACACTTTGCACACAGACTTTACATGGTGGAGGCACCGGGTAGTTTGGTGATGTCCTCTTTGGTCCCCGAAGTCCGTGTTGTGCAGTGGGATGCCGTCGAATTTTGGGAGGGAGCAGGAAGATTTGTCTCCAAAGATAAGATGAGAGTTGATCTCCGTGTTTCAGTTTCTTCGTTGAAGTACTTGATGTTTGCAGTCTTCGTTGTTCGGGGTGATGGATGTTGGAGTCTTGGAGATAGGTGGTTCGGACGCTGGAGGTGGCTTACTACCTTGTCCCGCAGGTTGATCCTCTCCAAATCCTAACTTCTTCCAGACTAAAGTTCTCTTCTCTTCCTTTTCGGCCGCTCGGCTCTCGCTTCCCCTTCCCTAAAATTTTGTCATCCCCCACGAGACATCACATTAGCCAATCAGTTGATTTTCTGACCACGCCCCTTATTTTGATTTGCCGATGATGTCGTCACCGTTAGTTGCCCCCACGGGTGACCATCATGGCGGCGTGGTGCAGCGTTGACAAGTTTCTGATTTCGTTCTCGTGGGAATGAAGGTATTGAACTTATATCGTGGCGCATTTTATCACGTGCCACTCCTGTTACAGTTCGCGGTAATCCGCCATTTTGGTTCCCAGCAACACTATACCTAATTTTTATGAAATGTGATTTGCTTTGTCGTTGTCTGGGTCTATGCACTAACTAACTAGAATTATAATTTACATTTGAACAAATACTTTACACCATTTTCAGGATATCGTTTCTTAGGCATCTGAGAACGTTTTTTGGAGTAACCTTCAAGCTTGAACCTTACCGAGGCGAGGAGGAGGAGGATCTCAGGACAGGACTAAACAAAGTGTTACTCACTTGCCTTGGTGTTGGATACAACAAACTAGTGTAATCATTGAAGATGTAATAAAATATTTATAATTTTTAAATTTTTTCCATATTTTCCCTTGAACACTTTTAACAGTTACCTTATAAAAGCTTGTTTTATAATTCTTCATACTATAGTAGAAGTCTTTACATTCATCGTCCATTATACCAAACCATTTTTAAAGAGTCAGGTGTTTATCAGGATGTTCTTAACAGATGTTCACTTATCTCAATCAAGATACGAGACTTGCCCAGTACTGTAAAATTTTATGCCGTGTTCAAAAGTAATGTACAATTGAAAAATAAACCCACCTCAGGAAAGATTTTTTCCCTGTCATACATAATTCTTCTATTTTTCGTCATAATCAGCTGTTATTTTAATTTCACCCTTGAAGTTTAAGGTAGTTAATAGCGCTGTTAGTCATGTTGCTTCTCCTAATTTATGTGGCAAGCTCTTCTTTTACATCTATTGACCATATTTGTTTACAAAAAAGCAAGAAGAGGCAAAAAATTACTTGATACATTAAACAGCTGGAATATTGTTCAGTGATTGTGATTGGTTGGATTTTTGGCAACAAGAGTAACGGAAAAAATAGGGAAATTGAAATATCAAAATAAAAATTATACTTTGGTATGAGTTATACAGATATAAGATGTTGCAACTTAATTTTGGATATTTGGTTTGGTAATGTGGTTTGGGATACAGGATTCAACAAAATTATTTACTTCTAATTGATGTAACGGTAGTTGTATTAATCTAAATGTATCTTAAATGATTCACCATGTGCATGGTCTTTTGCACAATGTGATAAAGCTGTATTTTCTCTTTCATTGAATAATACACCCACCATGCAGGTAATAGAATATTAATCAGTAGGATCCAACATCATTTACACAATTCTTTAAAAGCATTGTATTTTGCGTCCTTAATAATTACTAATAAATAAAACAAAATTTACATAATTTTACCCTTCATTGGATTAATTTAACAGGACTTTTTATTGTTGTATTTATTTATTTCATGTCATTACATCAACATTGTGACAGGACATAGCGTCATATATACAGTAGAATTAAAACTAATAATAACAAAATTGTCTTATTATTAATCCAACTTAACATCCCTACTTAAATAACATGCAACAGAATAAAAAATTTTTGTTTTCAAATGGGTCCTCAGGGTGGATCTGAACTTTGTAATATTATCATTGTAGAGCGGTAACTTAAATTTTAGGGCCTAATAAATGCAATTTCTCTAATCTATGGGTTTCAGGCTTAACATAACTCTTAAATCTAGTGTGATGGGAATGAATGAGTTGGGCCATGATTGAGGACAGATTGTTTTTAACCCAACCTGAAATGTCTAAAATACAATGATCATAAAATGTTAAAACGGAAAATTTTTGAAAATGATTTTTACAAGGAGTTCTAGGAGAAACTCGCCCAATAATTCTAATTGCTTTTTTTAAATTTTGAATATATTTTTAGAATGGCATGAGTTTCCCCAAACCAAAATGCCATATGTCATTATTGAAGAAAAATAAGCATGATACACTATAAGCTGAGTTTTCAGATTTACAGCTTGTCTGATTATGCGGAGAGAGAAAATGCAGCTATTTAATCGTTTGACCAAATTATCAACTTGTGGTTCCCAGTTTAGATTTTCATTTACAATAATACCTAAAAAATTCACATTTTGCTGAAGTGATCTTTTAAATCTTGGTATTGTAATTTTGTCTGTTTTAAATCCATTATTAGAGCTAAATTTTATAAGCTGAGTTTTATCCTCATTCATAACCAACCCATTCGCCTGGAACCAGTCTTTGAGAGCTTGTACCTCCCTGCCCAGTGTTTGCTGCAGGGAGTCAATACTGGGTCCTATGAAATGAAATGAAATTTTTTATTCACCACATTAATTTACATTGATGTGTGTTACACAGGTAAATATATGACACGTCAGTAACTTAACAGTAAGTTTTTATTCATGTTAATAGCCTCCAAAACTGATTAGACAATAAATGATTAGACATTGAGTCGGTGATCACCTACCGGCCGGTACAAGTTGAACAGTGCGCAAAATGTATGTCCGTTCGTGTCGTGTTTCTCGTGTGTGTGTGATTCAATGTAATTTTGTAATAATTTTTTAATGTGTGACGACAGACATGGTGAACTTTATTATCTTGAAATCTGACCTGATGATGGAACAGTAGTTCTGAAACCGCGGTAGTCCTGTAGGATTAACACAAAAGCTGACAAAGGACGGAGGTAAAGTAACCTGTATTAACAGTAAGTTTCCTTAAAAATAAGAACATATAAAGAGACAACATATAGAGAGACTCATAGTAATAGACACACAGATGTAGACTACTGGCATGGTTTCTGGTGGTGGTGATAACAATTAAAAAGATTTTGTAAAATAAATATAATTAATTTTCTAAAAAGTCAGTTAAAGAGTGTGGTCACAGTGTTATCAAAAGTTTTTTTAATTTTTTTTGAAAATATTTAATTTTTTCCTTAGATTTTATATCTAGGGGGAGGCAATTAAAATTTTTTCTGTCCATGTACCAAGGAGATTTTTCATATAAGGTTGTTCTGTGAACCGGATATTGAAGGATATCTCTATGGCGAGTATTATAAGGATGTTCATGATTTTCCATCAAGATGTTACTATAATTTTTTTTTTTTTGACCAAAGTACGAAGTTGAAATATATAGACAGCATGAATTGTCAACAACTCCATTTCTATGAAGAGAGGGCGACAAGAAGAGCAAGGTCTTGCGCCTGCCAAGATCCGTACAGCTTTTTTTTTGCAAAATAAATAGGCTGTTAATATTATAACAACAAAGTGACGTGTGACAAATTAAGTGTTTAACTTTGTAGCACACATAGCAAAATATCATACTGTGATATTTTGCATATTGTATTAATAAACATCTTTTGTATAATATTCAATTCAAATTCAATTCAAACTTTCTTTATTCATCATCAGTATATACAAAATATACAAGAATGGTGTCAAATATTAAATTATCTTTATTCCTAATTAGGCTAAAACATAATGTGACGTTGACAGGCTGATGTTACTCATTTCATCAAAGCTCATCCAGTGAATATAAAGCCTTGTTGATGAGAAACATTTTTAGTTTTTTCCTAAATGCAGATTGACTGTCAGAGGACTTTATATCTTGTGGGAGTTTATTATAAAATTTGGAACCTGCATTGTTGGTTTTTTTTTTTATATAATTCCAATCTATGAGAATTTAGGGCAATTTCCCCACAGGTCCTTGTGTTGTAATTATGATTATCACCAACAAATTTCAAGTTATCAAATTTTTTTTGCAGTGATAAAATAGTTTCAAAAATATAAAGACCATATACAGTCATTATTTTCAGTGATGAAAAATGTTCTTTTACTGAGGTTCTCGGTTTTAGATTTAAAATGACTCTTATTGCTTTCTTTTGTAATTTTAAAATGGTATCCAGATTGTTAATAGATGTAGTCCCATAGAGAGATATACCAAACGAAATAATAGAATGAATATATGCAAAGTAGACTGTCTTTAAAGAGTCAATGTCAAAAAACTTTTTTAGTCTTGACAAGGCAAAAATGCCGGATGATATTTTAGAGATCACTTTTTCAGAATGTAGATTCCAAGAGAGGTGTTTATCCATTTCTAATCCCAAAAATTTGATGTAATCTACTTCAGTTATATTTTGTTTGTTAATTTTGATTGTTGGAGCAATGGTGTTATTTGATTGGAGAGTCTTGAAATTAATGAATTTTGTCTTTTTTGGATTGAGTAACAACTGCTTTTCATTGAAATATTTTGTCAATAAAAGTAAGTCTGATTGAGATTTTAACTCTAATTCATTTTGTGAAGATCCAGATATTTTAAGGTTGGCGTCATCTGCATATAGGTATAATTGACTACTGGTGGATAATTTTGGAAAATTTCCGGTGTAACAAATGTACAGTAAGGGTCCAAGGATAGAGCCCTGCGGCACTCCATGTTTTACTGTTCTAATTTTAGATGGTTGAGATATTTTAAATTTATTTTTACTGTAGTAAACTACTTCTACATATTGCTTTCTATCAAATAAGTAAGTTTGTAACCAATTAAGTGCGTTTTTTCGAATACCAAGGTCAAATAGAATTGATATAAGCGTTTTGTGATTCAATGAGTCAAATGCTTTAGTAATGTCCATAAAAACAGCTACTACTTTTTGTTTACTATCCAAAGAGTCAATAACTGATTCAGTGAGTTCTGTGGCCGCTGTTAAAACTGATCGTCCTTGCCTGAATCCATGTTGGCAGTTCTCTAAAAGATTGTGATTTTCAAGATACTCGACTAATTGATTATACATTGCCTTTTCAAATACTTTAGATATTGCTGGAAGAAGGGCTATTGGACGGTAATTTTTTATATCACTTCTTTCCCCATTTTTGAAAAGTGGTTTTAATTTTGAGACTTTTAGTTTTTCAGGAAATACCCCAGATGTAAAAGATGAATTAATTATGTGAGCTAAAGGTTTTGATAATACAAAGTTACATTTTTTTAGAAGTGCCACAGGAAACTCATCATAACCAGCACTAAATGAATTTTTCAAATTACTTATAATGCTACTTACTTCTTTCTCATCAACATGCTTAAGTTTAAAAGTAAAACAAGGGGTGTTTTCTAGGTTTACAGGTTTACAATTGTCTTCCAAGCTTATATTGGGAATTACATTACTATCAACTAAATCAGTAAAATAGTCATTGAAAGCATTGCTTCTTACTTTTTGATCAGATATTACATGATTATCCACATTTAAAATAATACTTTGGATTTTTAAGCTAGTTTTTCCAGCTTCGGAATTAATAATATCCCAAGTGGTTTTGTTTATGTTTGAAGATTTATTTATTTTGGATTTGTAATACTGTTTTTTTAGGACATTAATTTTCTTTCTAAAGTTTTTGTTAAGTTTTCTTACTTGTTCGTACATGTGTTTACTTTTTGTTTCTCTGGCAACATTACTTAAATCAATGATTTGTTGTTTTTCACATTTAATTTCCTTTGAAAACCATTTCTTACCAGAGTAATGTCTAGTTAGCTGTTTTGGAAAATACAAGTTAAAATAAAACATCAATATTTCATAAAAAACATCACACTTCAAATTTACAGGAACCATATACAACTGCATCCATGTCTCAGATTGCAGAGCTTCAATAAAAGCTTTAATATTGGAATCCGAAAATTTCCTACGGTATTCAAAGAAAATTTGGTTTGATCTATGGGATGTATTACTAAAAATTGTTAGAAGCTGACCATCATGGTCTGACAGTTGAGTATTTATCCCAATTACCCGATAATTATGTTCATTTAAATTTGTAAAAATATTATCTATTGTGCTTTCTGTTGTGTCAGTAATTCTGGTTGGAAAATGTACAATAGAACTAAGACCATTAGCGACAACTATGTTATGAAGTCTATTTCTATTTACATTTGTATAATCTAGCATATCAATGTTTATGTCACCCATAAAAACAATATTTTCGTATTTAGGATCGTATTTAGGATAACAAAATATTTAATCTGTCAATAAATTGAATTTCATTTTTTGAGATTGGGTTTCTATAACAGCCAATTAAAAGTAATTTAGATTTTTTTCCCGGTAAAATATTATAATATTCCACCATACAAAATTCAAATATCATTTCACACAGGAGGTTATTTATTTCAGGCATATTTATTTCTTTAAATTTTAATCCAGTTTGAGACAATATAATAACCCCCCCACCCCGACTATTCTTTCGCCCAAAAAATGTATTGACATGGTACCCATTAATATTAACCCTTTCAAAATTATATTCAGTCATTTTATGTTCAGTTAAAACAACAACAGAAGGATTCAATTCCTCCAGAGTTATTTCCAAAGAATCGATAGATGATTCTAGACCCCGTATATTCTGGTGAAATATTATAAACTCTTTAGACTTTACTTTATGGGTGACACATTTTCGCCTATGACTAAAAAATCTTTAGGTATGGTAACAGTTTCTTCATTTTGACTTTGACACACCGTTGAACAATTGGAAACATAAGCTTCAGGACATGCTTCTCCTTGAACTTCGACACTCTCACTATCACTCACAACCCCATTGAGACAAAAACCCCCCACATCACTTTCCACCTCTGTAGGCTGGACAATATGCTGGTGAGTAGAGGAGCATTCATCTGTTGCCGCTATCCCTGGTTGTTGGTGGGTGACATCAGATGGGTGTCCAAGAGAGGCAGGTCTGGGTTCAGTAGGTGATGTCGGTGCTGCTGGAATATGTCGAGGATGTGGTGGCATGGTAATCATTTCTCGAAGACTTCTTACGAAAACTTTATGTGGTATTCCATTTCTTAACTTTCCCTTTGAGCTTTCATCATAGGTGACAATGATAATGGAAGCACCAGTTTCATGACTGAATTTCTTAAGATTGGCAGCAAAGTGTTTAGGTGCTACACGATCTCGTGTACACCCCATCGGGGAGCAAACTAATTTGTTTAAATTTCTTTTGCAAAAGTCAATTGACAGCTGCTTAAATGCATCATCATAATCATCAATATAGTTTGTATATTTCTCTGAGTTCAGGAAGTATTTAGGTTTAGTTACTAATCCATAAATTGAAGCTCCTTGTTTAGATCTTTGATAAGTTAGGTTTTTTGAACAGTAATCAAGATTACAGGGTTTCCCAAAACTTTGTTTAAAAATTGATGCTACCCCTTGACTCATTTGTTTTTTATCGTGGAAATCGGCAGATATACAATGTGCAAACGCCACTTCAGGGTCGTTGCAGTACTCATTAATTATGGATTTCATATGCTTATCAATTACTGTAATTCTTTGATTATAGGTGACTTGTTGGGCCCAGTTTGTAACAGTATCAATGATCATATTAGCTAACTTATTCTTCCCCAAATTATTTAAGTGTAGTCCATTTCTTGTATAGTGACATCGCTGAAGTGTATTTAAGTTTACCAAATATACATTATCAATTCTAGCTGTAAGTTCTTCTATGTATTTATTTAAAGCATCAAGATCAACATTAGTAGGGTGGTCTAGAGGCTTATCATATCTGATGGGTATTGTAGTGATGAAAATAGGTCTATCCTTACTTTTAATTCTGAGATTATGTTCTAGATGAGTATAAATTTTATCTGTTGCATCATTGAGACTATCATTTGTGCCTCCTATAATAACAACAGGAGTTTCGTTCTCGATAGCCATTGAGTCGATGACTTTGTTAAGAGTAGTATTCACTCTTACGTATCCAAAGGTATTGATTCTTCCAAAACTTTGTGTTTCAATCTTGGTGGCAACCCCCCTACCCTGGCTATCTGAACAGAGCATTAGTTTCATGTTTGGGCATAACGTTTTGTGCTCTTTGGTGGTTGTCCTCTTAGATTGCATGTGCTGTTTGTTTGATGAGGTATTCTTTTTTAATTGTGATTTATTCAGGTCTTTGTTAGAACTGTTTGCGTAGTTATTTTTTATGTCTAGATTGTCTTGAAGAATATTAAATCTGTTTTGTGTAGGGACTGCAATTCGTGAGTTGGACTGTTTTGGCGCTCTATTGAATTTATTATTAGATTTAATTTTAATCCATGTATTGGGCTGGATTGTTGTGGTATGGGGATCTGGCTTCCCGTTTGAATTTTGCACTGGTGAGTTGGCAGGGAGTTTGCCAAATTTCTTTATCATCATAGATAAAAAAAGGTCATTGCTAGGGCTAGAGGAGCTAAGCAAGAAATATGCCATTAATGATCTTTTCTTTACCAGATCTTGATCTGTCAAAGTAGCGTTGCCAATAAAATCAAAGTTTAAGTTGTCATCATTGATTATGTCATCAACCAAGGACTCAATTACCCAACAGGTAAAAATGCCACAATCAAAGGTGTTAGGTTGTTGCGGACATTTTAGAGAAGTAAACTTTGCTGTCAAAGAGGTTCCTCCAAGATAATTAGAAAGTTTACAAGCGATCTTTTTTGCTGAAGATATATTGTAGTCCTTCAATGAGTCAAAATAAAAGTAATTATTAGTAGTCTTGTCATACAATAAAGTGCTCCAGTGTGATCCACTTTCCTTGCTTAAATCTTCTGCATCATTGAAAAGTATAATAATCCTATTTATCGAGTGTATATTTAATGGATCAAGGATAAAATCGTAGTCCTGCAAAATTTTTATTGCATGTGAAATTGTTGGGTTTATTACAAAGGATGATTTTGCTGTTAAAAATCTATCATTAATTTCTTGCAAGTAAGGCTGTAAGGTGCAATCAGTTAACCAGTTTTGACTCAAGAGCTCATTTGTAATCCGACATTTTGTCATGAGGGTGTGGTCAGTTTGTGACCCAACCTCCGAAGTAACTTTGTTTGCTGATGAAAAACTATTTTCAGTTTGTGTGATGTCATTTTTTGTTTTAGTTTTGTTAAGCATTGAAAAGTCGGAACTAGAAGACTCTTGACTAGATGAATCATTTAAGCTTGAAAGAGATGAGTTGTTGCAGTTTTCTTTGTTTGCAGAAGAATAAAAATCTCCTATTTTGAAGGGAAGCTTTTTTTTCCATGATATAATTCTGAAGCTCTTTTTTAGAACGAAAAACTCTGCCCCCTGGTGATTTTATGTAGATATCAATTTTACCCTTACTAAGGCCACTTTTACGAATTTTTTCTTCTTTACACCAACCCCGGGGTAAACTGGTATTATTCCCCGTATTATCTGTTTGTAATGAGTCCATTATATTAATATTACCGTGAATAACTATGATGCTAATTTAGCATGTATAGTACAGTGTTGGTAAGAATAATCTAGGTAAACAAATTGAATAATGTATAGGCCCAACATAAAATTATCAAACAGCCCAATTTAAAATTAAATAAAGTAGATATTTTTTAGCAATATTATATTATTTTGTTAAAGGTATTGTTTTCTTTCTGTAACTGGAAGATAATTTGTCTGTTAAACAAGGTCGCCTCTGAGAGTAGTAGATATCTCTTATCTCTTGAGGTCAAACTTCAGGTGGCCAAGCGTTGGAGTTGTAAGTGACTCAACAGATTGGTGACGTCACGCCTGAGCAGCAGGATTATTTCATGTCAAGCTGTCCGTGTAGGCATATTGATTTTTACACAAATAGTCTTGATACTAAAAAATAAAATAGTTCTTTTTCTCAATGGATTTTACTAATTAAATTATAATTGTTGGTGACAAATGGAATGTTTAGAATATACTTTAACACCCAAAAACTATTTTTAAATTATTCAGTGTTAGAACTTTGAAGAAATAAAGTGATCCAAAAACATGTGCTATTTCTATTGTCTGAGTAAGTAAATATATAATAAGAGTTTTTATATTATTTAACTGGCAATTTTTATAGTTTAAAGATTTCAAAGAAAACTGTTCACTTTATGTTTGATTTTTACTTACTCCCAACGGATATTGACTAAAAATTAACCACTAAAATTCACAAAAATAACTAGCACTTTTTGTTGACATTTTACACTGTCATTTTACACTGGTTTTTTCTATGGGGTGAGCTTTAAATGTACCAACATAAAGCATCATTATATAAGTATAAGACATTTTTATCACCTTGACAATAATCCTGTATTGTATAACACGCCGTTATAAACTGGTTATTACAAAATGAAAATACACCTGAAAGGAGATAAATTTACTATTTGAATGGTAATGTCAATATATTTGCTAGTTAGTCATTTTAAAACCACACCGTTCTAGCTTTCCTTATGTAAATACAGATGTTTTTCAATTTTGGCGTTCATGTTGACTATAAATTTTTTTTGTCAAATAACTTATCGTAAGAGCAATATAAGACTAACATTGTAACTTGGACAGTCATTTAGAGAATTTTATTCACTGGAATGTTGCAAAGCTATTTGTGAACAAAGAATTCAACAGATGGAGTTTATAGTCAGAGAATATGGGACAAATGGAAGTAGAGGCAACCATATCAATGGCCTATTGTTGTTCCCTCAGAGAATCGTTGGTGAATGATTCCTTGTTAATGAACGCCTAGCTGTGATTGGACTGTTTTAGATATGATGGTTCTCCGTTGCAACTGCTGCCATTGTGTGTAAGGTGTCTTGGGTGAAGGCCAGCGGTGCTTTGCCAATTCTCTCATTTTCTTCGCTGCTCTCCTATTCTACTTTTATGACTTTTCCTTTTTAGTGTCCTGTCCTAACTTTACTCTTTGTGACTTTATCAACTTTGTTACTTAATATTTTAGCTAAGGCTAATTGCCTAGTCAGCATAAATTATGCTCAGAACAAGCAAGCTTATCTTAAAAGTATTCTTCTATTGTAAAAATATATACACAACACAATAAAAAACTATGAATATTTCAAAATACTGCCTTGTTTCGCAACATGGAGAAGATCTTTTCCAACAGAAAATACTGGTGTTGTTATTTTGTAACGACTTAGAAATACAACTTTTCAAACCAAAATATTTTTATTGTTGTAAAAAATTTATAAGAAAAGGAGTCAGGAGAAGATTTAAGCTATGTATTTAAAACAGTAAGGTAAAAACACCTTTGGACAGTTTGTCTAAGACTTCTACTGGGCCGATTTACATGGGAGTTGTACCAAAACAAACGTTTTCGGTCCTATATTAGCAGGTTTTATTTGTATTTAGAAAATATTTAAGTTACATCTGTCAAAAATGAAAAATAAACTTTTCTTATGGAGATTTAACTTGGGGAAAAAGGCCAACATTTTCAAATCTTTTGACAGTTCGTCTGAGACTTTCACTTTACTGATTTACATGCACCACGAATGGAGCTGTATCCGCCGAGTATCGATGGGCAACGACTCATCAGTATTGTTTAACTAAATCCACAATTAATATGTTCTTCATGCATGGTAGTAACAAGTTGTTTTATTTCTGTTAAGTGGACAACAATTTTGGCATGGTTTTAATGGTGCCTCCAGTAATTTGTTCTACAGTATACAGACTACACCTTGTTCAAAATTAATATGCGGTCCAAAGACTGAATATTGTATTTCCCACCATGGGGAAAAAATCCCTCACTATTGTCCTCCTATAGAGTCAGTCACCTATTTTTCTTCTTAATCAGCCGTAATTTTATTACCGATTTGAGGATCAGAGTTGACAATAGCGGTGGTAAAAGTATTTTTTGTGATTGCCGTTACAAGCACTTCATTTTACATCTCAAATATTAAAACAACCATACTAGTTTACAAAAAAATCAATGGTCTATGGTGGAATTACACTTTAAAGATCTGTACTAATGTTCAGTGATTGTGATTGGTTGGATTCTTTGCAGTAAGGAAGTGGGGAAAACGGGAATGAATGAAATCCACAATTCCACTGCACATTAATTTTGAAGAGACTTTAAAATATCGACACATTCAAAAAGTATTTTAAGCAAAGTTTTAGTGTAAGATAACAAAACTTATCTTGGACTAATGTTGGTTAAATTATTTCATATTAGGAATTGGCAATGCTTTTCAGGGAATTTAAGCCAAATTAGGGTTTAAAATGTAGTATGTCTTGTGCAGTTATGTACTGCTAAAGACCAGCTGATTTAAACCAGCTGTTAAATAACAGCTGATTTAGTTTAAGCAACTATGTTCATCATAATGTCTGATTTTCCAGTCTTCGGTTCCTTGTTTCAGACTCTTCCTACTAAAAAGCTCCCTTCTTTACTTAAAACAGATTGACCAGTAACAACAACCAATTTTGCACAGATTTTTCTCTTGACAAGAGTCAGTTATAACACTGTAACAGCATGTGATATGATTGTTTCTTTGTTGCAAAGAATAGACTGAATTAGCAAGCATGGGAGAACAAGAAGTGATGTAAATTGATTAGGCTAATGGTCAATTAGTGCGTAGGTGTAACGGGACCAGTAGCTCACCGACAGGCCGCATAACAATGCTGGATGCCTGCCAGTGCAAAACCCCACCACTAAATAGCCCTTCTACAACAATGGCAGTGTTGATAAACATATGGGAGGGCACCTGATCACATGGCTCTGGGTAAATTTGGATCTGGGCCTCATGTTAACCACTGGCATGTAACTCTAGTTACTACACATTAATATTTTCATTTTATAGCCATAATAAAATTAAAAGTGCGGTCGAAACACACTATATCACTATTTTGAGACATTGACCTCATATAGTAGGTATTTTAACCTGAATATGAATGAGAGGTGAGTGTAGGATGATTGATTTCAATTCCCCATTTTTTCCTGTTCCACTGCCAAGAATCCAACTGATCACAATCACTGAGAATTTTTAGGCCTTCAGCTGTTTAATTTATCATGTTATTTTATGCAAACATTTTGCTTTTTTGTAAATAAAGTAGTTGGGGGCCGAGCATTTGCTCGGTAAACTCGTACAGTAATATTCAAAATAGTAATATCAGTTACAGACAGTGCGCTAAAATCCCCAGTGCAAAAAGTCTTATTTCTTGTTCAAGACGAACTCGTTCGCTCTGCTCACTCCTCTTCACGACAAGCTCATTCGCTCCGCTTATTCGCCTTCACGACAAGCTCGTTCGCTTCGCTCACTCGCCTTTCGAATGCTTTTGTTTTTAAATTCAAATGCAAATTTACAAATTTATTAGTTGTTTAATACTTTTACATGACTTTTATTTAAATCTAAACATTCATAGTCAGCAGTATGAAGTACAATTTAAAAAATGATAAATTATTTTTACGATCCAGTAGCACCATTTATTAATTTTGTATTTGGCTGTGATGCAAAACCACATATTTTTACTGGAACACGTGGTCTGCTCTTTGACTGTTGAGTCAGCTGTTTTCATTATTTCGATGTTTTTATTTTTTAATTTATAAGACCAATGTTAAAAAACTTTTAATTTTCATAAAGATTATAAAGAAATAAGATATTTCTTGGCATAGAGACCTGCATTTATATAATTTTTATCCCAGAACTAAGCTATTTTCAAAATTTAAAGTAAATCGTTCGATCCGTTTTTGAAATCCATATGTAAATATACATACATACAAATATAACTTACTAATATTTGAGTAAAGGATACCCTTATTTTAACGTTTGAGATGTAAAAAGAAGCTCTTGTAAGGTCAATTAGAAGTAACACGATCATCAGTACTATTATCTACTCTGAATTTCAAGGGTGAAATTGAAATAACGTCTGATTGTGAAGAAAACAAGGGAAATCTGGAAGGTGTTTAGTGAATTTTACTTGTGGTGGAAAATAAAATACTGTTTTTCGACCGCACATTAATTTTTATTGGGGTATAGTAATGTAATTATTATGAATAATACACAAACATTATATAAATTCAAGATGAGCAGAGTAACAAAGAATGGCCAAATTGAATTGAGCGGCTGTCGGACACACCACGAGAGACCTTGCCCTTCAGGCATGACCTACCAGCTGGAGGGGTGTAAGTGACCTCATTTGGTTTGATGATGTCCCTGGAATGGTCCATCTAGGCCTATTAATCTTCTCATCTCAATCTCAACCTATCTGCGTGCATGGTTGATCCCCCAGGAAAAAAACATAGAGACAAGTTATTTAGTTAACAAACAGTAATGTTGAAAAAAAAGTTTTGCTACAAACGATATTATGGAATCTATATATTTAATATGTAAGGTAATATACACCTTTGGACAGTTCGTCTGAGACTTCTACTGGGCCGATATACATGGGGGTTGTACCAAAACAAATGTTTTCGGTCATATGTAGTAGCAGGTTTTATTTGTATATCTGAAATATTTACATTAAATAGGACAACATTTTAAAACTATTCCTACAAGTCAAAAAGTCGACTTTTACAATACTTTTGGACAGTTTAAAGGAGACTCCCATTGTGTGGATTTAGTCATGCAGTTTGTAAAAGAAAAACTTAATGATTATGAATTAGCAGGCTTTATTTACTTTGACGTTATATTACTTTCTTAAATACAAAAAATGGATATTTCCAATGAATTTGTTTCACAGCTTTTCAATCAGCTGATTGCAAACACACAAGATATTTCGTCTAAATATAGTAGAAAAGAAAATGCTCAAGAATTATTTGGTTTATTATGGCCAGTAAATAAAAATGTATACAATTATAATGTACTATCCTTTTAATGGAAATAAAAAATTAATACAGTGTTATACTATTCAAAACATACACTTTATAGTTAGTTGGTGGATTAAAAAATAAATAAGGTTTGATTGTTAAATTGTTTAGTACTATAACTAATGTTACTGAATTATGTAAAGCAGCTGATTAATTTGAACTAGTATACGTGTTGCTCGAAATTGAGCAATTTATTTTAATACAATGTTACCTTTAGCTCTAAATGAATGACATCCGACCAATCCACTATTGTGAGTATCTGTAATCACCAAAACAACACGTATTTACAGCTGATTATTAACACATGTTTAAAATGCTTTATTCAATCCCAATCTATACTTATTTAATACGCTAAGGGGTTTTTTGTCTTGTGAACTCCTCCTACAATTCTCAACCGATTTTCAAGTTTTTGGTATCGTTGGATAGTGCTTGGTCTGTAGTTGTTTCCGCCAAAAACTGATGAGAATCAGACTGAAAATAAAGGCGCTATCCACCTTTGAAATCTCAAAATTTCCCATTAAAATAACATTGGGATTGAATAAAGCATTTTAAACATCTGTTAATAATCAGCTGTAAATACGTGTAGATTGGTGATTACAGATATTCACATTATTGGATTGGTCGGATGTAATTGATTTAGAACTAAAGTAACATTTGTACTGTATTAAAATAAAATTCTCGATTTCGAGCAACATGTATACTAGTGTTATTTAAATGGGAAATTTTGAGATTTCAATGGTGGATAGCGCCTTTATTTTCAGTCCGATTCTCATCAGTTTTTGGCGGAAACAACTACAGACCAAGCCCTATCCAACGACACCAAAAACTTGAACATCGGTTGAAAATTGTAGGAGGAGTTCTCAAGACAAAAAAAAAAAACCCTTAGCGTATTAAATAAGTATAGATTAAATAGCAATTTAAAAATGTATATTTTATACATTTTTCACACCATCTGCCTAGCAGTCCGCTCACCAAGACTGGAGCTGTATCTGTCAATTATATCAAGCAAAACCTCGTCTCTAATAAAATATGAAATATTTAATTACTTATTTACTACACTTTTGTTTAAATTGGAACTCCTACAATTTTATACTGATTAAGGGAATTTTATACTGAGCAGGGGGGAAGCTTTTGGTGTCGTTGGATAGGGCTTAGTCTGCAGATGTTTCCACCAAAAATTGATGAAAATTGGATTTAAAACAAAAACACTATTGATCATTGAAATTTGAAATTTTCCCATTAGAATAACTTGGGAATTGGGTTGAGAAATACTATTACTTTAATCACAATATGGGATTGTTTAGGTATAACTGATTTAGTTATAACTAAATTGCTTTATTTCGAGCAACGAGTACACTAGTTAATATTTAATTTACATTATCTTTAAATATCTTATCCATCTTATTGTTTGTAGATATGACAATTGGACCATGCTTATTGTTAATTTAGTTCAGTAGTCTCTGTGTCTGATTAAACCATATACCTTCACACAAGTATTTAACAAAAACAAAAATATTTTGTCAATATTTATTACCTGTGGTCTTAATCCTCCTGTATTTCATAAAATATGTGTCTTAATTACCTGTCTGACTTGATATTCCCCTATTAATATCTTCAAAATACCGTTGGGTGCCATGATTTAAAACCTCTTAACTTAACTTCACTTTCTCTAACTTATTGCCTCTTCTCCTTTGGTTTAGATATGCCACATTAACACTAACCTAAAGTTGCTTTGAAATTTTAGGTTAATTTTACCAACCAATAAATTTTGCTATGAAGGAAAAGCATAACCCCCACCTAACGTTAATTAAAACTGCACATTATTTAACAAAAAAGTAGATGTTAGCAGACTGCTAGATATTGAAAATATTCCTATGGGAAACAATAATAGCTTACTTGAGAAAAAAACGTACAACATTTGGTAGTATTATGCAGAGTTTTAACAGGGTGTGGTCTTTAGCTTTTCTTTTACAAATAGGTAAAGTTAAAACAACTGGTATTTCTGTTAAGTGTCGAAACTTTCATTACGAGTGCTATGATGGTGTGTGATGCTGTGAAGTGAAGCATTCTCTCCTGGCAACATTAGTTCTCGTGTTTGCTCGTGCGTTCTTGCATGGTGAAGTGTGTCGGCTACACTCATTCAGAGTCATCATGCGTGCTACAGCAGCATCTTCACATATCCTACGGATAGGTGGATCAAGTACATGTTAAATATTCTTACAGAAATATTTTAAGACTAGGCCTACGCTACTGAACATTAGAAAAAATACAAATATTTACAGATTATGTCATTAATTTTATTTTATTAATTTATTCCTTGAGCCTTATGATGGAGTTCTAGAGATACGCCGAAATAGCTGAAATATGACCACAATTTCAGTTGATCTGGACCCAATTAGTGTATAAAATATTTAACCTCTGAAACACCTGCTTTTCCTGTTTTGCTGTCTAATGACTCAATAAATCATCTTCCATAAGATTTACATTAAAACTTTGAAAGCATGTAGGGGGTGGCCTTGGGTGTTGATGAGAATTAAAATAGGATTCTGTTCATCTACAAGACACTAGCTTTCTAACGGTATGCACAGATTTCTTCTATGATACATACAAGCTGAGAAAAAGGAGGAAAAGAAACATGCTTGCCTATTAATATATGGATGGATTATCACTGACTGAACATCTTATGGATTCAATAAATAAAGCCCTTGCACAGCAACAAAGCTAAGTTATGTGATGCAACCTATATTGACTCTCTATCAAATTGTCCAAACACCGCCAATTTCTTTCACACTTGCCCATACACTCATTGTATGGGCATAAGTAGTATTTTAATTCATCATGATGTGTAGTTTAAAATTACACAGTTATTTAGTTAATATAATTTCCCATAATTCACTAGAAACCTTATAGTTGTTATTATATGGTTTCAAGTGTTCAAACAATAATTAAATCATACATATCCCTGAAGGAGTATGTTTAAAATATGGTAATATTTTAAAGCCCTGTGTTAACTGATATCCCAGCTTGTACCGTTTTATGTGATTAAAGGGGTTTTGTCCAACCATTTAAGAACTAACTTTAGAGTACTTGTACCAATTTTGGTACCAATAGATTCTATATATTCTAACTTTAATAAATATAGTGAAACCTCAAATCTATTATCCTCAATGCCAACTTAAAAAAAAAAAAACATTTAAATAATGTATAGAGTAATAAATAAATATTCTGCTAAAAATACTAAATAAGATAGATACGGTATAGAGTAGTACAATTACGCTGATACACAAGGGTCAGATAGGCGGCTCAAGCAAAACATATTTTTTTATTTACTCTACAAAGATTTGTGGAAAAATAGGTTTAATTCACAACCAGTATTTCTAATTACTAGGGCAAAAATCTGATACTATCAAAATGGGGAAACAAACGTTTTGCTTGCCGATCGTTTTTGTGGAAGTCCTTGGTTCTGTTTCTATCTTGGTGCTTTCACAAAAATTTATCTGAGAGGTCTGTTTTGGCAGGCACGCCGGCACGCCGCCTGCGTAAACTCTATGATGTGCTCAGTTTGACCACATCTGACACAAATAAACTCGCCTGACCACATTTATATCCACTCCCCTAGACAACACAGTATTTTGTTTCGAGAGTGTCAAAATATTAATATTTCCTCTCAAAATACTGCCATAGGCAAAATTTGCTTATTGTTTTGAGAACTAAATCTACAAAGCATCCAAAAATTATAATCAATTTAGTTTGTCATAATATTCTTTGGTATTGGAAGAAATAAAACTGATGATAATTATTATAATTTATGTTATTATATTTTGATTTTTTATAAAAAATTGTTATATATTATAACCAGTGGCATTATTATTATTATTATTTTTTTTATATTTTTTTTTAGAGTATACTTAACGCTTTTAGAGGAAACGGTTGAATCCTTTTAAAGTTTCAAAGTTTTTGTATAGGTTAAGATCTTGTATTATTATTACAGTCTTGCAAGGTGGAAAAAGGATGGTGTGTGCATACGAATGAGCCACTATCCCTGCCGGCAATCATGACTTCACTTTTGGATTACAGCTGACAATTTTAACATTGGCTCTTATGGAGGTATCCAGTACTTTTTTGCTCTAACTCAATTTCCTCAGTGTTTAATAATTTTAATACACACAAAACACACATCATTGTAATCTGCATAGAACACCGATTAAAACCATATAAGTTTCGATTTTGACAGACCATTCACCACAAAAATAATTTATTTATCCTTAACAAAATAGCTCTAGTTTTCGCCTTCTACATGATATCTCGGTTTAAAACAATTAAT
Source organism: Neoaliturus tenellus (assembly GCA_030545055.2). Lineage (NCBI taxonomy): Eukaryota > Metazoa > Arthropoda > Insecta > Hemiptera > Cicadellidae > Neoaliturus > Neoaliturus tenellus. The sequence goes on from CM061532.1 coordinate 64,942,532, forward strand.
CTGATTTAAATTAAATGAACCATTATAGTGCATATCGTTATCATTTTCTTTACATAAGTATGAAAATGATATAATTTCTATAGTGTTTTAAACTTTTTGAACATGTTATTGCATGCCCTAACAAAATAACTTAGCTTTGCTCACTCGCCAGGCCAAAGGGCGCTGCAGTGTGGTATAAATTCGATGAACAACAAGTTAAAAATTTAACACATTTGTTTATATATACTATATATACTATATATACTTATATTATCTGCTTCTTTATCTAAAACTATCTGCTTGTTTTTGTTCAATATAGTAGCAACGAAAAAGGTCCATAAGGGTAACATGGAAGCTTGAAAGGGCTCTAGAACCAAAACCAAAATTTTTCCAGCCATGGGATCAACTCCAATTGATTCCTTGTGGCTGAAACCCCCATCTTCAATCAAAATATTAAAATTCCTTGGATGGAAAAATCTTTCGCTTGTGCAAACGTAGCTTGTTTCAGAGTTTACATACCAGGGGGACCGAGCATTTGCTAGGTAAACTTGTGTTTCTTTCTACGGTTATCAGCTGATTTTGGTTCAATTTAACAGCTACTATAGTAAGATGCACGAAAATAGTCCGATGGAAATTTTAACAGCTGTGTTCCCCCTCACCCCCTCTCGCCCTGCAATGTTGTCATTTGTGGTTATGTTTACCATTTGTAATACAGTATAAAAATGTGTTTTAGAATAAATCTGGCAACAATGCATCGAATCTCATCGGACTATTTTCGTGAATCCTACTATTGTATATGTGTTGCTCGAAATCGAGCAATTAATTTTAATGCAATACAAAATGTTACTTTTAGCTCTAAATCAATGACATCCGACCAATCCAATATTGTAAATCTCTTTAATCACCAAAAATACACGTATTTACAGCTGATTATTAACATATGTTTTAAAGGCTTTATTCAATCCCAGTGTTATTTAAATGGGAAATTTTGAGATTTTAATGATGGATTGCGCCTTTATTTTCAGTCCGATTCTCATAAATTTTTGGCGGAAACAACTACAGACCAAGCCCTATCCAATGACACCAAAAACTTGAAAATCGGTTGAAAATTGTAGGAGGAGTTCTCAAGACAAAAAACCCTTAGAGTATTAAATATAAGTATAGATTTTGAAATGTCCATTAAAATAACATAGGAACTTTGAAGGGCTCTAGAACGAAAAACAGATTTTCTCCAGCAATATGGGACGACTTCCAATTAATTTCTTGTGGACAAAACCCCCATATTAAAAAAAAAACCCCTTGGACAGAATTAAAGTATGCTTAAATAGGTTGCTGAGCAAGAAATAGAATTATTTTGTTAAGGCTAAATAAATTATTTTGGTGATTAAAGGTCCATCGGTTGTTTATGAAAATGACAACTATGTGTGTTTTGTGCTTATTAAAATTTTTTATACCGAGAAAATCTAGGTTAAAGCAAAAAAGTAACGGTTAGTTTAGTAAGAGCAGGGCTGCCCCGAGGGTAATAGGCGCCGGGGGCGAGTATTTTGATCTGCTACATAAGTTAATTAATTGACCTATCTTGTGAACTATAATGTTAAATTACAGCCGGAAGTATTAAATTAGGTGCTTGGCAGAAGCCTACCATTGGGCCCGAGTGAGCGCTCGAACCGTTTTTTTTTTTTTTTTTTTTTTTTCAGTGTGCCAGATCAGCTGGCCAGTAGGCGTACATGTAACCAAAAGTGATGCTATCATGGTTCACTTCCACTTAATTTGTAAAAAAAGGTTTATATTAATTAGTTAGCCACTACTCATATCTGACTGATAAAGGTTTTAAATTTTAATTTGAAGTAATCAATAAAATTATTATTGAACTATTTGTTTATAAAATATTTATTGATCCAGGTTTACAATTTTTGTGAAGTGTTTGATCCTTTATAAAACGGGGATTTCTACTTGGCTACGGCGCCCCCTTGGCCTGGGGCAGCCGCCCCGGTCGACCCGCCCTCGGGGCGGCTCTGCATAAGAGCCAATGTTTAAACTGTCAGCTGTAACCCAAAGGTGAGGTCACGTTTGTTGGCAGGGATACTGGAAAAATTCATATGCATACACCATATTTTACTTTCTCCCACTAAGGTAAACGCACCAGTAGTGGACAGTATAAGGAGAGGAGGGAGTTTGACACTGAATTGCTGGTAAATTTGAATACCTACAATAGCTTTAATGGATCAAGGTGAAGTCTGGTTTAATTTTTTTTGCAAATTATTCAATAAATGTAGTTTTCAGCATAAAATAATCTTGTACGAACCGATAAAATAAAGTTATGCACATGCTCCAGTGGTGGACAGTTAAAAAAGAGCATGCACCAGTAGTGGACAGATGCTTGTTCCACTGTGGACACCTCATTGAATCTTAACTGTTTTCTACCATTAGTGTGAAAAATAGGTTGATATGATAATTTGAATAAATATATCAATATTTCTTAAGCAATAGACCCACGTATTTACATTTTTTCACAGAATTACTGGCCAGTGGTTCATAAAATTAATTTTAACACAATACATGAAGACAACAGAAAACATGATTGGAGAATTTCATTTTATTGCATGTGTTGCTATATTATTTCTATTTCTATTGTAACACTTAAGGATTTATTTAGGATCATTTGAGACTACTTGTAAAAGAAGTATGGTTTAGCAGGAAAAAGCAGGTTTTTTAGGAAAAATCATATTTAAAATTATATAGCTAGACCAAATAAACCGCTTTTGAAGTTATTACGGTAAACAAGGTATACAATTCCACAAAACAACCCGAAAGATGTGCAGCTATCACCACAAATGGCACTGTAACATTTATACACGTATATACTCAGAATGTGAACCAAAACCTTAAACTAAGATACACTATACCACACTGTCCACTACTGGATTTTCATTGATATTCTTGTACCAGTAGTGGACAGTGTTTTATTCTTGCATCTTTTCATCAAAACTTCAAAATTATTACTTTAAAGTGACCCAAATTTTTCTGTGATTACATATTTATACAATTTATAAGCCTATGTATCCTTAAACCTTACTAAAATTAAGAAATTCCAAACTCACCTCCTTATTAATTTGAATAAGAGTGACCTCTTCAATGGCAAATTTCAGTAAGCCTCAAATAAAAATACTCTTAATCCCTTTAAAATAAAGCATAATTCATAGTCTTTGTTTATAAACAAAAGAAAAATAATCAAAGATTATGTCAACAAAAAAACTATTTGTTTTAGTTGAAAAATAAGGTAATTATTACCTATCAAATACGAAAGTGTCCACTACTGGTACAGTGTCCACTACTGGTGCGTTTACCTTATACTATAGTATATGGCGAAAGTATTGTATTGGTAAAAAGTTTCCAATTTTTTTGATGATGTATATATTCATTTTGGAGCCCCCTTTCCCCTATAAATGTGTATATGGAGAAAGTATTAGTTTCGCCAAAATTTTAGAATTTGAATTGTTTGTAAATTTATCCATTTTGGTGCCCCCTGGGTCCAAAAAAGTGGTTTTCAGAGTGATGTCTGTGTGTGTGTGTGTGTGTGTGTGTATGTGTGTGTGTGTCTGAGTGTCTGGATGTAAACAGAGCTAGAGAATTCCCCAATGGTCCGATTTTGGTGAAACTTGGTATGTAGGCTCAAACCCACAATAATTCCAGGCAATTTTTTTATTTTTTTTTATTTTTTATTTTTAAGGGTAGTTTACCCCCCAAAACCCCCAAAAAACGTGAAAAATCAAAATTTCTCAAAAACGGCTCTAAGGATTTTGATTAAAATTTTGTGGTTTATTAAGATTAAAATGCTGAATCAAATGACACCACCCACATCTCCGGGAAAATGTGCGTTCAAAAGTTATAGAGCAAAATGTGTTAAAAAAACTCAATTTTAGGATGCAAAAACTCGTGCTGCTCACCTGGTGGCTATCCGACTGAGCCATCAAGACATTAATGTTTTGAGGCTTTTAACACCTTTTCATATTCTTAGGAGAAAGTATGTGTCAGTTATCTGATACCGTTTATTTTACATTATGATAGTCTAGCTGATATGATTTATATATCTAAGGAATTTTTAAATACAGAATTATTTATGGTTTAAGAAAGATTGTTTAAAATTATCATACAGTTTAACATTTTGCAGTGTAAAATATCTTACTCACATTATAACAGTAGTTTAGTTTATCCCGGGATCACTCGCGCTATTAGATTGATTCTAACATTTTTAGTTCCTCTGAAGAAAATTTTTTTAATAATGATTTCTTGCGACTGAGCTTTTAAGAATGCTTTCCTCAGTATTCTATGCACCCGCTACAGCAGTTTGGGGTGGGTAGTGTGGTGGGGAGGGTAGTTTTAGAGAAGAAAAGGCTCGCACCTCCACCCTTGTTAGCGCCCGCCTAACTGCGCGAGCGTTCGCGTGACTCTCCATGTTAGTATAGTTCTAACGGCGCGAGTGATCGCGGAACTGCCGGAGTCTTACTTTTTGAGTAAAAAAAAGTTGTAAATTACAATAAATATGTTATTATTTTATTTTAAATGTGTAGCGATTTATTTATTTCATCTACCAAACAAATATTATGATAATTACTTTGAAGTGTAAGATGCTGTTAAATGTTAGGAGCGCTCTAACGGCGCGAGTGACCGCGGGACTTTCGATAGCGCGAGTTGTCCCGGGTTAAAAATGATTGTAAATGAGTAATTGATCTTATGAATAACAAGGGGAAGCAAAACAAATCATACCAATGTAATGTAATCTGAACCATATTTCCTCTGGTAGTCTAACCCTTCTACAAGGCCAGACAAATAACATTTTTGAAGCTTTAGAGTAAACTTTAGCTATTAATAATTTAACTTACATTGTGAGTTTGAGAGATTAATGTTAGTTAAGAGACACTTAACTCATCGTTAGCACAAGAACTGAGTAGGTCATAAAACTGTTGTCTCAGAAGAGAGCTCGTATTTTAAAGCAGCAGTGGAGAAGACTTCATCACAAAGGGTCGTCAAACTATTGTTAGCCTGAGACAAAAAATTTATTCGTTTGTGTCATACTGTAGTTCAATTGTAAATATCCGATGTGTGGACTATGCGGTTTAATCCTTGAATAAACCCAAAATAACCGATAATGAGACGTAATTAATTAAAAACTGTCCATTTTAATTTTAAACTTCTCGTCAGGATATTATTTACACAATTTTTGGCTTAAAAAAATAACACAGTAAATACATTTCTGGATTTTCTGCGCAACTCCTTTGAGCTGTTAAAAAATACCATACTTAGTTTTAATTATCTTTTACATTGTTTTAGTCCTAGGTTTTTAACCCATTGGCCTACCTCTTATTTAGTGCATGGCGACCCCCAGGAATTCCACTTTTTCTGGCACTTTTTAGACTTTTACAAAAACTGCTGTATCTTTAGAATTTATTGTTGGATTGATCTGAATTTTTGTGACAATATACCTTATATTGTAAATTAGATAAATATATATATATATATATATATATATATATATATATATATATATATGTATATATATATATGTTATATATATATTATATATTCATATTTTTTATTTAAATACAAAATTTATTTAACTGTTTTTTATTATATTACATAAAAATATTACACATATATTGAGTTACAGATAAAATTATCACGGACTTATATAAACATGCACAAAACTTATAGTACCCTCCACCTTCAAAGAGTCATAAAAACTTACCACTGGTTTTTAAGTTCAATTTGGTCTTTTCATCATAAAATCACAACACTTAAAACTATGATTATATACATATTTACACATCACTTCACTGGATCTTCTAGTAATTGAGAACGGTATGGTAAACCTCAAAACACACATCCATGTGGAGAGGGACCTTACATTGTTTACATTGCACTCTAACTTCTTTCCTCATTCCCCTATCACTACATACTTTGCATCTCTTTGTAGGGAATTCCTTATTTGGAGTTGGAGGGATAGATTCAGGGAAGTGCCGACCCTGTAACCTCATGGGATTCGAAATCGAAGGTCGTCCAATAGGTTTGTGAACAATTGAAACACTCCCAAGTAATTGTTCTGCTAGAGCGATTTTGAACTCAGAAAAGTGATACTTTTTGCCGGGAACGGTTTTTTGACAAAAAAGAACAAAGGCATTGAAGATCGCCATATCGAGAAGATAAAAAAATAACTTATGATACCCCTTGGAGTAACGGCGCATTAGCGGGTTGTAGGCCAAGACCTGGTCTTGCCTATCTACACCCTGCATACCATTGTTATAGTCCACAATCAGCCTCGGTTTGCAAATCTCATGTGCAGGTTGGCTTTGCGAGGCCCTAACGCGACGACCTGTTGGTTGGAATTCTAATTTGGTGTGCGCAGTACTAAGAGTGTTTACGTTCTTCTTGTCCACCCATCTAATAAACAGTATCCCTTCACTGCTTCTTTGTACTGCCTCACCTCGCTCCAAGTCCAATCCATTCATTTCAGGCATATGCTTTCTGCTCATTTTTACGGTGCCAACAGCGTAAGTGTCACGCGACAAAAGCTTTGAGAATAACATGGGTGAGGAGTACCAATTATCTAAATAGATAACATAGCCCTTATCAAGAAAATTGTTTGCAAGTCTCATGACTACCTCCTCACTTGCTAAGACACCTTTAGGCATTGGTTTTTTGCCTGTATAGATTTCAAAAGATGAACAATATCCAGTTTTTGATTCGCACAGTTTGAAAATTTTGATACCGAAATGTGCACGCTTGGTGCAAATAAACTGGATTACGAGAGTCTCCCTCGAAACTTCATCAGACTTTCATCTACTGATATTTCTTTATCAGGGGTGTAGTTCCTCATAAACTTATCTTCTAAGTAGTCAATTACAGGCCTTATTTTACTAAGTTTGTCATTTTGGTCCAGTTCTTCATTGTTTGAAAAATGAAGGAATCGCAAATTGAGGTGTATCTCTTTAGAGGCATAACTTCAGAAAATATTTTTGTTTCCAATATTTTTTTCTTTGACCAGTAGCTTTGCAGAGTTGGCTTATCCACAATACTCATAATCAGTGACAGTAAAATAAAAGATTTAATTTCATCTATTGTCACTTCAGACCACTTTTCATCAGATTTCAGGGCTTTTCTCTCTGGGTCAAGAAAACATTGTTGTGCATACAAGTTGGTTTCCCTAGTAACCATCTCAAAAAAATCTTGCCCCACAAATTCAGAAAAGAAATCTAGCTCAACATGAAGGTCATCTATGTTGGGAATATTTATTCCCACGTTCTGGCCAGAAAATATAATATTTTTTGGCTCATTATCCTCGTCATTCCAAACAAACGGACTGCCAAGGGAATGTCCTATTTCACCCCTTGCTACCTGGTCTATTACTTGGCTTACATTATCTATAGGTATTTCTAATCTAGCTACTTGTTCTACAGGTACAATATTGTTGGGCCTATCATTAGGTACTTCCTGATCAACAGTTTCTAGGGGTTGTTCGTTATTATCTACTTCCATAATATAGTAATCATCAAGATCTTCCCACGGTTTAGTAGGCCTAGCCTTTTCATCCGAAGTTTGCAGTTGGCATGTTTCATAAACAAATTCATCACAAACAGGTAAATCAATATCATTTGTAGGACTACTTACTTTATTTATCATGGCTTCATTAGGACCTGTATTGGTATGTGTAATGCCATCAATAGCATTACTATCAACTATAAGCTCTGCAGTAGGCTTGGGTGATGACACGTTAGTATCGTGAGAATCGCTGTCAGGATCGGAAAATTCTTCATCCCGACACTGTTCAAGTGTTATTCGATCCACAAATTCATCCTCACTTCCTTCATCATTAGATGATAAATCACAATTATCTATAAATCGATCAATTTCACTCGAGCGCAACCCACGACTACACGACATCGCGATGTGAACACAACCTCAAAACTTGCACTAGTTTGTTTACTTTATAAATTATTTTCTGAACACCAGAATTGCCAACCAATAGAATGAAATTGTAGTATAACTAATGCAGTTTATAGTGAAAGCGACAAATGACCCAGTAAGTGCTGCTACCCATCGGAAAAAGCCGAAACTGCTAGCAGTGTCGGCCGACGGGAGTACACTGTCGAAGTATTCTGCAGCGTATAAGCGGCCGGACGAATAGGACTCGTCGAAGTAGGCCAATGGGTTAATAAATATCATAATAAAGTTTCAGGTGAAGCAATACCTTCTAACACCTTCACGTCAGAGACGTATGTTAGACCTCACAGTAGAGGCTTTCTGAACCACCCTGTTGGATTAACCAAATAATTCTTCTAAGGAAATTTTACATTACATTAATATATTAATATAAAAAACTATAGAAGTAATGAAACACACATAAAACACATAAAGCTAAGATATTGGTCATTCCACGTGAAAAATATACAACATAGCTGATAATAATACTTCTTAATACTCTTAATACTTCTTAATACTCTTAATACATACAGTAGAAACTCCCTTATCCGACCTCCCGATATACTTCTCCCAATATTCGACATAGTGTTCGGCCTTCTATCTATGATTTCTGCGCTCCCGTCGTTTCTGAGCCTATCCAAAAGTGAAACTATTAGATATTTTTAGAAACAATTATGTATAAATATTATAATTTTTCAGTTATTATACATATCTTGATGTTTCAATTAATGTGCAGTAAAATTATATTACAATACTGTATAGCTGTTTTCTACCTAGGAAATGCGTTTCATTTGCTCCTGCCGATATCCGACTTTTTGGCCGTTTCGACCATGGCTTGGTCTCGTCATGGTTGGATATGGGAGGTTCTACTTTAGTGCAGTAGTGAAGACCTAAGTGGATTATACTGAAAATAAACATACATCACTTCTACTGTAAAAGCTGTTAGACACAACTTTGAAAAGTTCAGAGTTAATATTTAAAATAATTTTAATTTAAGTCTATTTAGGGGCTTTTTTCCGAAACTTAAGAAACTTTTAACTTAACTGAGTTAAAAGTTCATTATCATTATCAATACATACAGTTTAAACATGGTTTAAATATTAATCTGCCTTGGGGAAAGCGACCCGTAAAGGGGCTTATAGACGGGGAAAGTAGAGAAGGCAAGTTGCTGGGTGCAAGTACTTGCCTGTTACACTTACTGCAAACTTACCTTGTTTATAGAGGTACTTTCCTCTTTAATTTAGGAAAACAGATGGCAAGTGATGTAATGGACAGTATACTTGCAGCCAACTTGCCAATTTTCCCCGTCTATAAGGTGCTTAAGACATGTTTACACCAGAGGTTGATAACTAAAAGTTGTTGTCTTAAGCCATATAGAGTTGACCAGTAAAAGTTGAGAACTTTTGATTGTCAATCTCTGGTGTAGTAAACCTTTACTGTAACAAATATTGAATCAGAATCAGAAATGTTTATTGCCATTAAATACAGATTATATACAATAGGCAAAGTCATATAATATAGGCAAAACATAAAAATTAAATTACATCAGTTTATTTATAATTTGACCATTGCCAAACAGATTTTTTATATGAAAAGAGTCCTTCTAGAAATGAACTACCCGGTGCCAGTGGCACGGGCAAAGGAAATATTACGATGTTACTCTATTACACAAATGCTTCCTAAGTTGAATTTTATGATTGACAATACAAGTCACTTTAAAAATTCTATTTCATAGTAACTTACCTAAACTATTTTTAACACATTTTGTGATAGTATTTATAGATAATTTTTCTATAATACACAAAATAACTAAATCTTCAACTAGAGTAATTAAAAAATAAATTTTATAATAAATAGTTTACTAAATATACATCTAATACACAAAATAACTAACTAAAAAACATCAAAGGTGGTAAAACATCCTGTGAATCGGCCTCTTTCACTTTGCTGGCGAGACTGAAAAAACTTCGGCAGCAAAGCGGAAAAAGACAAACCCATAGGAATCCGCAGATGAAGATGACTGATGGTAGTTTTGACGATGTGATGATAGAGGGGGGAAGGGGGCTGGAAAAGCCTGTCAGGGGTGTCCACCACTGGTGGGATGTTCCACCTCAAGAAACTTCCAAGGGTTCTTCCTTCAAAGGGCTCATTCACGGGACAGCCACCTTCTGAAAGGGTTAAAACAAGAATAAGTATTGAAACAAGGCTACTCCTACTTTTTTTTTTAATCCAAAAGAATTATGGTGCGTCTTTCTTCTGTAGAAAAAGGCTTTGAGAATACATTACTCAGCCAAGCTCCAAGCACTGAATAAGTGTCAAAGCAACATATATGAGCTTTAATTTAGCAAAGGATATTGTTTACCTATGATAAAAATTATCTATACTGTATAGTGTAGGACATGTTGAGAGATGTGCAGAATTTTTTTCAATATAATTTTGTTTAAAAGGCCAATAGTGTGCATAAGCAATACAATTCCTGCCTTTTGAAGGTAAGACTTTAGTTTATTTGCAAAGGGAAAAAAAGACTTAAATAACTCAAAGGTATATGTATAACTTAAAATAACACCAATTCAGAGCTGTAACAATGGGTTTTAAGATGAAAGATTTCCGACCTTACATGGATTAGGAAACCAACCGTCACACTTCATTTAGTAATTGGCAGTATCCATAAAATTTTGATTTGAGAATCCTAATTATTGGAAATTGTTTATCAATAATTTACATTTAATCGTTTAGTTTCACATGACGTTTTCAATAATTTTATAAACTAAGGAATGTGCATAGCAAGTATTTATGTTATTAATCATCTACAAATATTTTTAAGGATTGAGTACCGTATATCAAAAGTAAGAAGTGAATAGTTAATATCCATTGTAATAAGAAACCATTTTTAAAAAATATTATGGCTTCGATATGTATAATCGAAAATTGAATTACCATAAACAAAATTATTACTTTCCCTCTCCTGAGAAAATTAAGATGATACTGTATAAATTTCATGCAATCCTCTTAATTTCTCGTAGTGTACAAACTTCTCATATTTCAATTTTTCACTAAAATAGTGTACTTTACAATACCTACATGAATCTGCAGTGAATTTTTTTAAAAAGGAATCAACAAATTACTATTTATCATGCAGCAAGAGAAAGTTCTTTTTACTATATTTTTCATATTTTCGAAAGGAGAGTTAAAGAGTAAAATCCATTTATGTTGCCAGTTAGCCAAGTTGCCCCTGCCACGTTTATGATGCAATATAAATACTGCTTGCGTGTTGCATACTCCTCCCCTTCAATCCCGTTTTGCACTGGATTTTAAAATCTGACGAATTTAACCCTTTTGAACTACATTATGTAATGAATAATTAAAAAAAAAATAACAAAGTGTTTTAAAATTTGCTATTCATTTCTAGATTTACTGAGTACTAATGATGTAAATAACATATTTACTCTGGATACATAAACTTAAAAACATATTTGCTCCATAATATTACCTTTAAAACGAAGTGATATTATCTTAGTTTAGATGCACACCTTAAAATCCTTATAATACCAGAATATTCGAGTTTCTTGAGGGAATAATTAGATTATCTTTTACATGATCGACCTAGAGTAATGAGTCTTACCTACAAAAATGTTTTACAAAATTTGGCATTTGCAAGTAGCTATAAATACTAGAGCCATTCGGAAAGTAACCTTCGTTTGTATGCATGAAAGAAAGAGTGGGGGTTGGGTTGAGGTGTACGAGCGTCTTAGTTTAATAGACTCATTAATGATTCATTGGTAACGTGTCTGTAAATCGCGGAGGCCGGTGGTCCCGGGGCCGTTGGCGCTATAAGTCAAAAGTGGCCGTCACAAGTAAAGGTTTCGCCGATTTCGTCGTCGCTATTGACGGTCTGGCTCATTTCTGTGATTCAAATATTTTTGACGAAAAATTAAAATTAAAGACTATCAGTAATTGTGAGTTTTCCTGTCAATAATGAGTGTTATTGAAGTTGCGGACCTAAACGTTACCACAGTTATTAGAAAAGGAACAAGTGATGTCTACAATCATGAGAGTAACAGTAACAATCGTAATTGATCGAAATTGAATTGAACAGGAAACTGGCAGTAGGCCTACACAATGATTTTGTACCGATAATAAAAAATTCACATTAAAATCTTACATTTAAAATTTTTGAAGGTGCTAAATGGACCCGTTAATAGTGGTGGTGCATGCAGTTGCATTTTAACTTGTTGCGCCTATTGGGATTTTGAGTTACAGCGCGTACAGGGTGCTGTACCTAAACCATTATCTTTTTGTCAAATGAACCTATCAGATCTGTCAAGTTAACCAATCATTTACCATATTCGTCATCGGTTATTTTTCATAGTTCACCTTTCAGCGATTCCTTGGGTTATCATATATAAACTAATCATATTTGTCGAATTTAATTGATCGATTAGGCCTATACCGTATCTTTTATAGGAAGTACGTCATCGGCGATAAATTCTGCGTGGTGTAAGATGAACCACGCATACCTGTTGGGTTTTAGTTTATCGTTATCGCATTCGTCAAGTGTAACGGGTTCATGATTTCCGCAGAGTGTCGGACGAATCCCTCGCATCTGTCTAGTTATCGAACACGATATCGCTTATCGGCGATCGATTGTCGCGGTGTCAGATGGCCCCCGTACTCGCCGGATATAGTCATAGTCAGCGGCGCGGCGCGGCGCGGGCAGGAATGCGGAGTTCTCGGGTCAAATATAACCTTAGAGGGGGAGAGGGAGGTGTTGACGTCACTTGTATACAAACTTTGACTGCGAGGAGCGAGAATGTTGCCGTGCACGTACACTGACACTGCCCACGGACGGCACAAGCGCAAGCATCGGTCAACTGATATCATCTGAGTGGCAATCATTGCCTGCAACCCCAACGCTTTCTAACTCCTTAGTGCATAAACCACATGACGTGCTCTGCAAAATAATTCAAACTACGTGCAGCTTTTGACGTAAAATCGTATAGTATACATTAATCACTATTTGAGACGCCGAGCCAACGTTTTCTATGGTCGTGTAGTGAACATGAATGAATATATTTATCTTACATTTAGTGTATAATGTAAATATAAATTGTAAGCTACTCCAGCTTACCGGTCACAAATTGCTGTTGACTAAAAAAAATTTGAAGTTCTTCACACGTTGAAGTATTTAATGAGAAGTTTTATTCTGTCTGGGATAATGCGGTAACCTATGCATTGAAATATTCGTAGGGTAATGGATACGGACCAAATTACATTTTTCAATTTTAATTTTGCTTTAAAAAATTCGAACAAAAAATTAAAGTTTTAGTCTGCTTATATCAATCAATATCAATATTTTGAGACAGACACCTCACATAGTGGGTATTTCAACCTGAATATAAATAAGAGATAAGTGTAGGATAGTTGGCGCGATCTTGTAGTCTTGTTACTCAGTAATGCCGACATTCTCCTTAGGCAGGGCTGTTAATTAATAGCCCAACAGCCAATGGCATCTAAGGACCTACAGTTTAACGTGGGATCCGAACCACAATTTCGACCTCTTATATACGATTTGGTCTAATTATGAGGATGGTCTTTATGGATGAACTAGTATTCACTAATGTGGACATTAATCTCCACCAGCGAATATCGCATGGTAAAAATACCCCCCGTCGCAGCAGACCTGCGTACTCAGCGAATTTCCAAATTAGTAATATTAATTTTTACCACATGAAACTGTAAACCAAATAAAATCACATGCTCATAGATAGGAAAATAAATGTCTATTCTACTTATGATAAATATAGAGAGAGTATGCAGGTATGCTGCCATGGGGAACACTAAAATTAGGTTTTTATCATTTAAAAAAAAATTATTTTGACCGTATGAAGCCATTTACTAAGTTTCATCAATATATGTCCATTGCTAAAGAAGTTTGCCTATTCTCCATATGATTAACATGGGAAAAGAGTATGCAGGTTTGCTGCCATGATAAGCACAAAAACCAAGATTTTTTACCATAAATGAATGAATCTCAACCAAATGAAGCTGAATTCCAAGTTTCATCGAAAAATATTGGTTAATGAGTGAAATATTAACACATCAAAATTCTCCATAAGATTAACATATTGGAGAACCAAAATACAATGTACTGTCTTTAGACTTTTTAATATCTCGGTAACCAATGGAGATAGAGCAAAGCTTAAAAATGCTAAATTGTGTGTTTTTTGAGCTAAATCCAGTGGTGAAAATGAAAATTTAAAATTTTTTAAAATTACCTATGAAAAATGCAAAAAACCCATTTTTGGGTTACAAAACCCCCAAAAACTACCCCTTCCGGTAGGTCGATATGTCTGATTTACGAACTCATCCGAATAAATGTAAGATTACACATCTCTACCAAATTTGGTGTCGATCGGACCATTTTTACGAGAGTTATCGTGTCTAGGGACACATACATACATACATACATACATACATACATACATACATACATATATACATATATATATATATATATATATATATATATAAAATTTCTAATGACTATTATTTTTGGTCTCTAGGCACCTCAAAACAAAAAAGTAACATGGTCACGGGCTTAGGTCTTACCATGAGACCTACGGTAATAGCTTATTCCCTATGGGAAATTCGCTAAAAAAAAACAAACAAACAATACCCCCCGTCGCAGCAGACCTGCGTACTTAGCGAATTTCCAAATTAGTAATATTAATTTTGACCAGCTAAACATGTAAACAAAATTTCATCACGTGCTCATAAATAGGGAAATAAATTAATGTCTATTCTTAAGATAATTATAGGGAAAGAGTATGCAGGTATGCTGCCATGGGGGACACTAAAAGTAAGTTTTTAGCATAGAAAAAATTTATTTTGACCATATAAAGCCATATAGTAAGTTTCATCAATATCTGTCCATAAATAAAAGAGTTTGCCTATTCTCCATAAGATTAACATGGGAAAAGAGTATGCAGGTTTGCTGCCATGATAAGTAAAAAAACCGAGATTTTTTGCCTTAAATGGATGAATCTCAACAAAATGAAGCTAAATACCAAGTTTCATCCAAAAATATTGGTTAATAAGTGAAATATTAACACATCATTATCCTCCATAAGATTAACATTGGAGCCCCAAAAGACAATGTACTGTCTTTAGACTTTGTAATATCTCGGTAACCAAAAGAGATAGAACAAAGCTTCAAAATACTAAATTGTGTGTTTTTTTTGAGCTAAATCCAATGGTCAGGATAAAAGTTTAAAATTTTTTAAATTTACATATGAAAAATGCAAAAAACCCATTTTTGGGGTACAAAACCCCCCAAAACTACCCCTTCCGGTAGGTCGATATGTCTGGTTTTTGAACTCATCCGAATAAATGTAGGATTACACATCTCTACCAAATTTGGTGTCGATCGGACCATTTTTACGAGAGTTATCGTGTCTAGGGACACATACATATATATATATATACATATATACATATATATATATATATATATACATATATATAAAAATTTTAATGACTATTATTTTTGGTCTCTGGGCACCTCAAAACGAAAAAGTAACATGGTCCCGGGCTTAGGTCTTACCATGAGACCTACGGTAATAGCTTATTCCCTATGGGAAATTCGCTAAAAAACATTCTGTGGTAAAAGTTGCAGACTGCTTTTAGTCCCATACGGTTACAGGTTACGTAGCGACATCGGTGAACCACAGGTAGAAAAAGGGTCAAATGGTATTCGCGAGGAAGTCCTCCCTTTGGCATGGAGAACCTTCTGAGTACACGACCTCTCAGAAGACTTACCTATTTATACACTTGTATTTTCAGTGTCTTTACATCACAAGTGCGTCTTTAGTAACTTACTGCAATGCAAAACCACATGTTTTAAAATCCATTTTGATTAGCCCCGGAGCCGTAATTAAACTAAATAAGGGTTTACCTTTTCGTCAAACAGCTCCAAAATTTGTAACTAAATCGTTACGGCCGTTTCGGCATTGAAATGCCATCATCAGAAAATCTTCCGCTGCAGCAGATTCGTCAAAATTTAAAAAGAAAACACATAACACAAAATTTTTACATACTCTAAACAGACAGTTACAAAAACATCACGCACAGGCCTGTCGTGCACTAACTTCGCGGGACCTGTTGACGGTGACATTGCCGCGGTGAGGTGCCAACTGGAGGCTACTCCTGCGTCGGTCCTGGTGTGGCGGCGTTATCAGTTGGACTTCGGTCACCTGGCTTCCGTTTACTCCGCTCCGATTTAAAATACTATTGAATATGAAATCTGACTTATATTGGAGTTGTCATTTAAGATATAAAATCATCATGGCCATTGTTAAATTTGTAGGCTTTGTAAATTTCGAATTCCTCTAATGTATCTAGTTTATTGTCTTTGCTACACTTTCGTGAAGTGTCTTTGTTGACACAAATCACAACATCAATGATCTGGACACTGACTTAGAAATTCTTCACACCTGTAGCAAAGGCAATAAACTATATACATTATTACTGTTGCTATTTTACGGTTGTTATTATCTACATGCTAGGTAAGAAATAATTAATTGTTATAATTTTTTGACGTCATTTAAGTGCACACTCATATACAGAATGTCCCAACATTATCAACCCAAACTTCACTAGGTTATTCTTTAGGTTGAATAAATTAAATTCATTATTTAATAGTCTTCTATTAGGGAAAATCTAATTTATTCGGTTAACTTATTTGCTGTGAAGTGTTTCTAATCTAGGTATTGTTCTTTAAATAATTAATTAAGTTTTATAACAGTTTAGTATCAAATTTCTATTTCGTAAAACTTGCTAATTTTGATATAATTGATTTTGATCATTTGAAATTACTGTCATTTTGAAACTAAAAGTGGTATATATTTAAATGTCGAATTAAAATGACGTTAAGCACAATGCGAAGTTTCAATTTTTGATATAGGCCTATTTACGAAAAACGGGTATGTTTCAACGCAAGAAATAACCTAAATCTACTAAAGTTTGGATCGATAATTTTGGGATAAATTATATATAGAGTGCATTAATGTGAACTTGCAAGAAAGTGATCTTCGAGCATAATTGTTCTTTCGTAAAGATGATCTCTAAATCGACTAAAACTATATTTAAATTGTAGATGTATAATTTATTGTTAATTTAGTTATATTTCTTGAAATTAATTAATGGTAAATAATGATAGTTTAAAACATTTGTTTAAATTTTAATAAATGATTTTATTCGTACGGTAAAGCTGTAAGTCTCGCCATAAAATGTGACGAATGGCAAAAAACAGCTATGCCAGGGGGGAGAGGGGGTACTTTTCCAAAAACGTCGAGCTTACGTTACATAGTGATATAGTGATCTTTGTGAAGATCGTGAAAAACGCAATGCAAAATTTCGACATTACAAAAAGAATAGAAAGCAGTGGATTTGGTTGAGGAGGTCCTTTGGGTTGTGTCCTTTTTTTTAAATGGCCCTGAGACCTTAAGGGAAACGAGCACACTACTTAATTTCATTCAAAATCTCTATTCATCTAACCAATAAAGACCATTTAATTTAAAAGATTAGTAGTATATTTAGGCTGTTTTTTTTCTCGAAGGTTTTTTGCACTCCCGGCACCTTTCTTTAAAGGTTCACGTGGTCATTTTTTCATTATAAACTATTTCAATAGTTCTAAGCAAAAGTTTGTAGTAGAGTTGACGAGTTTCGCTTTTTCGCAGCCCCACAGTTGAAGGAATATTTTCGTCGCCGGAGAATCTGTCACAATTCTCGGAGACTGCCGTTTGGCACCCGTCCCAACCACGTCCGACCACCAGAAAATTTAGAAGCCTCACTCTCTCGTTTATCATGATAGATTTTTGTAAAGCACCCATAATGAATGAAACGTCCTCTAGAAGCGAGTTACTATTTGTAATTTGTATATTTTGATTTGGGATGCTTTAAAAGTTCTTCTATCTAGTAAAATTCGCTCTTTGATTAATGAGCTTTCTTTATATATATATATTTTTATAGGACTAATGTACAAAAATAATTGAATGATCCGACATTTACTTCGTAATTGATAGTACTGATATTGATAATATTTTTTATGTTTTGTAGGAATACTGTAATTTTAGGTGTATACGTACAATTTTAGTACCTGATATATTTTAAAGTATAATGTTTTTTAGTCACTGAGTCACTAAGTTATACTTTGTTTAATAAGTTACTTTGTAACTGAATAAAAACTACTACCTTGTAACTGTGCAATGAGCTACAATTCTTTCCCGTTATATAAATTTAACCATAGATCAAGGAATATTTTCGTCGCCGAAAACAATAAAGCGTTAAATGAAAAACTTGTAAATTTCTATTTCTAGGTAGTGCCTAGAAACATAGACTGTGTACACTAACGTATATGCAACTTCAATTTATTGTGAATAGTCTGTGCTAGAAGCTATGAGTCACTTATGTAATAATTCTGTTATGATTTGAAAAAAATGGATGCCCCTTTTGTGCAATGTGTTAAATTAATTATTTTTCATTTAATACATTAGAGACTAAGAAAAAAGAATTAAAAAAGGTGTGACGAAAATTAAGAATCATACCCAAAAACACAAAGTGTTGAGGGGTTACCAAGTCCTAAAAATTTATGATATAAAAATTTGTTCCAGGTCAATGACATTGTGTGACAAAAATCGTTTGACATGTGTGAGAAAGATAAGAATTCCCTTGGTTTTTGAGAAATACTTGTCACCAACAATTTTTATCACATATAATTAGCAGCAAATAAAAGTATTTGAGGAAATAATAATGAAGGGTGAGTTTATTGAGTGTGATGCTTTAGATGATCAGCGTAGCTTTGTCACTGACTAAAACCAGTTGATTAATTTATCAGAATCATCTGTATCTATACATATACGTATATTTAATACGCGACATTTATCTCAATGAACTCTGCTTACAGTTTTCAACAGATTTTAGTGATTTTGGTCTATAATTATATTGAGCCCAGCGTGAAGTTTTTATAAAATAAAATGAAGAATATCCATCCAAAATATTCGCCTTTGATTAACACTGGTAAGGCAAATAATAATTGTTTAAAAGTTTAACATCTGTTAAGAGTTAACACAGTACACCATACTATACTGATACTATATTTGATAAAGTAATCTACATACATTCAGTACATAAAAACATACATTCAAACTAAAAAGGTTATGTTAATCTCTGTAGGATAGACCGGTTAATGAATGTCATTAAAAAATCGTCAACAGTGGAAAGTATATGTATAAAGTTTGATTTTTTTATCAAAGTTCAAACTAAATAATAGTTTAATTTCGAGTAACAGATACACTAGATTATTATTTAGTAGCTCGATGAACATCAAAACGTCCTAAATTTAAACCGTTCTCTAAAAACATTTAAAAAATCATTGACGTCGGTACACAAAATTAAACTCGCAACATATATAATCTTTGTTCCACTTTTTTTGTTTTATCCCTTATTATTCAATCGAAATATGTTAAAATATTAAAATATGTTACAATATTGTAACTCTCACTCACTTTATTATGAAGTTCATAAGTTGATATCCCACGTGGGTAATACCTTGCAGCACTGAGTTTTAAATTTCACTAAGAGTAACAAGGTTTGATTGGTATGAACGAGTCTCATAAAACAACCTAAATCTATAGATAAGTTTGATTAACATTCAATAGTCTTCAAGATTGATCTTAAAAATCTTCAAAATGTATTAATAAATTTTTATGAAATTCTATCATGTAATCTCAAAATGGTAAGGTGAAAAAACTGAAAGCATACTAGGGAAACTATCGTGCTTGGAGACGTCAAATACAATACGAAATCTCTATGCGAATTACCAATACAACTCTTTGGGAAATCTGACGTGGTCGTTACAATTAGTTCGACCAAGTATGTAAGTAGAAAACTGTTAGTGAAATGATCTATTTTATTCTAGAATTCTCCAAATATAAACATATAAATAAAAATGGGTTTCAAGCTAAATAGTTATAACGAAGCGTTGAGCGATACGCCTGCGTAAAAAACTTAGCATTTTAAATGTTTGCGGTACATAAACTTGACACTTTTTACTATTTTAGGAGAAATAAAAATATTTTTAAAATTTTCAATACTTAAAAGTGGTTTTAACTGGAGCTATAGACAGATTAAAATTACTTATACAACAGGTTATTTGTGATGTACCACGTGTTATGTAATTGCATGAATATGCATTCATACATTAAAAATATAAGTAACTTTATTAAAATGTTTTTTTTATTGACAACCGAGCAGTATAGTCTTCATGGAGGATTTGTACAGTTCTCAGCAAACAAAACAAAAATGTAAAACTTCTGCTGTTTTGGAAAAAGTTGAACAAATAAACGTTTTAAAGCTATTTGTGAAACAATGGTTTTACAATATAAATCATATTATAACTTACATTAATGAAAAGTTTGAATATACTTTATTTACTGTAAATCTACCTTCAAATAAAAATAGTCTCACATTTTGCAGCAAGTTCACAAAATTTAGTGTAGATAATTTTGATAGAAACTTAAACAACCAAAATGTAAAGCATTAAAAATGACTACATCCTTGCCTCTGCTGCTCAAAGAACTGAAATGGGCAGTTTCAAAACTTATGAGATCCAAGATCACCATTAATTTTTTGTAAAGAAACATAAATCAAAGTCGTTGGTGACAACACGTTATCAGGAAATTTATTTCAAACGCATACTGCATCATACAACAGAAGAATTCTGAACTCTTGAACTATTCTTTTTAATTTTAAAATTTATCAAGTCTTAAACAGAATTTTGTAACTTAAACGTTGTTTAGAAGAAAGCTTAATATAGAATGTTTCCATAGATTACAATGTTGACATGTGTTTTAAAACGTATTACATTTCAACTTATTTGTGTATTGCAAAATCACGCACTATGCCTATATTTTACTTTAAGTAATCCAATACCTTTACCTTAAGCAAGAAAGTTAATTATCACACTTTAAAACCCCAAAACTAAAATTCGCACAAAGAATTGTATCCTGTTCACTTACCGCCGGAGAAAGGCGATCCAAAATTTCACAAAAGAGGCGGGCGAGCACTGGGCTCGGGAGCGGAGGCGTGGGCGCGCGGGGCTATTTTCTGAGGCCCCTGTGCGCATGCGCCCGACAATTTGCTGCCCCATAAACTCGGAATTCTCCCAACATCTCAATGGGGCCCCGAATTAACCCGCACCTGGCGGGGGGGCCATTCACCCCGTGTTATCACCTCCCCCCGTGGCAGCAACCCTGCGTCGTCGAGGTGGGGCGGGCCTCCGGGGCTGTGGGTACGAGGTATGAAACAATAATGACAAAGAGGCACTGGGTTACATTGTACATGTGGTTCGTCATGTACTGGGAGTACATTGAAAAAAGTGTTTATTTCAAACTGTTTGAATTAGTGCAACTAAGGACGAAGTAGGGGGAATTACGCACAAACTCTGACTCAACGCATAGTGAGAAAACGTCACATAATTAAAAAATATGTAATACAAAACCACTTTTTTATAGAAATAAGATATTTAAAATTTCGTAGTAATACGAATATAGAGTACTAAAATATTATAATGACAAAGAGATACATAAATTTTGACAATTGAAATTAATAGCTGGAAGAAACGATCATAAATTTAAATGACACATTAGTTTCCACTCAAACCTTGGTTGTGTTTCCAATATCACAGCCCAATTACAGAATCAGACGACCTGCTTTTTTGTGATTAGGTAATCAACACATCGAACATGTCGATAGGTCGTTACTTGGCCGAGTGATCTCAATGTTTCAAGGTACTGTCAATGAAAGTGTAAAAGCTTATATCCAATGGGACAGTGTAGTATCACAGAAACCTGAACCGGTGACTGTGAAGATACGAGAACCTAAACTTCGATAACTTAGTTTTATGTGGTAGTAGTATCATAGTGTATGTATCAACTATTTGCAGTATTATCACAGAGAAGTATTGATTTTATAATCAAGATAGTCACAGTGTTATACAACTAAAACACTGTGAAACCCTATAAGAACCAAAGTTAAACCACTTGTAAAAATCTAGACTCACAGTAAAACGATGAGACTATTAGACAGAGAAAACCAAAGTCACAAAAATATAAACGAAAGTTGTTAATGTTAACCAGCTACCTTCTCAATGCATTTTTGAGCATGTTAAAAGGTTACAACATCTAGTAGCAACATTTACAACATTTACTATTTCAATACAGCTTTTACCAATTCTTACAACGTAAGGGTAAAATTAGTATTCGAGTCTCTTAAGTGTAATAGTTTGGCTACAATTAGAACTTATCCCCTGAGGGAATAAGAGGTTTATTGCGGGTTTCCAGCCTCCGAGTGGAGCCGACATAAATAAATCATGAGTTACAGTTTTCGTATCTAAACACAAGAGTTACATTAAACTCCGTAAACACATTAATTTCGACGATTGGACGTCAAAATATCTGTTTGTCAAATGTCAGACGGAAATTCAATCAAATAAGTTTGGAGTAGTAAAATGTGACATTCCGTGCAAGTTTAACTGTAAGAGACTTCAAAACATGACATGTGAGGCTGGCTTCTATGAAAAAACATCTTTAATACTTGTACAAAATTGTGTTTTTAATGTTTTTTGGCCCGTTAAAGCATGCTTCAACTGTAGCTTCCATTAAACATTTTATTTCACTTTTGATAAATCGTCAAAGACATTTCAATCAGTTGACTAGTAATCTAGGTAAAAACTATGACGACAAATAATAATAGGTCAAAGTTAAATAAAAAGACAAATTTTTGGACCAAATGCTGTAAACATTTACAATACCACTGTCGTTAAAACGCATGAAAACAGAGCTTAACATAAAACTGAAATATATTGATCGAGATTATGAGGATGGAAACTTGGAGCTAAAGTCTCCAATCCATATAAATACACAGTCTCTAATCTAATATAACCATAATTAGCTACATTAGCTAAAATATAATTACCTGTATGTTGTTGAAGTAGACAAGACGAATTCATCCGTTTTAAATTTATTTAGATAAATAATCGATAGCTAAAGACCAGTTTTTAAACTCTTAATAGACTCCATTTATAAATAAAATCTTCTAAAATTGTTGATATTAAACATTATTCAAGCAATGGAAATATGAAAATCACCATTTAATTTTTATATAACCTTAGACTTTTTAAGTTAGGGGTTTCTAATACAAGGAAGAGTAGTGAGGTTTTATAGGATCTACCTTATAAGAACTGAATTTATTTTAGAATTCCCATAAATATGGTATTTCATATTAAAACCTTTTATAATGACTCAAACTGCATATTGCTTCATAAATATCATTGTAGGTTTATCATTTCACTGAACAAGTAAGTCATTGGCACTAGTCAATCCTACCTTGTTTGCGGATCGTAAACAATAATGTTGCATCAATGTGTTGCGATACACTCGTACTTCCCTTACGGCCAAGCTAGAATAGTTCTTCTACTTCACTCAAGGTCATTATCACCCGCTGGAGGTCAACCATCAAGGAAACGACATTGCAATTTGCAGATCAACATAATATTTTTCTAATTCTTATAGATTAAGTGAACGAAAATTGGTGTTACCTGTCGCAGGGTCGGAACCAGCCACTGTCAACGAGTTGTTATCACTGGGGGATTTACAACCCCCATAAACTGATAACGGGGTGACAGCCTTGAGATAAAACTGGTGCTATCACTGAACAAACCGGCACATTGTCGGCAACGCCAGTGGAGGCACCAACACGACACGGATTGTTGGTTTACAACAGGATTCTGATTTGTGACGCATTTCGGTGTGTTCAAACATTGTGTCATCGTAACGTGACTAGTCTAGTCAGTGTTCTGAACAATGAACAGCGAGAGTAGATATAATGTTTGTTGATAGGATAGTTTGTATTAAACAATGTTTGTGGTAACTCGATGATTTTGTTTTGTACGGTTTAGGTTGATTATTTGTTTTTCCTCCATTATTATAACGAACATGGGATATTATAGTTAACTTCTGATAGAAAGAACTCAAACACTATCATCAATCTATTACTTACCACCCTAAAATTGATTGCTAAAAAAAACAAAAAAAAACATTCACTATAAAAGTTCAATCTCCTTTAACACCGAGTGCCGTAGTGTTCAATATAATGTCTGGTCTAATTGATGGTGGTTATTTCTTTCAAGTTCATGTTCTAGAGATATATTATTCTCATAATTTAATAAAACAAAATATTCTAACATCATAAATTTGATAACGTAGCTGCTACAGTATCAGGCAAGGTAGTGAAAATTCTATGACCATGACAATTAATGTTAAGAGATATTTATTTAAGAAACAAATTATGACATCTTGCAGTATAGTACTATACACTATGTAGGATCAGGGAATAGCAGCTCAAAAGTATTTTTTCTCTAACTAAAAGGTCGTATGTTTAAGTTTTGGAACTTAAAATGCTTCAAGATACTGAACAAAACTGGCAGAACTATTTATAAACAATCTAAAGAAAATAAGTTACTGAGAAAATATAAAAAAAACTTAGTGGTTATAATTATTTCCTTTCCAACCATGTTCAGTCCAAATCCAACAAATATCGAAGACGTCAGCATTCAAAGTTAGAACATCAAGAGCGCCATATGGCCAGGCAGTATCGGAGTTATTTCTGCTAGAGTAGATTGCTCAACCTATTTACCACTGGAATTCCAATGGACCTGGAAATAAATGTAAAATTGGTAGAGGACTGATTCTTAGAAAATAATAGAAATATATATTTTGGAACTTCAACCAACGTAAAACATGACCTTTTTACGTTTAGAAATGAACTGTGATATCCCTAGTTTGTTCCTTTAATTAATAATTATTTTAATTAGAGTTATTTCGCTCACCACAATCTCTTAAACAAAATGCATTGATTACTTTACCACATGATGGGGTCCATTAATAAAAAGAAATAATACTAAATAATATTTTCAGAAAAAACACAACGAGAAGAAGTAGAAATGTCATTAATTTTAAATGTAAAAAAACCTGCATTTGGCCATATATTCCTGTATGGTAGATGAGCAATATCACCTATCGCAGGTGCCGATATTTTTCGTGGTAAAGATCAATGACCACAATTTAATACATAAAACACTGTATGGCCATCCAGAAAATTGAAATGTTTTGAACAATTCATCTAAATTTAAATTATTTTGAAATCTTCTGTTTGTGACAGTTCTTCATCTGCCGAAGTTGTTCGCGTTTACAATCTCCAAGGTTATGAAATGAAATGAAATGAAATGAAATGAAATGAAATGAAATGAAATGAAATTGTCTTTATTTGTCTTTAGAATGTAAGTACATCATTGACAATGTCATAAATACAGCAAAAGCCAAGTCAATACAATAAGGATACATTAAGTATATACAATAAACAATAAGAGAAAATTATAACGAAAAGATTAATTACAAAACTAAAAATCTACATTTGTTGAACTGAAGAATTCGTTTAAGTTATAAAATGGGTTTTCCAAAAGCCAGGAGTAAAATTTCTTTTTAAAAACTTTAAAGGGATATGAATTAATTTTATTTTCTAAAAAGTTATAGATTTTCAGTGAAATAATGATATGACTATTAATTGTTTTACTTAGGCGTGTGAACTCTATAACAGCATGATCCTTCCCACGAGTATTGTAATTGTGAACAGAATTTTTGAAATTTAATAAGTTTGGATTGTTTATTATATAAATGGTTAGATCAAAAATATATAAATTTACTATGGTTTGAAATTGAAAATGAATAAAAAGCGGTCTACAGTGCTCTCTTGGATGACATTTATGAACTGCCCTGAGAGCTTTTTTTTTTTAAGTTTTAATATTTCTTCGATTCTAGGGCAATTACCATAAAGTACTAATCCGTATCGGAAAACAGATTGAAAATAAGCAAAATAGGCCGTTCTTAAATAGGTTTCTGGAATAACCTCAACTAGTCTACTCAAGAGATAAATGACCCTTGAGAGTTTTTTCTTCAGGTGATCAACATGCGAATTCCATGTTAAACTTGGATCAATATAGATACCTAAAAATTTAACTGGGTCCAATTGTGGTTCAGGCGATATTTGAGGGTTATGTCGAACATTGAAATTTATAACTTTGGGTTTGTTTGTATTAAGCAGGAAACCATTAGAATTAACCCAGTTTGATGCCCTGGTTAGTGTTTCACTAGCCAGTAACTCAAGATTATTGATGTCATTGCTGACATTGAAAAAGGTGTGTGTTATCAGAAACGTTATACTTTATAACACGGGGTATAAATGATTCAGTTTTGTGTCCTGCTTTGTCAACACGTTACATTAGATGGATGGTAACGGTTCTCCTTCAACTGATCTGCATTGAGTCCCGTCTCGCCAACTAGAAACTGTTCTCCATCAACTGATCTGCATTGCGTTCTGTCTCGCAACTAGAAACTGTTCTTCAACAACTGATCTGCATTGAGTCCCGTCTCGCCAACTAGAAACTGTTCTCCATCAACTGATCTGCATTGCGTTCTGTCTCGCAACTAGAAACTGTTCTTCAACAACTGATCTGCATTGAGTCCCGTCTCGCCTACTAGAAACTGTTCTCCATCAACTGATCTGCATTGCGTTCTGTCTCGCAACTAGAAACTGTTCTTCAACAACTGATCTGCATTGAGTCCCGTCTCGCCAAATAGAAACTGTTCTCCATCAACTGATCTGCATTGCGTTCTGTCTCGCAACTAGAAACTGTTCTCCATCAACTGATCTTCGTTGCGTCCCGTCTCATCGATTGAAAACGATTCTCCATTAAGTGATCTGTCTCTTAGACTGGAAACACTTTTCCCTCATTCGATATGCATTTTTCCTGGTAAAAAAAATTCTAGAAGAAATCCACCCAGACAAAGTTTTTGTGCTTTTTTTATTTGTTTTTATTTGTTTTATTTGTTGTTTTTACTTGTGTTTTTATTTTATTGTTTGTGATAAAATTTCGATAAAAACATCGGCATAATTATTCAAGAAAATGTAAATTAGTAAATAACAAATGTACCATGGTATAGATTTCTGCAGATTAATAATCTAACATGTATACATTTCAAAACAAATTCAAGTTAATTTGTATCAGCTTTAAGTTTGTATTTTTTTGTGTCAGGAATAAAAGTCTTGGCAACTTGTCTCTTCTTTACGAGTCAGCTCACATCCAAATCTCCGATTAACTTAGCAGATAAGTGGGGTCCAATGATATGCAGTTTCAATAAGCTTGTACGGTAGTGTATTAATTAGCGTGTGATGACAAGTAGGTCAGTGAGGCCTGGACCGGAAGTACAGAAATGTGCGACTCGGGTTGCGGCTATTCCGGGCTGCGATGATGTACGAGTTGGAGTAGCCCACCGTGCCGTACCTCTGCCTACCGGGTACTCGAAACCAACCATATCGACTAACGACATTTGATGGTAATGGAAACACAATGTAGGGATAGCCCACCGTGCCGTACCTCCGCATATCGGGTACTCGAAACCGACCATATCGACTACCGACACTCGATAGTAATGAGAACACGATCTGTAGGTGTAGCCCACTGGCCAAAGCTGGCGTACAAAATCTCACCCATTCATCCATGTATGGGAAATAGATGTATCAGCTTGACTGCCGGCCTTCATCCCAGAACCGTTCTTCTCACTAAGCAAGGTCCTTCTACACCTTCCACCTTCCAATTGAGGTCCAGTCAATCAGAATCGTTGGTTGAGAAGAAACAAAGAAATAACAATCTTCTTCCCCGACGGCGAGATGACCTAAGATGTCCGAAGAATCCTAATCTATCTATATTTTTAATACGCTAGGCATATTTTTGTCATAATTGTTTTGGAGCGGTGGTGCTACCAATCACAATGTTCAAGGTGTCGTTAGAAAGGTCTTAGCATGTAGTTTTGCCATCAATTAAAAAAAATTAGAAAAATCACCGTGGACATGGGAAAATATGAGGTTAAAGTCGCGATTTTCCCCATAGACAAAATATGCAGTTACAAACCAACGATCGAGAAATCAGCTGTTTATTTAAGGAAGTGGTTAAACATATCAAATCTGGCCCTGAAAAATGGTTACTGAACGTACAGCTGGCAACAAAACACCAGTTTTTATTTGCACAAAATAAAAAAATAACCAAAAAAATGTTCGACATAATGGAGACTATAAGACCACGACGGCCAAGAGGAGGAGGCTGACGAACTTTAACTGATAGACGCGAACAAAATACAAATACTAATTGTCGTTGATAGCCGAAAACAGCAAGCACCCTTTCGTGTTAGGTTTAAGTGTTCTCTCCAACAGCCTCCTGAAGATTTCACATTCAATTTTGAAGATATCACAATTTGTACACTTAACGTGCCAACTAATGCTTGGGAGAGTGCTTTGGGAAGAATTTAGAACTCCAATGTCTGAAGATTATGCCAGACAATACATCATACAACCAATTGCGACTTCCAACGCCGTCTACAAATTCGAGATTAGATCACGAGTTTGACATTATTGGAAAAAATACTGTTTTTGAAGTAATGTATGCCAAGGCGAATCAAGAACAGAAAACCATCATCGATACAATTGTGTTATCTGTCCAAGGTTCATCGAATCAAAAAGTTTTCTGTCTTTCTGCTCATGCGAGATGTGGGAAAACCTTTGTGGAAAAAGCAATTCCTTGCAAACTTAATTCACTCAATATATCTTTCCTCCCGTGTGCCTTCAGTGGAATCGCAGCAAGTCTACTAGACGGTGGGCGCACTCTACATTATCGGTTTGGACTTCCAATTCCGATACTAGAGAATTCAGTGCAATCCATAACTGCTAACAGTGCTAATGGTGATGCTATTCGTAACAGTACTTTGATTTCGATTGATGAAATATCTATGTGTCCCGTGTACGCTTTCCAAACAATTGCCCGCCTGCTCAGGGACTTTTGTGACTCTTCTCAGATGTTTGGTGGTAAAACCGTTCTACTTTGTGGAGAGTTCCGGAAAACACTACCGGTTATTACTCGCGCGCAAGTCGTGCGGTTACCGTCGAAAATTGCGTCAGGTATTTTCCCGGTTGTAGTCAAATCAAGCAGCTTAAATTAAGCAAAAATATGAGAGCACACAATTCCCAAACCGAATTCATGTCTTTCATGAAAATTTTGGGAGATGGCACGCTGCCAGTGGAGCTTGATCTAGAAGACATGATCGAGTTACCTAATCAAATCATTGGTGTCGGCGATCCAATTGAAGACATTTATGGTTCGATTTCGCAGATTATTGAGACAGATGAAATCGTTGATCGTACAATTCTCTGCCCGAAAAACGAAGAATGTTCTTCCCTAAACTAAGCAATTTTTTAGAAAAAATCAGGTCAATATGCAAATTATTATAGTTTTGACAAGGTACTTACAGAAGACGGCAGCGACGATGTCAACTACCCGACGGAATTCTTGAATAGTTTATCAATTAGCGGACTTCCGGCTAATGAACTAAGGTTGAAGAAGAACGCCTTGATTATGTTGATTGATAATTTTGATGTAGCAAAAGGTCTAATTAACGGAAGAAGGACGAGAGTCAAGAGATCGCAGTAAGTAGAGCCCGATCATTTGATGGACTTAAAGACTACATAGGCCTAAAAGATGGAGAACACCAAGGCCGACTTCGTCGAGACAACCGTGTTTACACTTGCAATATTGTTTAAAGAAAAATTTTATAAGTTTTATTAATAAAGTAATTTTTATTATTATTGAATTAAATCTTTTTTTTAATAGCAACATTTAAGTTAAACTGCCTACACGCATTGGTGGACAGAGTTTCTCCTTGACAGCGCACGATTTCGTGCGCCAGGTACGCTAGTAAATACTAAACCGAAGAAATCTTTTTATTGAAGCATTTAAAATATTTTACGTTTTGGCCAACACCGTATTGCTTTATTCATTTGTATATATAGCCAACGTATTATTTAGCATTTATTATTGTTTATTTAAGGAAATATTGCCAGGAAGAAGTAAGGCAGAACTAATGCTGTTAGCTCAACATTATTTTCCAAGGGTAAACATCATATTTATTTATTTGGCAAAGCGCCTTTATTTTTTAAATCCGAAATATTAACGATTTTGATTACTTTCTTAGTATTAGAGTAGAGTATATAATTTAAGTTTACTTTTTAGAGTATATTATTTTGGCCAAAACAGATATTGTATTTTAATCAAGATAATATGTCCCTTCCCTAATTTCTCCGATTAGATGCATTTTCTTTAATCTTCACCTTTTGTTTGAACCATACCTTTGCTGTATGCCAACCTTACTTACTATTTTTGTTGTCAGATTTGATCTCTCTCCTATAGACCTACAGACTGTAACGCAATTATTTTGTAGGCTATATTAAAATATCAAGGCCAGTTGTCTTGGAACTAGACCGAGGGTAGTTTATTTTATTTAAATGAAGTTATTAAGTAACTAACTATCGAATTTAACAATTTCTTTGCCGCGTTGGAAGAAATTTAGCCAGCACTATCAACACTGTTGGTGGCCAAATCGTGAATGATTCTAACTATAGAAAAGAAACGACTTTTTCACTTAACCCAGTGTCAGAACTCGACACTATCAAACACATAAACAGTTTGAGGGTCACATAAACACATAAACAGTCCGCACCTGGTGATGATGGTGTACCGGCTGCTATTCTCAAAGAAAATTCATTAATAATCTCTAAGCCGCTCACTCATCTTATAAACTTAAGTTTGCATTATGGAGTTTTCCCAGCTGCTTTTAAAACTGATAAGGTATTCCCACTTTTTAAATCTAATGATATTAAAGATAAAAATAACTGTCGTCCAATCTCCTTGCTTAGCGTTTTTTCTAAGGTTTTAGAAAGAGTTGTTAAAGATCAGTTGTAAGGTTACCTCCAGAATAACCAAATTTTATTCGAAAACCAATATGGATTTAGGCAGGACTTAAATATATCAGACGCTCTTTTTGATGTCAGCAGAGAGATAAAAAATTCAATTTCTGAAAATTTGCGGGCAATGTTAACTTTTCTTGATCTCAAAAAGGCCTTCGATTCCATTGACAGAAATAAATTACTGATAAAATTAGAGGCTATTGGAATCAGGGGTATAGCACACGCCTGGTTCAAGAGTTATTTAACTGAAAGATTACAACTGGTTTCAATCTGTAGTGTCAACAGCACTACAATGCCAATTAATTGATTATGGGGTTGCCCAAGGAAGCACCCTTGGCCCAATTTTGTTCCTGATTTACATAAATAATATTTCAAAATTAAATTTAAAGAGCAAGTTGTTTTTATTTGCAGACGAGATGCTAATTTTATCTAAGGGCAAAACGTTGGAAGAGGTAGAGTCAAACGTTTCATGGGACCTTACACAGTTGAAAAAGTGGTTGGATGACAATACTTTATCTTTAAATGTGTCAAAAACTAAATTTATGCCAATATCTCTTTCAATGTATTCTGATTTTCATTTACAAAATCTAAAAATTCACACCTGTGGACTCCATCTTAATAATAATTGTAACTGTGAATTCATATAAAAAGTTTCACATTATAAGTACCTAGGTGTTATTTTTGATACTAGGTTAAAGTGGACGGAACACATTGATTTTTAAAGAAAAAATTCGAAAATATATATTTGCATTCAAACAACTAAGCGAAATTCTCGATGAAAATTAAAACTAGCGTATTTTGCATACGTTCAATCTCTTCTTTCATTCGGTATTATTGCCTGGGGCGGAGCGTTACAAACAGCACTTCACCCTTTAAATGTCCTTCAAAAAACTATTTTGAAAATTTTATTTAAGAAATGCAGACGATATCCTTCTGTTAATCTTTTTCAAGAAAGTGGAATCCTAACAATAAGACAAATATTTGTAAAATTCCTTTCACTCCATATTTATAAAAGAGTCAATTCATTTTTATCGTTTTTACCACATTCATATAATACGCGTTATTCCCAGAATATCGGCATAGTTTCCCTGCAATTGGTTAAGTCTATTGAAATGACAAATTCATTTTATATTGCCCATGTTTTATATAACAATATTTGCCGGTATTACAATGAGTTGAACATTTTTAATTGGCTTTCAATTACAATTTTTAAGAAAAGAATATATGATTTTCTGATGAGAATTGGATTTGAGGAAGCCGAGTTGATAATTAGAACCGGCTACCGGCGGACCTGACCCCGGCACCGACCACGACTGCCCCTCCAACCCCTCTCCGTCCAGGACAGCACAGCAATGCGTCTTCTTTTATCATTCTTATCTCGAATATTTAGTGTCCCAAATTCCTTCCTTTAGTATTGAGAGTGAGTGACACTGATAACATCCTAACTTTCTTTTATTTGTTAACCTTTTTCATTAAATATTTTATTATTAATTTCAATAACCTATATATTTTTAACTGTATTTATTATTAATAAAATATAGTATTTTATAATATATCAGAAATGAATAATATTTCAAAATATTTATAACTTGCCATCGACAGTCGCAAAGCAGCTCATCCGGTCTGCTCACGGGCTTCTCGCCCATGCAGACCATTTCCCGTACTGGCATAATTTTTTTATTTATTATTAATAATATAATTAATTGTTTATGTAGGCCTATCTATGTATGTAGTATAAGTTAGATTTAAGTTAACAACTTATGTCAATGTTAGCAAACATGTGCTTTGTATTTTTGTATTTTTTGGGGAAAATAAATCATTTCTAATTTCTGAAGTTAAGTGAACCCCCCCCCCCGCACCGGGACGAGAAGTGAACCCCCCCCCCTCCCCTGACGAGAAGTGAATCCCCCCCCTTACCCCTACCCCCTGCTCAAGGAGTTCCGGTGTCTAGCCTTTATATACCGGCCAGACGTAGCTGTACTCCATTCAGCTCCCAAACCTCACAGCTGTACCATCCACCATCTCTACAATGGCACGCATCCGCAACGCCCCTCCTTCGTTGACTAAACCGCTTTCGCCTTCTAGAAATGCTCCGACGTCCATCCTAAACCAACTGCTGGCCACTACCATTATGAGGCGTCTGAGGACGCCGGCAACAGCACCGCCAACTACACCATCAACTGCGAGTACCAGTGGGACCGGTGGATGTCCGGCAACTCCAAGTGGCAGCGGGATTGGCCGAGTTCCGAAGACAGCTTCACCACCTCCATCTCTATCCTCGGACTCGGATTCGGCGTTTTTCGTGAAGACGAAGGCATCTGGACGGCGACACCTTTATTCCCGTACGAAGAAGATCCTTTCCTTTACCCAAACCCAATGTCCACAACCTCTATCTCCTATGCCACCAACACCTGTAAAACTATTTCCTAAAAGATCCATCTTCTCACCTGACTACCCTATCATAGACCTAACGTCTGAGTCCACTCCCATTACCCCACCCAAAGTCGTTTGTAACGTGCCGCTCACCAGGCTTAACCTGGATAAAAGTCCACAAAACAAAATTGCTCCTTCTGAGCGTAAAACAATAAAAAGTAAAGTATCCAAACGTCCTGCGGGGGACAGAGCAAAGTGTGATTGATGTGATGGGAAGGATGTGCGTGGTTGCACGAGATTTGCCGTTGAAGGAGACGTTCGTTGCCGACGACACGTCGGGAAAACGGTTAAAGTTCCTCAACGACGACCATACTCTCTCAATTTTAAGCCAAAGTCTTCCAAAGTTCCGCAAAATACCCGGATTGATAGGCCGAAGAAGGACAGGAAATATTATTTTATAACACAAGTAAGTGGACTGGGCAAATATAAAGTAGAGACCATTCTACGTAGCGACGGCAAGCTATATAGAATGTTCGTACCACCGCACATGGTACTTGAAGAATTCTTTGTCTCTAACACCTATCTAATCCCTAGACAGAACTGCGAAACTGTGTGGGAGATGAGGCATTACAGTTATAAAGTAAGTTTTACCAAACCAATGTTTTCCAAATTTAACCAATTACTTTTTCAAAATTAGTCGTAGCCCTCTTAAAGTAAGGGAGGGGGGTATTATACAAGTCAAATTATAAAATAATATGTTTGACTTGTATAATATCTTAACCTGGCGGTGATGTAAAATCACTGGGACAATCTCAAACCGTGTCCTTGAGGGTGAAGACTAATGTGTAAGAATATTTAACAAATAAAAAAACTTACCTCCAAACATTGTGTATGTAGTTTATGTAGTTATTTTTTAATTGTTTGGGCTAAACTCCACTGACATTTCTGGTTTGCTGCCACAAAATCTTCTGTTAATTGGTTCGTCAGACCCTCTCCTTCTCATCCAGTGCTTCTAAAGTTTTAAACAATTCGCACTATTTTCCATTGGCCCCACAGCCGATAGTGATGAGTGTTCTATAAACCAAAAGAATTTTTATAGGCTGTTCTAAGATAAAGAAACTACTCTGAATCAACTCGAAAGCCTAAAAAGTCTTCTTAAATCCTACTTGGAACCGTAAGCCTTAGGATAAAGTAAACGACGCTTGAAATAAATTCTATATTTCTACGACCAGCCGAGGACAGTGCCATGTTAGGGCCGTTGTGGCACTGATCAACAAAAATTATATTATTTATTTCTCTTGGAACACTCCACTACAATCCAATATAAGTATCTTATTTTAAGTGAAATTCCAAATCACATAACCCACTCATGGCTGCCCTATCCACTAACCCCTCGAGAAACTACGATATAACCCATCATGACATACCAAAAATTTGAACTATCATCGAGGTTCTTCTCAAAATCGTCGCGGTGAAATTGAGATGGGTGAAGCATTTATTTGCAGATCATATAGCAGTAGAGCTTTAATATTCTAGTAGTAAGATGTAAACACGATTAAAATTACATACTGATCAAATTTAATTATTAGGAGTCAAATAAGTATCAAATGAATGTTCTTCGGTATGAAACCGTAAAACGTTTTATTTAGTTAGTATGATGAAGTAAATAAAATGTGTCTAAGATGAGAAAAAGTATTATTAACCAACCATTGTGTTAACCATACCATACTTAACATGGCATATTACAACAGTAACGTTTGTTTAATTTATATATTTGTTTAATATTAGCGTATGTTAAAATTTTGCGTGATGTAAAATTCAGAACAATTTTTCGTCTGGTTGAAAATGGTAGCGAGTAGAAAATCATACGGGGTTGTCGGGGGTCTGTTATTAGACTTATATATATATATATATATATATATATATATATATATTTGTTTAAGTTGGATTAATTTTAATGTTTGGCCCTTGAAGTAACGAAAAATCAAGGTCTGTCAGGGGATGGAAATTTGCATAGCCTAGAGCTTTGAGTAAAGATATATATATATAAAGAAAGGTCGAATGATATTAGAAGTTCTCAAAATGATGCAGTTCTTATACGTAATTAAATTGCAGAATCCTCATAAAAGTAGATTCTTGACCTGCTTGAAAATTATGTTAAAACAGAGCACATATCTATATTTTAGCAACCTTTTAGAAATGTAAGAGGTAATAAGTTCGTTTTATTAAACATCTTTGAAAAAATGTACTTTTGTCATGTGATTTTCGTCTATAGTGTATTACTTTTTAATATCATGCTTTCAATTGTAAATTCTGGACAACACAACATTGTTTTGAAATCCCACTTCTCGTCGGATTCAGTCGTATAATCGTGGGGTGTTTCATGCAACGTTAACCGAGTCGCCGGAATATTCATGCCTCAACAAGTCCTCGGAAACAGTGATACCAACATTACAGCACTTCATTTACATCAGGGATCGCGTTAGAAGAGTCGGTTCCTCGGAATAATGTTTTCTTATCTCGATTAAACAAGGGACCATAGATAAACAAACGCAAACACAACACCGTGTTTGAGTCTTGGAACTTGAATAAGTCTTGGTTAGAATTTTCTTCAGACAAATTTTTAAAACTTTACCATCTAGGTTGGCAATGTCTCTTTCACTTCATAAATGCCGCAGTTTCTTATGCATGGATACCGATAAGGTGTTATAAATAATTGAAATTCTTTTTTAGTTTTATAGATATTGGACTCTACTTCTTACTAGAGTACAGTGTTTGAAACAAACTTCACAGAAAAAAATAAAACATTTTATGGGATGGTAATTGCTCTAGCATCTTTGATAAAACTTCTTGGTATAGAATAAAATCTTTGAAATTTATATTCTTCTTTGTGTTGCTGGATAGTTAGAATCATTATCTTTGTAATACAAATTAGTAATTTGGTTTAAAATAAAAAATAATATTATTTATGGCGCAGTATACAGGGAAAT